>CAJVRI010000826.1:700000-1080239 GCA_911649635.1 Poeciliopsis gracilis
CCTCTTTCAAGGAAGCATCTTCGTCATGTTCTTGTGAAACCATTGAAACATTTTGGGTTCCAATGATCTCAGCACCAAAGCTGACATCTACGCAAGGCTCTGAGTTGGGGAGCGATTTCCAAAATGTCTTCTGACCGCTGCTGGGCAAAGCTGCCTGATGACTTTGTTGCTCTGCCAGAGGACCATTACTGATGTCACCGTGTTCAGTAAAATAGGAAAGATCAATGCAAGCACCTTCCTCAGGGAAAGGATTTCCACAACAGTGGGGTCTTCTTGATCCGCTTACTCTTAACAAACTGTTTGTCCCCCTTTTTGATTCACTTTCTTCAGTGAGTTGGAGACGTTTTGCTTTTCAGCGTCCGGCTGTGGAGTAGAAATTGCTATCTTGTCAGACTTCCTTTCCTCTTTCAAGGAAGCATCTTCGTCATGTTCTTGTGAAACCATTGAAACCTTTTGGGTTCCAATGATCTCAGCACCGAAGCTGACATCAACGAGAGGCTCTGAGTTGGGGAGCGATTTCCAAAATGTCTTCTGACCGCTGCTGGGCAAAGCTGCCTGATGACTTTGTTGCTCCGCCAGAGGACCATTACTGATGTCACCGTGTTCAGTAAAATAGGAAAGATCAACGCAAGCATCTTCCTCGGGGAAGGATTTCCACAACAGTGGGGTCTTCTTGATCCGCTTAGTCTTAGGAAACTGTTTGTCCCCTTTTTGATTCACTTTCTTCAGTGAGTTGGAGATGTTTTGCTTTTCAGCGTCCGGCTGTTGAGTAGAAATTGCCGTGCTCTCAGAATTTCTTTCCTCTTTCAAGGAAGCGTCTTCGTCATGTTCTTGTGAAACCAATGAAACCTTTTGGGTTCCAATGATCTCAGCACCAAAGCTGACATCTACGCAAGGCTCTGAGTTGGGGAGCGATTTCCAGAATGTCTTCTGACCGCTGCTGGGAAAAGCTGCCTGATGACTTTGTTGCTCTGCCAGAGGACCATTACTGATGTCACCGTTATCAGTAAAATAGGAAAGATCAATGCAAGCACCTTCCTCGGGGAAGGATTTCCACAACAGTGGGGTCTTCTTGATCGGCTTAGTCTTAGGAAACTGTTTGTCCTCTTTTTGATTCACTTTCTTCAGTGAGTTGGAGATGTTTTGCTTTTCAGCAACCGGCTGTGGAGTAGAAATTGCCGTGCTGTCAGAATTCCTTTCCTCTTTCAAGGAAGCATCTTCGTCATGTTCTTGTGAAACCATTGAAACCTTTTGGGTTCCAATGATCTCAGCACCGAAGCTGACATCAACGAGAGGCTCTGAGTTGGGGAGCGATTTCCAAAATGTCTTCTGACCGCTGCTGAGAAAAGCTGCCTGATGACTTTGTTGTTCTGCCAGAGGACCATTACTGGTGTCACCGTTATCAGTAAAATATGAAAGATCTACGCAAGCACCTTCCTCGGGGAAGGATTTCCACAACAGTGGAGTCTTCTTGATCCGCTTAGTCTTAGGAAACTGTTTGTCCCCTTTTTTATTCACTTTCTTCAGTGAGTTGGAGATGTTTTGCTTTTCAGCAACCGGCTGTGGAGTAGAAATTGCCGTGCTCTCAGAATTTCTTTCCTCTTTCAAGGAAGCATCTTCGTCATGTTCTTGTGAAACCATTGAAACCTTTTGGGTCCCAAAGATCTCAGCACCAAAGCTGACATCTACACAAGGCTCTGAGTTGGGGAGCGATTTCCAGAATGTCTTCTGACCGCTGCTGGGAAAAGCTGCCTGATGACTTTGTTGCTCTGCCAGAGGACCATTACTGATGTCACCGTTACCAGTAAAATAGGAAAGATCAATGCTAGCATCTTCCTCAGGGAAGGATTTCCACAACAGTGAGGTCTTCTTGATGCTCTTACTCTTAGAAATCTGTTGGTCTGCTTTTTGATCCACTGTCTCCACTGCGTTGGTGATCGATTCGTTTTCAACTGGCAATGAAGAGTCCTGCAGTTCGATATTTTCAGCAGACTTCTTCAACTCCTCGGCTGCATGCAGCTCCCACCACACTGCAAATGACATCTTCTTCTTCTTGCGCTTTGGTGGTTTGGGTGGTTGTATTTCCCTTTCCACAATGTTGTCGGATGCGACTTCTTCGACTCTCGGCTGGTTGGTCTGCATTGTATCCTTTGGTTGATTCAGGTTGTTAACTAAAATCACTTTTCTAGAATCTCGGTAAAGTTAAGTTTGATGTCAATCTACTAAAGAAATGAGCACCAAACAAAGTTGAAGATCTTACTGTGAACTGCTAAATGAACTCTCAAGACAAACGTGTCACCAACGGCTGCGAACAGGTTGTGACACCAGTAGATCGATGTCAGGAGCTTTTATAATCGCTGGTGACGTCAGAATTCTGCCTTTGGAGTCACAATGTGATGTCATAGTTTCAGAAAGTGTCAGTAGGCTTTTAAACTGTCACTGGTTGCCATAGTTACCAGTGACTATGGTAACTATGGCAGGGGAGACAGGTGAGGCAGAGCCTCAGAATGAATCCTGAAAAATATGATAAAATAATTTATATTGCTATTTTCTCCCTGCCAACTTAATAATAGAATATTTTTAAAAAGGTTTTCTGAATATATATATATAAATATATATATGTGTTACTTCGACATCCCCAGTCAACACTAAGCGCTAAAAAACTAGTAGCTCAGTGTTCCAACATCCCCAAACCACAATTACTGTCACAATTTGAGATTGACGAGATACAACACAAATGCTACGGCAAATGGGAGGAACCCGGATGTCAGAACTGTGGGGACTTAACTACAAGTCCCCACCCAGTGAGGGGATACACGGCCCCAGTGAGCGAATCAGAGCTGAACGAGACAGCTGCTGAGAATCATGACCCGAATGACAACCAGGCCTCCCAGGCGCCAATTACAACGGCTGAGTGAAGTACCATCAGAAAGTCTCATTGAGAATGTGAATGCAGCATTGAGAACGATCCCTACCAATACCATAACAGAAACCAATGATCTACAACTCAGCATCAGTGATCCTTGAGATACTTGGCTATAAGAGCAACCATGAGACCCACCATGGAAAAGACGGTTAGAGGCTAAAATCAAGGTAACAAGGAGCCAACTGTCAGAGCTCCACAAGGGTACAATGAAAAGACAAGTACCCAGAAAGTACAGACAGATGCCCATACCTGAAGCACTCGAAACTGCCAAACAGAGGCTCCAAGCCTTGGCCGGCCGCCTAAAGAGATACACAAGGGAGAATGAATCCTGAAGGATTAACCGGCTCTTCTCCACTCAACCAGCTAAGCTGTACTCTCAATGGCAGGGTAATAACAGCAGAGCAGACCCACCAAGGCTGGAGACTTGAATTAAAACAGCCGGTCTCGACGGGGGACTTGGTTTCATTTCATTGATGAAGATTTTGTAGGATCATCATCTCGATTCCTTCATTCAACATCATTCAGCATCAGGTCATCAGGTCACCACAGTCACCGTGAAAACTAAACAAATACAAATATTAAAATACAAAACACAAACCCACAATACAACAACAAACAAAATGTACCTCGCTGCTTTCACTGGGGAACACCATTTTCTTGGTCCACACATTTGACAGTTCATTTAGTTCACTGAATTTCCCCATTTTTATAGGCCTGCCCTCTTTATCTACGGCAGCCCGGGAGGTACACACAAAAAAATAAAAATAAAAAATCCCCAAACATTACAAAGTACCATTAAACAAAATAAATCACCAACAATGCTAATCAAACATGCATAAACAATCTGCAACAGTCTTACATTAGAAAATTCATTTAAATAGTTTAATTTAAATAAACTACAAAAATAATTTAGAAAATTCATTTTAAATAGTTCAATACACACTCAGTCTAAATTAATAGACCCTCAAACATGAAGATGTTTTGCTGCCCCTCTCAGCTCTGTCTTTATCCTGTCGCTGCTGATCCAACCCCGTGGAGCGTCAGAACAGTTCTCGTTCTCTTAGACACACCTGGTGGAGGTTTGGAAGAAAACCAGTTTGATTGGAAGAAAACCAGTTTGAAGGCTTGGTGACCAGCTTCTTCTGAGGTCCACCAACTTGGACAAACCAGCGAAAAACGAACATTTTGTGGCCCTCAGAACAATTCAGAGCGGCCCCTGATTACAGTCCAGGCAGCGGATTTAAAAACTGTTTTCAACACAAAGTTTCCATCCAGGTTTGAGTTTTGAATTTAATTTGTTTTTATAGTAAAAAAAAACATCTTGTGGCTTTAATTGAAAATGTATCAATGTTTACAGGTTTTTTAATGTTTAAATGCTCTAAATTAATTGTTTCAATCTGAAAACTTTTAAAGTGTTAAAACTATTGAAGGTGTTTCATGATGGTCGACATTCTCACTAAGCCTCTGCTCTGCCTGTGCTCTCCGCTGACCTCTGACCCCTCTGTGCCGTGGCTTCGCCGTGTTGTTCCCACGCTTCTGCGCAGCCCGGCGCTGGCGGCCCGATGCTGGCGGCCCGATGCTGGCGGCCCGGCGCTGGCGGCCCGATGCTGGAGGCCCGGCGCCGGCGGCCCGACGCTGGCGGCCCGGCGCCCGGCGGCCAGACGCTGGCGGCCCGGCGCCGGCGGCCCGACGCTGGTGGCTCGGCGCTGGCGGCGGCTTTGGGCCTCACAGGCCGTCTGCCTCTGTCATCAGCTCATGTGTTGGAGGTGTGGGCCCAGTGAGACGTCGACACCGATCCTGTTGTTGTTACCGCACGTTGTGTTGAAAGGCGTCGCAGAGTTTATTGTCCTGAGCCGCTTTTCGCCCACATTTTCGAGGTGATTAATTTGACGGATCTCCGTCACGTCAACGCGAGTAAACTCTGCGGTGGGCGGTTCTCCTCTGATCGGCGCTCCACATGAAGAGCTGTTAGTTTGTGTTAGAGACACACAGAAGTGGCCGTCTGTGTTTGTGTTAGTGAGCAGCCGTGTTGACTCTGAGCGTATCAGGCTGTTTGTGCTGTCAGCGGCTCGTGACGCGGCCGCACTGATTAACTGCTGGATGTTAACGACCGCTGAGCGGTTCAGAGGAGCGCGGCAGACCGAGGTCAAAACAAACACAACGGACCCGTCTGTCCGTCATTTCTCTTCATATATCTGCTGAGAGCAGCTCAGGGCTGACAGGAAAAGACTGCAGGAGAACTGGACCGAAGATCATCCGTCGGTTTGAAACGTTTCTTCAAAATATTTCATGTTCTTTCAGTCAATTCTCATCTCCCTCAGTGCTCTATCTGGGATTCCTCCCATTGAGCTGGATTTCTCTAGTTGAATTTCAACAAATTGCCTTTTCTATTTTCATCTGAACACACTAAAGGAAATGCAAAATAACACATAATACTCTGATTCAGTGATATTTTTATCTTATGTTATTATTTCAGCCCAAACCTGGTCAGGAGAAAATTACAGCTCATCCTCTGCTGCACGGAAAACAACTAAATACCGAAAAGCAAACAGCTTCATGGCAGAATGCAGAGGATATTAACCTTTTACTGCATTTAAGGTTCAAATCCTTGAAAATGCTTGAATTTCATTTCGGTGTTTTTAAGGTTTGGGAAGTTCTTGATTTCTGTGATTAATATTCAAAATGTAAGATTTGTAATAAAATGTAAAATTTAATTAAAAACCTGAACTTGGAAAATAAAACCAGATGTTTTCATACACTAATAAAAAGGCACAAACATTTTCTGTCTGAAGTTCAATCAGACAAATTTTCCTTGTTTTAGGTTGTTTCTATTTGCTAAATGCAATTTTTAAAAATGATTTGTGAATTGACGCTTCTCTTTTTTAGTTAATTGGTCTGAAAACTTTCCCAAAGTGTTTTCATTTTGCTGTGGGAAAAGTGACTCTGTTTGTTCTCGGCTGGAAGTCGACTGAATCTGTCCTCAGTCACCCAGTTCAGTCGTTGCAGGTTTTCCTGTTAACATGAACCATTTAACTATTTCAGTTTTTGAGTTTTCTCAGATTAATCTGGATTAGGAAATCTGGGTTTCCTCCAGAAACGGCGTTTCTTTCTGCGCTGAAGCTTTTATTTGTTTTCAGTTTATTTCCACAGTTTATCTGTTAAATATTATTTCTAAAGCCGTTCCAGAACTTTATATGTGATAATTGATGCTTTCCATATTTGTATGTTTTATATGTGCAGATATTAATGTGGAGTGTGTGTGTGTGTGTGTGTGTGTGTGTGTGTGTGTGTGTGTGTGTGTGTGTGTGTGTGTGTGTGTGTGTGTGTGTGCGTGCTTCACCTCCTCCTCTTTCCACCGTAATAAACAATAACTGGGCATTAATCTCCCGGCCTGCCGCCTTAATAAATAATATCCACACATTCATCAACTTAAACTATTCACAATCAATGCGGCTCTTCATAGAAAACCCACCTAATAAATAGTGGAGCGGCCCGCTGAGGCGTGAACTTATAGACCGTCCGGCTGATAAATGAACCCTCCCCCACACAGAGACGCCTTTTATGTGGAAAACTGCAAGTGAGAATTTTTCGATTTTATATTACACTATTTTACTCTTATTACTGTTAGTGTGTGTGTTTGTCCTGCTGTAGGAGTTTGTGATTTATTAAGGCAGTGAAGATGTTGGTCTATTTGTTTTGTTCTAGTTCTGGGCTGTTTTCCTGCTGCTGAGCTTCTGATGGCGCTTCGCTCTGATTGGTTCCAGAGAACGAATCACTTCATTCAGACGCCTCAACGCTTCGCTTCATCAGAAACTGTTTGTTTCAGGGGAAAACACTCGGATGGATGATCATCTGTGGGATGAAAATGTTGCTCTGCATAATTATTCACCAAGAGAAATTCATCACAGATGTTCAACAGTCACAAAAACTCCTGAGCGCTTTCTAAATGCAAACAAATTATACACTTATTAAAACTCAAACACCTAACTTGATTAGAAGGATTTTAACATATTTAACACTTTAAAATGAAAAACTGGAAATTCGACTCGTTTTCCCAGATGGTTGATGGGAACGACGAGGCTGTTCGAGAAAAGCAAAACAAAAGATTCAGTTCATGACTTACTGACTGAATGACTTGTTTATGTGAACTGTTTAAAGTGAGTAAATTAGCTGGTGGGAAAATGTTCTTATGCCTCCATCAGACTAAAGTAGAGGAAAGTCTGTCAGTGTGTTTGTGCTCAGATGAGCTGCTTCTGGCTGAATATATTATTCTGTTTATTAGTGTGGTTATGATAATAATTGCTGTGATACAAGAACAATTAGGCCAGTTATTGATCAGACTGAGGATGATGGATTGAACCTCATTTGATTTCAGTTTGGTCTGATTTACATAAAGCATCCAGCTGATGGTAAAGAAATGATTTAACTCTTCAGGGTCTCTGATACGAACGTCGTTTCCTCATCAGCTGCTTCATGTGACCGACTGCATCTAATCGCCTCGGTCTGCTGACCGCAGGAACGCAGCCGACATCCAGCGACGCTCACTGCTGACGGTTCTTACTGATCTTCATCTAAACTGGCCGAGGAAACATCCTGAAGCTGCTGCAGAACTGGGTTTTCTCCATGTTTCCCGTCTCTGAAGGCTTCAGCTGTTTCCCTCCACAGGCTCAGACTCTTGTGGTCCTAAGCTAGGCTAGGCTAGGCTAAGCTAGACTGGGCTAGGCTAGGCTAAGCTAGACTGGGCTAGGCTAGGCTAGGCTACACTGGGCTAGGCTAAGCTAGTCTGGGCTAGGCTAGGCTAAGCTAGTCTGGGCTAGGCTGGGCTAAGCTAGTCTGGGCTAGGCTAACATGATAATCCTTTTCTGCAAAACATTCACTAAAGAAATGTTGCTATTGGGTTTCAGGCGTTATAATGTTATTTGTTTATTTGCATATTTTAATGTATTTATAATATTGTGTAAAATAAGTTGCAGTGGTTTAATGTAAGATCTGCAGAAGGTGGATATTTTTTTATCTGATTACTTCATTAATCATCAGAATAATTGATTAAATCAATCATTTTCCTGCTTGCTGCTCATTTAATGTTTCTATGCTTTATGAAGATCACAGTCCAACATTTTCTCATATTTTCTGATCCAGATTATTAAACTGGATCGGTTGTTAAACCGATACACACACACACACACACACACACACACACACACACACACACACACACACACACACACACACACACACACACACACACACACACACACACACACAGTCTTGTCTACCTCTGGTTCTGTTGTGGTTCTGGTTCTACCTGTGGTTCTGTGATAAATGGTCCGGTCAGGATCCAGGCCTGCCGGGTGGATGAGGGTCACGTTGCCATGGTAACCGGCTTCCCCCGCCCCGTGTGGGTGGAGGCCATCTTTGTTTCTCAGGGTTGTTTCGTCTTTTCTGTGTTTATGCAGTTTTTACATCATTTCCTGGTTTGGTTCCGTTTTTCTTCTTCTTCTGTTGGATTCTCTGACTAATTTGATCAATATGCTGAAACAAAATGAATGTTATAGGTTCTGTACAAATGATTCATTCATGAAATACAACTACAAATAATAAGGAAACAGCGTGAAAATCACCACCAGTTGGGAATTTATTTCAAATTCATTATTTTTACTTCTTGTGAAATAAAACAAATGATCAACCAGATCAAAGTTTTCCTTGTTTTTCTTAGGAAGACATTGAATCACTTGCTTTCAGAAACAAATTATATTATTTATGTCTTATATATAAGAGAAATTAGAGAAAAAAAACCAGATTGAAACATTGAAAAACCTGAGAGACTGAAGAAGCCCAGCCTGATCCCAGGACGGTTCGGGTTCTTTTGGTTCTGTGAATTTGTGAAAACCTTCCTGGTTGCTGGTTGTTTTAAAGTTTCTCCTCCCTCCAGGCCGTACCAGTGTGGCCACTGCTCCCAGTCCTTCTCGCAGCCGTCGGAGCTGAGGAACCACGTGGTGACGCACTCCAGCGACCGGCCCTTCAAGTGCGGCTACTGCGGCCGCGCCTTCGCCGGCGCCACCACCCTCAACAACCACATCCGGACGCACACCGGAGAGAAGCCGTTCAAGTAAGTAACAGTGAGTACCAACCCTCAGCTCCACGCCTCGCTCTCGCTAACGCGATACCTGCACCCGGTGCAGCGCCCCCACAGGCCAGGAGGGGAACTGGTTGCTCAAAGGGTTTGGTTGGTTCGACTCGGCGCAGATGGTGAAGTTTTGGTTCCAGTAGAACCGGGTCTACCGGACCATCAGGAGGAAAAACATCCTAATGTTTTATATCTGGAAATCACAGATCCAAACTGGCATGATGCTAAAACGTTTCCATTGCAGTTTGCGAAACACGGACATTTTTCACCTCAATCTAACTCATTATTGGAAACTGAGGGGTTTTAAAAGCTTGTCCTACTTCCTCTAAGCAAAGTTAGAAACGCGTCGTGTCTCCACAGGGGGCCGAAACTTTGAGTTGTTTTCTCAGGTTCCTCCGTCTGGTTCTGGTCTGGTGGCGATGCTGTCGGTTCTGAACATCCGCGGCGCAACATCACATTATATGTTAAAACCAGAGCAGCTCATGTTTGTCTTTGGTTGGATCTTTATTAAAAGACAGAAAAATGTCAATTCAGGATTATCTGCAGCTATAAACATGAAAAGCATGAAAATGCATATTAAAAACTAATTCTGCACAAGTACATTGGTTTACATCAACCAAGCAGCTGAGAAATTCACATATTTGTTTCTGTTGTTTCACCAGGACATTAAAAACTCTGATCTGTCCCGGTTATCGCTGCGTGACGTCGCTTTGGGGTCGTTCATGCAGAAGTCTGATTGCGTCGCATTTAATGAGATTTCAGAAAACAAAAATCAGAACTGAGCATGAAGTCCTGCTGCTCAGTCCCAGCCATGTTTCCTTTCCTAATCTGCCTCATTTCCATATTTTCCTCTCTGAAAATGGAAACCATTAGCAGGAGAAGCTCTGCTGTCGGCTGCCATCCCATCAGGGATCAGCAGGATTCCCCCGGTGGACGAAGAGGTCGACATGCAGGCAGAGCGAGAGCCAGAAGAGATGAAGAGAACAGGATTAAAGGCTGGAGCAGAGGGGACGTCTGTGGAAAACAATTAACATTCTTAAAAAGCAATTAGCGAAGCCACTCTGTCATCGACGTGAAGAGCATGAGGGCGACGGATGAAATGAATGTCGGAGGAAGTTCGAGGAGGAACAAAAGATCAGGGAGTGAAAAGTGGAGCGACTGAAAGCAAATCAGCGTTCCTAATGAGCCGAACCTGTTCATCAGCACTTCAGAGTCTCTGAAGGCGCGGCCGGGACAAAGACAATCACCGACGGTCGTCACAAATCCTTACTGGATCGATGGCCTGCGAGAGTTATCGCCTTTCAGACAGATTAAAGCTGCCACTGTCACTTTGTCAGGAGGAAAACGCTCGACTTTATCTTCCTACAGAGACGCTTTCACATCCCGGCTGCTGGTTTCTGACTTCCTGCTCCAGATTCAGGCTTTAGAATGAAGCTCAGAATCACTGAAGGACAATGTTTGATTTCCTACAAACGTTTCTTTTCAGGATAAAATGGTTTCAGTGATGGCGTCTGGGTTCTCAACCAATCATTTCACTTTCTGCAAAGCACAACAACCAGAGACGCAGGACGAAGGTCCAGTAGAATCGGTTCTGCTGGGGCAAAACCTTCCAGCTGCTGTGGTTCCCCTTCACAAACAATACAAACCCTTTCAGCAACCTGTTCCCCTCCTGGCCTGTGGGGGCGCTGCACCAACAACCACTGAAGGAAACAACACCAAACCCTCTGAAGACGCTGAGCGCCTCTTCCTTCTTCACTGAGTGAAATAAAAACGGAGCATCAGATTTTAGCTGTTGTAGGTTTTCTCTTTAGTCTTTGGTAAAACAATGTCTCCTGTTAGCGCTAAGCTAGCTAGTTATTTTTACCCAGCATGCACTGCGCTGTGGTCTCAGGTCTGTCTGGTGTTCACATACGCATTGGAACCGAACCAGAGTTCTACAGAACCCAGACGGAGGTTTGGAGGCGGACCTGAGTCCGATTGACGTTCACACAGCAACGAAAGAGCTTATTGGACCGAACCGGACCGGACCGGACTGAACCGGACCGAACCGGACCGGACCGAACCGAACCAGACCGAACCGGACCGAACCGGACCGCACCGGACCAGACCGAACCGGACCAAACCGGACCGCACCGAACCGAACCAGACCGGACCAGACCGAACCGGACCAAACCGGACCCGCCGGTGTGAACGCAGCAGATCCAGGAGAAAGTAAAGCAAAATGAGTCTTTGTCCCAGAATTCCTGCTCTATTTAAACACATCAACAGTTTCAACACATTTAATCAAATCAGCAGGAAACAGAACTGATTTTATCTGATTCACCAACAAAAAGAATCTCTTGGTTTTCCTTCATGCTGTCGGTGAAATGGACCGGTCGGGTTCTGGTAGAGGGTTGGGGAGTTTTATGGATTCATTCTGTCAGAATCGGTTTGTCTCATTTCCTCCCATCAGAGCTCAGATTAAGACGAGAGCTTCAGGATCCCTTCAGGATCTTAACTCCGCTGATCCTGAAGATTAAAGCCTCGTCTGTCAGGCTGGCAGGACAAACGTCTCAACATTATTTTCCCTGCTGCTCAGCAGCAGCCGGTCGATGGGCTGCAGACGGAGCCGCCCGCTTTCAGGCCCGCTTTGTTCTGCAGAACCGTCTTCATGTCCGTCCCGCCGGATCAAAGCCGCAGCGACAGACAGACGGCGATGAAATCAGACAAACCGCAGCCAACAGCGCAAGGCGAGTCCAGCTGCAGACCCGCTTCTTCAGAACCAGGTTCCACTTCATTTAATGTCAATTAACCATCAACACAATATTCTCTGTAGTGGATACACAGAACCTGGGTCCAAAAGAACCTGGGTCCAAAAGAACCTGGGTCCTAAAGAACCTGGGTCCAAAAGAACCTGGGTCCAAAAGAACCTCGGTCCAAAAGAACCTGGGTCCTAAAGAACCTGGGTCCAAAAGAACCTGGGTCCAAAAGAACCTGGGTCCAAAAGAACCTCGGTCCAAAAGAACCTGGGTCCAAAAGAACCTGGGTCCAAAAGAACCTGGGTCCTAAAGAACCTGGGTCCAAAAGAACCTGGGTCCTAAAGAACCTGGGTCCAAACGTTTAACCTGTCGGGCAGAGAAAGTGATGAACAGATGAACTGATTATTTGATTAGTTGAAGTGAAAACCTGGATCCATCCGGTTCAGATTCTGGACCTTTTCTCCACTCAAACTACCGGATCCAGACCCATTTCTGAGCTGGACTCGGTCCGGTTCTGGTGTGAATACAGACCAGCCTCAATCTGAACCAACTTCGTGAAACCAGCATCTTTTTGGACTTCACAGGCCACCGTAGCTGAGCAGCATGGTGGAGCAGGACCGCCATGTTTGTTTCCTCCATGTTTGTTTGTTTCCTCCATGTTTGTTTGTTTCCTCCATGTTTGTTTGTTTCCTCCATGTTTGTTTGTTTCCTCCATGTTTGTTTGTTTCCTCCATGTTTGTTTGTTTCCTGCGCTCGGACCCGCCCACATCATTCCTGTCCAATGGGAGCAGAGGTTGTGACCCACAGGCTTTGTTATTGTCCAATAGAAACAGAATAAAGTCCGGGTCCAGTTGTGACGGACTTGCTGGTGTGAACTGGCTCCCAGTCTGATGGACGGTTGGATGTTTCTGAGCAGGGTTAGACCCTAGACCCTGCTCTTCATCACTTCCTCCTCCTCCTCTTCCTCCTCTTCCTCCTGTCCGTCTCACAGCATGTTAGTCCTGTTTCTGCCCTGTTAGCTCCAATATTTCTGCTCAGCGTTCTGTTTGATCCCTCCACACACACACACACACACACACACACACACACACACACACACACACACACACACCCTGATATCCATTTAAATGCTCCCGCCGCCCCTCCAGCTCAGACTAAAAGCTCCTTCTCTTCTCTGCTGCTATTGGAAGTGACAGTGATGCTGCCTTATCAGGCCGGGATTTATCTGCAAGTGTGTGTGTGTGTGTGTGTGTGTGTGTGTGTGTGTGTGTGTGTGTGTGTGTGTGTGTGTGTGTGTGTGTGTGTGTGTGTGTGTGTGTGTGTGTGTCAGAGTGTGTTAAAGTGTGTGAGATGGGAATGCCCTCCACGGCCCGCTGGATAGATTATTGACAGGTGGAGTGTGAGTGTAATTTGTCGGTCAGGTTGCGAAGATCAGGGCAACAATTACAGTTGCTGCTCCGCTGGGCCTCACACACACTTTGTTCTGTCGCTGGACATTAGAGTTAACCTGGAGGTGTGTGTGTGTGTGTGTGTGTGTGTGTGTGTGTGTGTGTGTGTGTGTGTGTGTGTGTGTGTGTGTGTGTGTGTGTGTGTGTGTGTGTGTGTGTGTTAGCAAAACTAAAGGTTGTATCTCTGCAGTTTAGCAGATCCTCCTAAAAACAAACTTTTTAGTGTTTCAGCTTCTCATTTTCAGCTTTTTGCAGGTTTTAGTTTCTGCTGCAGGATCCGTCACTCTGACCTTTAACCTTTATATTGTGGCTCAAGACTTAGACTTATTCTGGACATATTTTTTAACTTTTCCTTCAGATTTTTTTAAATAGTTTTTCTTTATTCTGATTAATGAATTAAATTTAATTGTTTTTGTTTATCGTATTAAAGCTGAATGTTTTTATTTCTGCTCTTCTAAATGATTTGATTTAGTTTTATATTATTGTTGCTGCTGTTTCCAGTTTAAACTTTGCTGAAAGCAGAAATGATGTGAAGTTAAAGTTTTGCTCTGTCCTCTTTGTGTCCGTTTATCCGTCAGGTGTGAGCGATGCGACCGCAGCTTCACGCAGGCGACGCAGCTCAGCCGCCACCAGCGCCTCCCCAACGAGTGCAAACCGGTCAACGACAGCACCGAGTCCATCGAGGTGGATTAACCTCTGACCTCTGGCTGCCGCCGCCTCACCATCCATCCGTCCGTCCACAGCTTAGAGTCCAGACGGCTGCGGCGTCCCCGCCGCGGCGGCGTTCCTGCCGCCGCGGCGTTCTGGACTCCACCGACGTTCATCCCTGGTTACAGAAATCTAAAATCCCGGCAGAAATCAGCAGATCCAAAAACAGATCCGGGTTCAGAGAAACGGAGTGAAAAGCTCGACTCCACCAAACCAAAGATCCGAGCGGTCGCAGCGTTCCGGACCTCTGGGAATGCCAACCTGCTTTGTTCCAAAGAAAAGCTTGTGAAAATCCAAATAAAGCGTCTGATTGTCTTCCTGCAGCTTTTCCTCCGGGTGACGGAGGCTCAGCGACCCGTTTACGGCCCAAACCACAGCAGCCACTGTAGAACCAGAAAAGAGAGAAACATATTCTATTTATCTTCTGCTCATATCGGCTGCAAGCACCTTTTATTTTCTAACGTTAAGTTAATATTTGCAGCTCTGATGTTGATAAATGTACAGAGGGATTTCTTATAGAAATGATCCCAGAGTTAATATGAAGCATGACTTCAATCGTCTTCACGTTCGGACGTTTCTACTTCCTGTTTCCTGTTTTCTAAATCTCCTCTGAAGGAAACGAATGTTTTAAACTCACCTTCCTTCTTCCAGAGTTTATTTGAGCCTCAGACGATGAAGATCCGGTTTGTCTTCGCCGTCGTTGTGCCTGACAGTTAAAAAGCTTTAAATCGGTTCCG
This sequence comes from Poeciliopsis gracilis, assembly GCA_911649635.1. Lineage (NCBI taxonomy): Eukaryota > Metazoa > Chordata > Actinopteri > Cyprinodontiformes > Poeciliidae > Poeciliopsis > Poeciliopsis gracilis. The sequence continues at coordinate 714,685 of CAJVRI010000826.1, forward strand.
ATCCAAAGAAACCAGGCATCAGCACAGAGGGATGTTTCACTGAGGACGGGAAATATAAACGGTTTAGACTGACAGCAGCAGCAGCAGCACAAAGTGCCGACTCATCGTCACCGCCACAGACAGATTCTGGATAAACGGCTAAAATGACTCAGCATTTTATCAAAATGTTGGTTCTACCGGACCGGCCCGACTGGAGCCTCTTCAGAACCCGGCTGATTTATTCAGTTTCTGTCAGCAGGCCGGACTCTGAGCCCTGAGGAACTCCTCCCTCCTGAGTGAAGCATCTCTGTTTTCACGGCGCAGACTGAGCCCATGCTGGATGTGTACAGGTTTTATATGACTCATCAGATCCACTTCCTGTTTGGATCCACTTCCTGTTTGGGTCCAGAGGATCTGAAGTCAGTTTGAAAAATCAAATCTGTGATTTCTAAATATGAACCAAAGATCCAGTTGAGTTCAGGTTCTGCTTCCTGTCGGCGTTGATCTGATCTCTGCATGAGTTTCCTTCCTTTGGTTTCGTTTTTTAACAAACGTCATGAATCAAAACTGAGATCCGCTTTTGATTCTGAGCTGCAACATTCTGACCTTTTCCTTCTGTTTTTATTTTCAATATTTTCACTATAAAGAGTTTCTGATCCTAAATGATCAGAATTGATCAGAAATTATCAGAAATTATCAGAATTGATCGTTTAGGATCCACAGAAAAAAGCAAAAATAAATAAAAGGTTCATGTTGACATTTCCTGGTTTCATAAATGTTCCCTTATTAAAAACAGAAGTTAAAAACACGACAAACTGAATCCACCAAACTCTTTTATCATCATTTCCATTTAAAGTCTTTTCACTCGAGTCTCTTTTTCAGATTATAAGGAATGTTTGTTTTAAATTTGAACAATTTTCAAAATGTTTCCTCCCCAAACATGACAAACGTTTATTTGAAGAAAACAGCAAAGGATTTATTTAGTTTCATATTTATTTGTTTTTCATAAAGATGCAACTTGGACACAAAAATCTTTTAAAGTTTATTAACATCTGTACATTTATTTAAAAAAAACCCATAAAAACATTGATTTTATCTGTTTAATGCCAGTTTTAAGGATTAAAATCTGTTTTTCTGCAGGTTTGACAGAAGAAAACCAGAAAAATTTATATCTGATAAATGAGAATTATTGGTTTTATCTGAGTTCAATTTTTCATTCGTTTATATGGAAATTTAGTGATTTTCATGAAAACAGATTAACTTTTAATCTGAATTTTAAATTAATGACACAAAATATGCAGAAGGGATTTTCTTTTTTTTTTTTTTGTTTTTTAAAAATGAATGAAAGTAAAAAAAAATCTAAACTTTCAAAAAAAATCTCAGACAGGAATTTACATCAACGCAGCAAAAATGAGTAAAAATAAATAAATTATATGCATAAAAAAGAGGAGATGTAAATTTTAAGTCAATGTTAAACATTATTTTTTATTTCTGTGGTTTAAAGCTCATTTAATCCTAATCCCTGTTGGCGGCGCCTCCTTCCCGTCTCAATCTGCAGATTATTCCTGCGAGGATTCCAGAAAAATCCCCAGAACAAACAAACAAAATCCCCGGCGCGTCGGGAAATCCATCACATGAGAACCGGATCTGGGGCCGCAGCCCAAACAAGCCGTCACAGCCGACCCGGTTCAGGACTTTCCTCAGGTTCTAACGAGCCGGATCGGGTTGCATGTAATGAGATTACAGCAGGGATAGTTTTAGCTAGCAGCAGCTAGAAGGAAAACAAACGTGGATCCATGTGGATGGATCCACGTGGAGTGGAGGATTTTTCTGCTGGATCCTCCAGATCTGCTCCAGATCTGCTGATCTTCACTCATTAAAGGCTGCAAAATAACATCAATACTCAGATTTTACAATATTTTAACATCAATCTGAGGAAAAAAAACAACAAATTTGAACCACAAAACGCATTAAAAATACAAACATTACCGAGTTTTAGAGTAAGAAAACATTTATATTTCAAGAATAAAGCAGAAATATAAGGTCAGGTTTCAACTTTATTCTGTTGATTTTATTTTGAACATTTTTTCTTATTATGGACCTAAAACTTAGTTTACTGTGATTTATATATATTTTTATTTATTTTAGCTTTACCTGCTCATGAATAACATTTTTATAAAATCTTTAAATCATTAAATATCCACAATATAAAAAGGTTTTCAGGATTTCCTTATTTTATCAGTTTTCAGTTTTGTTGGCCAAATTGTGACTTTTGGTCGGAGGCCAAACAAAGTGATTTCATGGACCACCTGTGGCCCCTGCACCACCGTTTGGACTCCCTGGTTTAGATAACAGTTCATGTGTAAATATGACCTGAACTCAAATTTTACTCAAGAAACGTTTGTTTGTTCAATGTGACAAAGCAAAAGTCCAGAATAATATGCGTCTCGGTTCTGCTGTAAGCAGAGGAACAAACCCAGAGCAAACTGGAAACCAGGTCAGCTGTTTAATGGGAGTGATGGTTTTAATGGTTTGCTTCCTGCTGGATATTTCGCTGACTGCTCACTTTCTGATCCAATCAGTCATGAACTTCAGGAGTTTTTCGTCACATTGAAGGAAAAGCAAAGTGGGAAAATTGAGCCGTGAGAAAATCTGTCAAACCGCAAATTATGAGTTTATTTTTTAGATTTATTGTGTTGAATTTAAGAATGTTTGCTGCATCTTCTGATCCACAAACGGCTCAGTTAGAACATCCTGGGTTTGATGCTTTTTAGCGACATTCAGCACCAAAGCAAAGAAAATGAGTAAAACTCAGAAAGGCAACATTTATCGTTAAGGAATAAATGTAGAAAAAGGAAAATACCTGCACATACTTTGATTACGCAAGTTTGAAGATTCAAAAACATATTTGTGATCAGTTTCAAAGTCAGACTTGATCAGTATTAATGAAATATTCAGACTAATATTGAAAAGTTTTATTCACCTCAAATATCTGAATTTATTGATCAACATGTTTTAGTTTAACACAAAAACTAAAGTTATTTGCAGCAAAAGTTGATTTTTTTTCTGGAGTTTTAATTTAGGCTAAAAAATGAAACCATTAACATTAAATATAAAATGCACCAATTCAACCTTTTTGGTGGAATAAACCTGTGAAACTAAAAAGAGACTGTAAAAAACATCATGCTGACACCTTTAATGCAAAAATAATTTATTCCAAACAAAAAGACAACAATAAATTAAATTATACGAGGCTGCAGCGCCCCCTGCTGTCAGGGACAGAAAACGTCCCGACATCGATTATTTCAGTAAAAACGTTTCCAATGTTGATGTTTCTCCTCATGATCACATTCATTTCTGAGAAATGTCACATTTTAATCCAACGATCAAATTCAACCTGCAGAAACGTCTGGAAGGACCTGAAGTTCCAAAATAAAGAATAATTTCAATGTTTGTGTAACAGATGCAGCTGAACGTCGGGTTCAGAACTGAAAACTGGACATTTCAGTGAGAAAACTGGTTTTCTGACCCGTTTTGTTTTGACCTGAAACCAGTTGGACTTTTTCTAGAGATCTGAAGGTTTCAGCATCTTCGAAACGATGATTTAGACCAGAATGACTTCAGTTTTTACTAAATGCTGAACTGAGAAGATTTCAATGGTTTTTCAGCTCCTGAACGCATCACGAATCGGTTCAGCCGTATGAATACATATGAGCTGCTGCAGATCAGATCACAGCTGAAAACATTTAATCAACTTTCACTCATGTTTCTACGGAAGCCCAGGAGGCCAAAATGAGCATTTTGTGGTTTTGGGAATCCATTTTCTACGTCTGACCGAATGTTTCTCTTCTCTGCCGTTTCACTAAACAAAATATTTTGAAGCGTATTTTCACTGCAGCTGTTGGCGCCAAACCTTCTGTGGCGAAACGACGATCAATTTTACTCATCAGAACTTAAACTTATGACTTTATTACAATTATAAGAAAAAAGTCTTTATAAGAATAAACTAATAGAATAAAGGGAGAATAATGCACTAATAGTCATAACAATATGACTTCATTCTAAATTTTTTATTTTGCTGTAAAATAAAAAATAAAAGATTTGTAAAAATCAGAAAATATTTCACTTGTCCTTTAAATACAAAAGAAAATAATCAACTTATTTTCCACCTTGATGTTTCCTCAAAAACATGTTTTATAAAGGCTTTATAAAAATAATATAAAAAAATAAGTTTCATATGAGAAAAATTCATATTTAATAATTAAAACTATTTTAAAAGATTAAAGTGGAGAACAAACAGTCAGACTTAGAAAACGGGAAAATAAAGTTTTTTCCCCAAAACTTTCACTCTCACCTGCTGTTTGCTGACGAGGAATCAAACCTTCAACCTAGCTCTCTGGTTCTGATCAGCTGAATATTGATCCCAGCTGATCCGTTATCGGCCAATCAGAAAGAGCAGAGCAGCATCAGACGCTGTAAAAACTACAAACTTAAGTTTTATTTCTGTGTAAAGTAAACTAACGGAGCTGAATCAGTTCCTCTCCGTGGGTCTCAGGTTAAACGTCCCCTCTGATTGGCCGGTGTGGCGGCCGGTTGCCTCTGATTGGCCGTCAGAGCTTCCTGTCCTTCATGGCTTCCTGTATCTGCCTGCTGAGCTCAGCGATGATGCGGTCGTCGTGCGTGTAAACGCCGGTCCTCAGCAGCGTGTCTCTCTCCTCCAGCAGGCGGGTCAGGTGTTCCTCTGCGCTTTCGTTCAGGCTGGGGGCGGAGTCTGGCTCTGCGGGGGCGGGGCATAACTTCTCCTCTTCCTGCTTCTTCAGCCTGTAGAGCAGGAGACGGAAACATTAAAAACACGTCCTGGAATAAAACAGTTCACAGGTTGTCTTACAGCTCCGCTAAAAAAGTTAGTTTGGCTAATTCTAAAGCGCTAATCCTGATAATGCTAAAGCGCTAGACCTGCTAATGCTAAAGCGCTAATCCTGCTAATGCTACATTGCTAATCCTGCTAATGCTACAGTGCTAATCCTGCTAATGCTAAAGCGCTGAAGCAACATAGTAATTATTTTATCTCCAGTGTTTCGAACAATGACCTCCTGACCTTTGACCCTCCAGACTGAAACTCTTCCTCACCTGTTGAGCTCGTTCCTGATGTCGTCCAGCTCCTGGCGGTCCTGCCTCACCGCCTCCTTCTCCTCTGTTGCTAGGTAACGGAGCCTCATGGCCTCCAGCTCCGCCTGCTGCTTCTTCAGCCGGGCCATGGCGTTCTCCTGCTCCCTCTGTGAGCACAAACACGTTAGCATCGCTGTTAGCATCGCCGTTAGCCTCACTGTTAGCATCACCGTTAGCATCGCAGCTCTTCAGATCTCGACTAAAATCATGAGCAAACAGACTTGTGACCTCTGACCTCAGCGCTGAGTTCTGCTGCCAGCTCTGTGTTTGTCCTAAATTAGCGCGCAGAGCGGCGCGGTGATAAATTTGTCTGCTTGAACATTTTCATAAAGTCTCCTGAGGAGCCGATCCGCAGACCCACCGCGTCGCCGTGAGAGCCGACAAACTTCACAAAAACGTCCAGAGTCGTATTTCTGTCCGCCGCCCGGCCGGACTGACCAGAACCGCAGAGCTGAGGTCAGGACGACCCGTAAATCAGAGCGGCGCTGACGCGGTGTCGCAGCGGCTCGGACCCTCAGCGCCTCATCAGAAACATAAAGGCTGAGATCCGATCAGAAACAAACTGCTTGGGCTCAACGGGTCAGAACTGCAGAAACGACGAAAATCTGTTTCACTGCTCAGAAAAAACCCAAAGTTCTGAGCATCTGGCACCAGAACCGGGGGATAACAGGTCAGAACCGGGAGGATCTGGGTTTCATTTTTAACGGCGCTTCAGCCAGAAATAAATCCAGAACCTTATGGTTCCCCTCCGAGTTCTGGTCGGGTTGGTTCTGCAGCCAGAACCAAACCTCAGGTCCAATCAGGCATGGAACCCAACCGGGTTTGCAGCCGGCCCGGTCTGGAAGGAAAAACTAGCAGAACTCCTGGTTCTCAGCGCCTCGGTGCTGACCCGGCCCGGTTCTGTCCGGTCCATTTCCTGCCTGGATAATTACAGGGAAAACAATCGGGCCGAACATTTCATGTGCCAAGGAGAACCGGACCAGAACCAGGTGGCACCGACAGCAGAACCAGACCAGAGCCATGCGGTTCTGACCCGACGAACCAGAAGATATAAAAATTATTTTATTGTTGGTAGAAAAACAATTAAAACTAAACGGTTCAATCAAAGTCACGTCTGAAATATGAGCTTTTATTTTGGCTTTTATACGTTTGCAGGTCCGACTCCAGACGGGTCAGAACCTTAAAGCTCAGGAACATTGAATGCATTAAATTAGAGTTTATCAGGTTATTTCTCCGGCCTCCGTTCACCGGACCAGAACCAGGCGGATCCACTAAATAAACACTTCCTGCCGAACATCAACTCTGATCTGACATTCAGTTTAAACTGTTTAAAGTTAAAGTGAATAAAATGTTAAAGTCAGTAGAAAACAGTTTGTTGATGCATCGGAGCCTCAATCCAAGACGTTCTGTTTTTGTTTTTTTGTTTTTATTGTGTTGAAAAGTTGTGCTGAGAATTATTTACTTATCAGGGAGCAAAAAACAAAGAGAAAAAGTTTTGCTGATGATTTTTGTTCCAACCAGGAATCAAACCTGGAGGTTCAGAAACGGATCAAAAACTTTAATGAATCTGGTGAAGAACTGAGCGACTCCAACACTGAACGAAAAAACGCTGAACGAAAAAACGCCGAACGAAAAAACACTGAACGAAAAAACACCGAACGAAAAAACACCGAACGAAAAAACACCGAACGAAAAAACACCGAACGAAAAAACACCGAACGAAAAACGTTAAAACTCTGGGAAATGCAGCAACGTTTCCCTGACTGGAGGTCGGATACTGACTGCTTATCGCTCCTCACAGAACCCCACAAAGTTCCACTAAACTGTTTTCTCCTGCATTTAAGATAAGAAATAAAATGTGTGAATTTTCGCCTCGTTAAACCGCCAGCAGGAAGAAACCGGCTCCATTCCACAAGTTTCCTTTTTTGGTTCCTCTGAGGCCCGATCCTCTATTTTTCCTATTTTTCACAATAAAAACATCTTTGTTTCTGTTTCTGTTCATAAAAGCAGCTTTTAAACGACCCGACCTCCCGCTCAGCCTTAAAAACACCAAATTCAGCTCAGAGTCTCACATCTTTCATCTGCCTGTCCCAATATTTTCCCCCAGAAAAGAACAACTCCAGGTCCGACCCAATATTTTGACCCAACACCTCGGCGCTGTTTGGGCTTCGACTCGCGGCGCGGAAAGAACATCATTCCTCAGGAATTTTTATGATCCGCCGAGCGAAACGGGAGGCGAGAACAAATCGACGAGGAGAAAACCCAAACAGACGAGTTTAGAACCGGCCGGGTAAACAGAACCGCTGCCGCAGATTGATCTGCAGGAGGCGACGAAACCCTGAAAGACGCATAAATCACTTCTCTCTGCAACCACGACGACGACAACGAAGGGAGGGAGATAAAGGATGTGAGAAAATGGAGAGACGATGAAGAGGAGGAGGAGGAAGATCTGGGTCGGGTTCTCCAGCTGCTTCCTGTCAGCAACAGTTATTAGTTCATCTGACCGTTCAGAGCAAAGCTGGACGAGAAACACTGAGACGTAAAAATCCTTTATCCTCAGGAGGAGATTATGATGAAGATCAGACAAGATTGTTTAACTGTGGGAATAAAGTCACAAAATCAGCAAAAAAAAAGATCTGATCAGAAACGTCGTTTAAACTCTGATCAGGATCTGATCAGAAACTGATCAGGATCTGATCAGATTCTGATCAGTTTTAAACCAGAAACGACCAAGAAACACAAAGTTCTGCTGCTCATAATTTATCATTTTGGGTTCAAAGGTCAAATATTTCCTCATCAGTAAAACTGAAACCAAAGTTTAACTTCACAACATTTATCATTTATCTTCACATTTTCCCAACTAATATTACGACTTTATTCCTGCACCAGTAAAACTTTGTTTCATTTAGATTTTGCTGTACGACTGAATTCTGGTGATGTTATAATTTATCCAGTAATAATAATAATTTAATCTGATTTCCATCATAGATTTAATCTCAAAGTCTCAAAGCTGCTCGTCAAGCAAGATGGCCGCCCTGCGCGTGATGACATCACTGAACTACAGAAATGTCTGTTTACCAATGAACTCTTTGGACAAAAGTTAACCTTTGAGCAGAACCAGCCAGAACCTCCGGCCCGGCCTGCGGGCGGTACCTGTTTGAACCGGGCCAGCTCCTTCAGCGCGCGGCCCCACTGCTGCTTGTAGTGCAGCTTGGACTTGGTGGTCGACTCCAACTTCCTCTCCAGTTCCACCTGCACACAAACCACCCGTCAGAGCAGAACCGCTGCAGCAACAGAACCGCGCGCTGCAGCAACAGAACCGCTGCGCTGCAGCAACAGAACCGCTGCTGCTGCTGCAACAGAACCGCTGCTGCTGCAGCAACAGAACCGCTGCAGCTGCAGCAACAGAACCGCTGCTGCATTTATCTGACCCCAGAGGTCAGGACGGGTCGGGTCGGGTCAGGTCGGGTCAGCTCACCTTCTCCAGCGTCAGCAGGTTGACTTCTGCCTGCAGCCTGAACTCGGGCCGCTGGTTCTGCTGCTCCCTGTAGAGCTGGAACTCCTTCTGCAGCTGCTGGTATCGGGCCTCTGCGTCGGCCATCTGGACCCAGAACCAGAACGTTAACGAGGTCACCCAGGCCGTTATGGACCCGGCAGAACCGCCTCCTCTCTACCTGCTGCAGCAGCCGGCCGCGCTCCTCCTCCATCAGCCGGACCTTCTCCCTCTCTAGCGCCACCAGGTGGTCGCTCTCCCTCTGCAGCCGCCTGCTGGCCTCCTGCAGCTCCTTCTGGGTCAGGTCGTGTTCGGCTCTCAGCTCCCGCTGCAGGCGCTGAGTCTGCAGAAAAACAGAACCAGATCAGAGATTGAAAAGTAAAAGAACTCAAGTGAAAAAACTTCATCATGGTTTTACTCAAGTTTCAGTAAAAAGTATCAGTCCAAGAAATTACTAAAGAGCGTTTTAGATTCTGATTGATGAAACCAGAATCTGGTTCTGATCAGACTCAGAACCTCTAAGCAGATTTTCATCAGCTTCACGAAACACATTTTTTATTGTTAAATCTGATTTTAAATGTGTTTTTATTGGCTGTTGTTTAATCCGTATTGGCCTGTTGAGGCTCATTCTGTCCACTAGGTGGAGCTGCAGCGCCTGAAGAGGCTCAGGAGAAACTGAACAACAATCAGGTTGTTCACAGGAAGTTATTAAAACGAACACAAACAAAAATACTGACTTAAAGTAGTGGGAAAAAAACATACAAATTTTAGTGAAACACTGAAGATGATCTAAAAATGATCGATTACTTTCAGTTTGTATTGATCACATGTGATCAGTCTGACCTGCAGCTCCGCCTCAGCCAGCTGCTTCTCCCTCTTCTCCAGGTCACACAGCGTCTTCTGCAGCTTCTCCTCCAGCAGGTTGAACTCCTGCTCCTGCAGAACCACCAGATCCGGTTCAGATCCGGCTCAGAATCGGTTCGGAACCGGCTCGGAACCGGGTCAGAACCGAATCAGATGAACTCTTCACCTTCTTCTTGACCAGCGCCTCCCTCTCTCTGTCCCTCTTCCTCCACTCGTCCGCCAGCGCCTGCATGTGCCGCAGCTCCTTCTGCTTCAGCTGCAAACAGAACCGCCGCCATCTTTAAACCAGAACTCCGGCCCGGGTCAGAACCGCAGTGATTCCTGTTCCTGTTTAAGGAGCTTCTTCTGCTCCAGCCTCAAACTCAAATTCTGTCTTTATGTAACAATAACAACTATAAACAGAAAAAACGTTTTACAGGAAAAAGATCAACTTTATTGTTTTGTTGATAGATTTTAAGATATTTTTATTCGGGTCTGAAATTTAACATTAATTTCAACTAAAGCTGCAGTTTGTAACTTTTATTAAAAAATGTTTTTTTCAAATTTGCTAAAACTGTCACCATGTTGTTAATGTTTGCTATGAGACAAATAATCTGAAGATTGATCTGATCTGCAACCAATGAGAGTCAGGAGGAGGAGCTTAGCGCTGTCAATCACATCATGTACGCGCTGCTGACTGCGCAAATGTCTGAGAAACATCGATTTGAACATTTGGCCTTGGAGACTGAGTGATTGACAACACTAAGGCCCGCCTCCTGGCTCTGATTGGTTGTTTCTAGTTAGCACTAAAAGACAGTAATTGGACAGACAGCTAGCTGGTGGCTAACAGAGCTAACTCTTCTGCTTCTACCTGATCGTCGAACAGGTCCTCCTGCTCCTCCTTCCACATCTCCAGCTCCAGAGCCGCGCGGTACTCCAGGGTGTCCCTGGTAGCCTGGGGGGGCGGCGGGGCCCCGGGCCCCTGGGGGGCCGGCGGCAGCAGGGGCGGTCTGGGCGCCGCTGGGAGAGAAGACTGGGGGACGGCGGGACATTCGTCCTAGAGACAGGATGAGGAAAAATAAAGGAAAACATGCAGAATGAGAGGAACGGAAACTCTGCAATGAAAATAAAAAACACCAAACAGTTTTTTATTTTACATTCATATCATGTTCAATCAATCAGCTCAGTGGAGTTTTGCTCCTCATTGATTAAAGATTTTTATATTTATAATCTTCAGTTGATCAGGGAAGGAAAAAAATAATCATTTAAATAAAAACTAATTTAGCAATCAATTAATCATTAACTAATTTATACAGACTCAAATGAAAGACATTTTTAAATGGCCTCTTTTTCTTTTAGAAAATGGCAGATTCGGAGCATATTCAGAATTTTCTGAGCAGCAATCAAAGCAGAACTGTTCAATAAAACATTTATGATCAATTACATTTTGTCTGTGAAGAGTCCAGAAATCCTCTAGTGAGGGGATGATGTCATAGCGTTTCAGACAATAAAATGTTCTATTCTTATAAACGTTACGCACTGCAGCTTTCATTTATTTCTAATGTTGTAAAAAGCTGAAAGCTGAAATCACAATCACTAAAATAATCATCAATTATTAATGCTGAACCAGGTTCAGAACCATCTGGACCCACCTGGATCGAATCCGACACCAGAACCTCTTTAGCTTTAATGAAGCCCAGATCCTCCAGCGTCGCCACAAAGCTCAGCTCCGCCACGCGCTCCGCGGGCCTGGAGGACCGACACACCGCCGTTAGTAACCGCCAGGCCACCGCCAGGCGACCCGCCAGGCCACCGCCAGGCGACCCGCCAGGCCACCGCCAGGCGACCCGCCGGTCTGTCTGTCTGTCGGAGGCGTCCCTACCGCTGCGGGTGGACCACGGGGATCCGGTCCTGGTGGGTCTGCCTCCAGCCCGGTTCCCCCGTCGGGCCCAGCTGGATCTTCTCTGAGCTCAGCAGCTGGTGCAGCTGGATGGAGGCCGAACCCAGCAGCTGGTCTCTGCTGGAGGAGCCGCGGTCCCACAGCTCCACGACCAGAGGAACCCTGGAACAGCAACGCCAGGTATGCCGCCACGTTACCATGGCAACATGCAGGAAGCACCTGCCTGGGCGCAGCTAGCAACGCCAGGACAGGCGTCCAACCCGAGAACAGGCGTCCTACCTGTGGAAGGTGTCCTGCAGCTGCTGCGGCAGCGCGGCGAAGTCGAAGGCGCAGTAGGACTGCGGCAGCGACACCTCCATGTTCCTCTGCAGCTCCACTGGCGGACTGGTCATGATGGGAGCCGAGCTGCCAAAGAACTGGTAGAATACCTGCAGAGCGACCCAAACTGGTCAGACTGGGTGCAGGATTGATGGCGGTACTGGTCAGACTGGGAACCCACCTGAGCATGGCGGCGATGGGGTATGGCGTGGCGAGCTTGGCCAGGCTGCGCAGGTCCAGAGAGAAGCAGTAGTGATGGGCGGAGGAAGGGATGGACACTTTGGGGGCGGAGACGCTGACGGAGGACGCTCTGTCTTCAGGGTGATGAAGAGGAGCATCAGCTTCATCACCTGCCGCCAGCTTCCTGTCGCACTCCAGCAGACTCTCCGCCTCGCTCTCCGTACGGGACGAAGGAGGGGAAGCAGCAGGTTTCTGGGTCGGAGCGACAGCAGGAGGGAGAGGCGGAGCTCTGCTGGGATCTGAAACCTGAAAAACACAAAATATTTAAAATATCCAGATAAAAACAAAACTTAACCTTTGAACTCTCCCCTATTCCACCATAAATACTTTCAGCATTTTTCTGAAGGTCAAACAACAGATAACAGAGATAAAGGTTTAAAACTGTTTCTTTGCCAAATTCAGCTTAACATTGACTCTGCTGCCCTCTAGTGGCCGTCAAGAGGAAGACAGGACTATTATAAAAATAGAAAAAACTCCAATTAATCTGACATTCTGCTAACAAATTACAGATAAATAAACTCTGAGGAGCTCCATAGAAAGTATTCACCTCCTTGGATGTTTTTTACTGATTCATCAATAAATCATGAAAAATATAGACATTTTTGACAAATAATTTAGAAAAACATTGAAAACTGGTTTCTAAGAAATGACAAATTATTTAACCTTAAAATAAGTGACTGTATAAGTATTCACACCCTTCCAGTCCCAGCAGGGAGTCTGCCTGGATACATCAGTTTCCCTTCATTTTTCCTGCTAAACTCTTCCAGTTTTATGCCAAATATTTTTATTACACGATTATTTTGTAAAAAAAAAGAAGTGTTCACTTTGAAACTAAAGATTTTTTTTTCCTAATAAAAATGTAAATTTTGTTGCTACTGTCTGATTTGTAGAAGCAACAAAAAGGAAAAACATCCAGGGGGATTTTTCAATATAAAGTAAAACTATATACAGTAACGCAGTGGAACATCAGGGCCGCCGCCGCCGTGACGCTTCGGTCAGAGGCGCCGGCTGACCCGCAGCATAGACTGCTGCGTCAGTCTAATCTAAATAATCAAAACTTTGAATTAATGATTTAAATGTTTTATTGCTTTTTATAGCTGCTATTTTGCAGCTCTATAAATCATTCCTTGTAGTTTCGTGTAAATGAATATTCTCTTGATATCGGCCCAGTTTTATTTATCGGGCCGGTACCGGTACTGGAACATGCCACGCCTCATCACAGCAATTCAAACTCAAAAATCCTTTATTGATCCAAAGGGAAATTAGATGTTGTTGTAACTCATTAACTCAGTTTCCTGAAGCGCTGTGGCGTTTTCCTACCTGTGGCGTTTTCCTACCTGAGGCGTTTTCCTACCTGAGGCGTTTTCCTACCTGTGGCGTTTTCCTACCTGAGGCGTTTTCCTACCTGAGGCGTTGGCTCCTCCCTCCTCAGGGTGACGGCCACGCCCACCGTCGGCTGCAGCTCCACAGGAAGAGCCGGCAGCTTGCTGCGCGGCGGCGGCTGCAGGACGAACGCTCCCTCCACCGTGGCGCCTTTGGCCTCCAGGTCGGCGGCGGCGGCAGCGAGGGCGGAGAGCGAAACGTCGCCGCTGCCCAGAGAGCGGTTCCCACAGCAGAGGTGGACCTGCGGACGCAGCGGGACGTCAGGACCGGCGCCGCCATGACGCTTCGGTCAGAGGCGCCGGCTCACCTGTAGGCTGGACTGCTGCGTCAGGAAGGCCTGCAGCGCCTGCGTGTTGCTGCGGATGCGAACGGAGGCGCGCTCCGGCTCGAAGTCCGGACTCAGCAGGTTGTGGAACGGCTCGCTGGTGATGTCGTTCCCCAGAAGGGAATAGTAGAAGAAGAAACTGGAGTCCTCCGCCGGCAGCTTCTTATTGCTGGGAATCAGCTGCAGAAAAACAACCGGGGTTAGTTTTAAGAGAAGATGGTAAGAAAATAAAATCAAACTAATTTTATTAAGACATATAATCCAGCCCTTCTACAGCTCAAAGGAAGATCTACTCAAAACTTTAAGACTTTTTTAAAACCACTTGGAATCAAATGTAAGATCTCATTAAATTTGATCTTAAAATTTAATCTAAGATCAAATTTCAAGATAAACCTGTCACTTAGCAACACTTTGAACAGAAAACATGAGTTTTAGGTCCAGCGTAAAAGATTGAAGATTTGAAAAACTTTCCAGAGATGAAGGGAAACATTTTTGTGTTTTCTTCTTCTGCTTGTGAAAAATAAAACCACCTGCAGTTTGTTGGCAGACTGAGCAACATTTAAGACTTCTGAAAGATTTTAACAATAATGAAAGTTTTATTTTTAGTTATTAATTTAAGGTCTTTTCACCGAGACAGAAACAGTCTGAGAAAAACACCAGACGTGTTAGTCCGTCACGTTTGTCATCAAAGATCGGATCGTTTCTAAATGCCCCGATTCCTGAAACCCCAGAATCTATTTATGTATTTTCATATGAAATGTAACCAGTGAGCAGTCAGTCAGTCAGTCGGTCAGTCAGTCAGTCAGTCAGTCAGTCAGTCAGTCAGTCAGTCTGTCGATCAGTCGGTCGGTCAGTCAGTCAGTCGGTCAGTCAGTCGGTCAGTCGGTCGGTCAGTCAGTCTGTCGATCAGTCGGTCGGTCAGTCAGTCAGTCAGTCAGTCAGTCGGTCGGTCGGTGTGGGGACGCTGACGGATTTCTTCACCTGTTCCAGTTTGGTAGCGAAGGCGACGGTAACGGAGAGGACGAACATGTCGCCACAGCGATCCGCCGGGCCGACCTGATGGTAGCCCTGATCCGGGATCAGCTCTGCCTCCAGCCTGGCGGGCAGCGCGTCGCTCAGCGGGCCAGAACCTGCAGCACAAACACAATAAACATCATGTTTTCATTCAGACAGGACCAGAAGTTTAACTTATGATCCAGAGGAATCTACTCCAACTCAGAAAATACTCAACAGAACCTGACGACAAAAAGATGACAAAGTCTAGAAACAGCTGAACGTCTCTGGTTTCCTGATCAGTCATAAAAAACATGAAGGCTGAAAACTTATTATTTAAATCACTAGGATGTCATAAAACTGAATTAATGTCTGTGCAAAGTTTAAGAATTAACATTTAATGTAAGAGAGCAGAAAATACAGTTCTTTACCCAAAATAAGTCGTTTCTGTTCGTCCTCAGCCTCTAGAAAAGGTTTCATTTAATTTTTGTTCTAACTAGATGAGTCAGGATTAATCGATATAAATAATCATCAGTTTTAACTTAGTATACAAACTCAGGCTGTTTCCTGCTAGAACAACACATTTTTGCATTTAAGGTTGAAATATAAAGAAGAAAAAACAAACAAAAAAAACCTTTATAAATATGTTCTGCCCAAAATTTCAGGCAATTATTTTTTTATTTATGTGCATCTTTTCATGTTATTCTAATATCGTATATAAAAAAGCTCGAGTGGTTGAATGAAAAGTCTGCAGAATCTGTGTCTATTTGCCCCAGATCAATCGATTCATTGATAGGATAATGGATTACTAAAATAACCCTGAGCTGCTCTCAGCCGGTAAATAAACAGCAAACCGGATCTGCAGGGTCCTAAACGCCCCATATGAGGCAGAGCGGGTCCAGACCAGCAGACCTTGTCGAGGCGCGGCCTTCTTGGCCCGGATCTTGTCAGGAGTAGCTGCTGCCGCCTTGGAGTCGTTCTCCAGCAGTGTGCCGACGAGCAGCGCCGCCTTCTGCTTGGTGTATTTACTGCTGAGCAGCGGGTACCAGCGGGGATCCTGGAACACAGCGCAGCCTCGTCACCACGGGGCAGAAACACCACCGGCTGGGCCTGCAGCGGCCGCTTTACCTGCCTGGCATCATGGACGGACCGCAGGTCCAAGACGATGTAGCCCACGCACTCCTTCTTCTTGCTGACGGAGTCCAGAGTGAAGCACTGCAGCTTGATGGGCGTCCGCTGCAGCCTGGAGGGACAGAGGGTCAACGCGGAGGGACAGAGGGTCAACATGCAGGGGGACAGAGGGTCAACATGCAGGGGGACAGAGGGTCAACATGCAGGGGGACAGAGGGTCAACATGCAGGGACGCTGAGGGACACCTGTGCTGATGCAGTGTCTTGCGGTCCAGTTCCCAGGCCAGCTCGGTGCTGAACTGCGGCTGCTCTCGATGCTCCACTGGATCCGTTTCCAGATGTTCGCCGTCGAAGCTCGCCTGGACCACCAGACTGAGGCGAGGGCTCTTCGGAAAATGGCGACCTAAATGGCGACAGTTGGTTCAGTTTAATTTAAGCATAAATTCATTTCTTCATGATTCCCAGACGTCCCAGCATTCTGATGGACCTGTCTTCAAGCTCCTGCACCTTTTTCTCTCATCTTCAGTTCAAAGTTCCAGTAATAATTTTGAATATCAAGAGACGAACCAGTAAAGACCAACAACATCCAACTGCAATTTTTTCAATGGGATCTTTGTCACCAGCTGGTATAAACACAAACCAGTCACTTTTGTTTCAGTCTTTCAACACCAAAGATTCAATTACATCAAAAATACTTAATTTATACCAAAAGGAAATTAAATGTTGTCATAACTAACATCCTCCAGCTGTCTCCATGGAGTCGTTAGTGGTCATTTTCTGTAGCAGTCTGTCCTCCAACATCTGAAGAGGCCTCTGACTGCTGCTGACCCGCGTACAGCTGGGATATTTCCAGTAACATGTCCTGGATGACACCAACTCTGCTAATCCACCTCTTGGCTTTTGCTGCACCTCTTTAAGACTCTGTCTGGCCGTTTGGTTAGGATGGAGGAAAACTGCTTTTAGTTATTTATTTTGAAAGAGTTTACCGTACTAAAAACTACATACATTAATTACATACATTGCATTAATATTTCTGAATTTTTATTAACATAAAAATTCTGAAAATTTTATTAACATTCAAATATCTGAAAAATGATTAAGTAACAGCTGATTTCTTTGAAAACAGCATGGAGATTTTAGCTGTGAACATTTTATATCATGGCTGTTTTTTTATTTGTCTGTCAGAAAGCAGCATTTTGTTTATCATGACTAATTTGTAAAAACAATCAGAGTAAAACCTCCAATGAGCTCAATACTTTTCTTTTCCCAACGAGTCATCTTCCTGTGCAACTCTGTCCATCTGTGTTCTGCTGAAAAACTGACAAATAAAAGGTTTATTCTAACTAGCTGTTCATTCCACCTTAACTAGCTGTTCATCCCACCTTAACTAGCTGTTCATTCCACCTTAACTAGCTGTTTATCCGAACCCAACAGTCAGTTAAGATGCTACCGCGATACTTTATCTCCCAGAAACCGATGTAAAATCAGGGAAACAAACTGAAACCCCTGCAGTTCGCCCCCGTCCATCCCATTGAACCGGCTCACCTTCCAGGACGGAAACAACGATGAGAAGTTGGTCAGACTTCGCAGCCATGTTGACATCAGCTCCGCTTCAAACACGGAAAAAAACACGTCGAAGTGACAAACTCCGACTTCACGTCGTCGGTTTCATTTAGGGCTAAATTGTCGTGCGCTAACTGTTAACAGTTGGTGTCAAATTAAAAAGCAGAGCGTCACCGACCGTTACGGCATAAACAGCCGCTTTGTTGTCAAGCTTTGGCGCCACCCATCCTGTTTTAAAAGCGGAGAAAATGAAGGAGGCGCTCCACCGCGCCTCCGCCGGCTGGAGGCGGAACTGCACGCACTGAATCAGTAAAAACATGGAAAAATGCTACTCAAATACAGTCACTGATCATAACTCCTGGTTTAATATTTTACATCGAAAAGACAAAATCATATAAAGTTGCTTCATATAAAGTTATTCTCAAAAGACTAAAATTAAAAAAAAATAATAATAACAATTACAAAACAACAAACTCAGGCAAAAAGAAAAAAATCAAATACATATTTTTTCAAGATAAAACTTATTAAATTCATATTTACAGTAGGTGTTGCATATATTTATTAAACAGTTTAAAATACGTATTTACTGTATCCTTTTGACCTCCAAATGGCACAAAAAAGCATTAGAATAACAGAGCTTGTCTACAAACAAGAACTCTCACTCTGACATAAATTATAGGTTTGCGTCTGATGCATTTTTTGGTCACAATATGTTTGAAATGCAGAAATTTCACACAAGTAGGAGTGGAAAGATTCATAATAATATTACTCAAATAATAGTAAAAATATGTCTCCCCACAAATACTGCACCTGTGGGCTGCATCTGTGGCATTACTGAATATTTTGTTGCAATGCATTTTGTATTGTTTTTTTATTACATGTATAAAATATATGTATTTAATACAACAGTTAAGGAAGAGTTGAGCATAAAAGCAAAGCTTTAATTTTCCCGTTTCATCTGTGTTCAAGCTGCTACACATAAAACAGGTGAAATCATTGTCCTCTGAGATGAGAGTGTAACTTGTTCTGTAAATACTTAAATTTGAAGAAAATAAATACAAACCAGAATATATATATAAACATCCTTTAATCATGATTGCCAACCATATGAATTAAGGCATATACAGTATAAAAAAGCAACAGCAGGACTTATGTTTATACAGTTTCTGAGCGTTATTTACTGGTTAAACCAGGCGGATGAACCGAACAGAACAAAGGAGCCTCTGGGAGACAACAGTAGTGTCTCCAAAAAGTAGATTGAAGTTTGTAAACAGAGTCCATCGCGCTAAATTCAAGTAATAAAATGAGCACTGAAACTATGAAGGTAAGGTGTTGTGTCGGTGAGGCAGAGCCGCTGATAGAAATGCTGGGGCTTCGGGCTGCTTGTTCTCAGCCTTGTTCTTCTGTTTTTACGTTGTTGCTGTTTGTAATTGCATGAACTTAATTTTTTTTATGTCAGTTTAAAATAACATTCGGTATGTCCCTCGAGTTTGGAGATCCGCAAGGATCAAAGTGCTGCAAAAACAGAGCTGTCAGCGAGCTGACGTTGTGTTTACAGTCATCCAGCTGGAGTTTCAAACCAGCTACTGGCCAAATAGTTAATAAAGAGTTTGATCCAGGTGTTTTAAATGACAACATTTATAATCATCCATGTTTTTAGACTTTTTTAGCAAAATAATTGTAGACCATCTTGGTCAGATAAAATGATCTGGAAGGTTTGGCAGTGTTTCAACACCAGAGGTAAAAACTGATTGTGTTTATCAGAGGCTCTGCTGAGAGCAGAAAATGGGCAAAACATCCACCACAATCATTAACGACACAAATGTGTACCATAGTTACTTTGTGCATCCATTTACCATCATCAGATATTAAGTTAGTTATTATGTTCTATAACATGCTAATTATCACTTAATAAGTAAAGAAAATCAAACACCTTCAAACCTGCTCAAGTTAAGCTGCAACCAAGAAAAAAAAATCAAAACAAGATGTTTGTAAAAACTCTTCTTCATGAGCTGGAAAAATACAGTCCTGCTGCATGTCAATGTTCTAACAAACAATTTACACATTTATAGGAAGAAGATATTGAAGCATTAAACTCTGTTTTGTAACAAACAACGAAGTGACATTTTTGGTTTTTGGTCAAAATAATTCCTAGTTTACCTAAAGAAAAATGCCCTGATTTGTTTGTAAACATATCAGTTTAACACTGACTTTTATTTTATTTTTCTAATAAACTTTATATTGAGGTTAAAACTTAAATGTTTGGGCTACATTTTGTCCACATCAGTGATACTAAAAACACAGCATGCAATGTCAGGAAGAAATGAAAACAACAAAAACTGATTTAGATCAAAAAGTTGGAAATTGAGAAAAACTAGGATTTTATAGTTTACAAATTACAATGTTTTAATTGATAAAGGGAAATGTTTCTCTTCCTGTTTCCTGCCTTGTGAAGAACAATCTTGATCTATCTAATCTAACTTTATTATCATCATTTAAAATTACTGATGTTGAAGAAAGTTTAATAATTAATAAAAATGGCAATCTGACTTTTTGAAACAGAATTGTTTTGAAACAAACATGAGCAAAAGTGCAACTGAGATAAAAGTAATTAGATTTGAATTGGGCCTGTTGGTTTTTATTTTATAAGACAATATTTATTGGAATTTGGCACTGTGTAAACTGAATCTAACTGAATTAATTAAATGTAATTCTTTTTGTAATATTTATCACAAAACATTACATTTCTTAAAACGCTGACTGCAAAATGGAAAGTATTTTTTTTATTTAGTTGAAATGCTGTTTTGTTTAAATCAAAGAGAAATAATATGTAACCTTAATTAGCACCTGCTAATCTGTATTGTTATGGCTAATTTACTGTGTGTAGCATAACTAGCTTTAATTAGCCGTTGATATTTTCCTTTCATGGTTAGTTTTAGCTGCAGAAAACACCTAAATATCAAACTGTCAACCTCCTATAAAATTTAAATGTTCCTCTGAAAATATACATAAGAGTCTAAAGTAATGGTGTTAGCTAACACCTTTCGCTTGCAAGCTAATAGCTAGCCAAATCTAGTTACTCCCTTTGTTTTGTTCAGTGTTACTAACCAAAAACAGACATTTAAATAAATATGATGAATAAAATGTATAGTTTCTATTATTATTTAAACATATTTTAATGTTGTAGCCAAAAAATCGCACAGCTAACGTGCTACCAGCTATGCTAACAGGTGAGCTAATATAGCTCTGCCAGTGGGACCTGTAGATTTTGAAACAACCCACCCCAACATCTCCTAAAAATATTGCTGACGTCGTTTTAATTTAGGTTACAACAAATATGTTGTTCCTTTAACTTCCTGTTGAACTAACATATTTATTTCAGCAAAAATCATTACATCCATGACATATTAGCAAGAACAGCTAGCACTCAGGCTAGTAGTTGAAACCTTTCATGATGTTAGCTTAAATTTGGACTACTATGCATCAAAGCACAATTTAAAAAAACAACCTAAATTTGATATTTGATGTTTTGATAATTCAGTACAAAATTGATTTTTCTTTCAGATTAAATGTTTTTTCATCTGAACTTAATTGTGAATAAGTGTGTGTAAACATGAGGTTTTGCTTGAAACAAAAAATATGGAACAGAAACTGAGCTGATGAGGGAAATAAACAGGCTGGTGGTTCTACTTCCTGTTGGATGCGCCTGCTTTGCCCCCTGCATGGTGATCAACAGAGTGAGCATGTTAGTGCTCTGCCATAAATCTGTACAGAATATATTTACACCACTGGGGTTGGTAAATGGCACTGGGTAGGTCGAAGTGAAGGTTTTACTCCCACATAAAGACAATACAATCAACATGGTTACACTCAATTACAGGTTAGTTATACAAATGTAGCGTCAGCACTATGAAGGAGGGAGGACCACTTCAATAATCAGAATGAGAACAATAGTTATACACTTTTAGCTTCCTAATGCTGTTTTTGTCCCAATGGGGCTTTAAAAAAAAGAACAGTGAGTTTGAGTTATTACCTTTACATTCAGTCATATCGTCATTATATTACACTACAATAAATGTGCATTTTATAAAGTTAAACACAACAGCAGAGGTAAAGCTGAGTGCACAGGGCTCTAGGATGTCATCTTATACACAACATTTCAATTCGATGGCATCTCGCTTTTTACAATAAGTCCCGCTTTCAAAAACAGAAAAAAAAAAAGAAAGTCTCATTCCTGCGATCTGTCCCCCGCCGCTTCATCTGCTCCTCTGTTATAAAACCGGTGGATGTCATCAGTACGAAATGAAAGAGGTTTCTCTGTTTGTTTGTTCCCTGCCTCTCAGCGAGGCGAAGCTTATTCCACACCAAGGAATTGATGTCTGATAAATCTGCCGTCCCTCATGTGAGACGCAGTCACATGGTTCTACTTCTTCCCTTCATTGTCTGTGGAGGGAAAAAAGAGACGAAATAAAGATGTTTAGGTGTTTGGAACATTTCGTTCTGCTTGACTTCAGAGAGAAACCAGTCAGAGTTACGTTCAGCGGGAAAAACCTTCTGACTTTAAAGTCTCTTGATCTGACATGATAACACAGCAAACAGTTCTTTAAAAAAAAATGCATATAACCCTCGAATCAAAGTGCAAAAGCTCAGGCGGGTAGGCCTGTCAAAATAACAAATTTTACTGGATGATAAATTTGTTGTTGCGATTAACAATGATGTTGTTGTTTTGATATCATTTTTAAGTAATAAAATGAAGAAAAAACTGTTTCTGAAACTTTAAATTCTAAACGTAACGCTGAAACATTTAGTTGAAACCAAATATCCAAATAAACAAACAAAACAGAAACAACAAATGAAATCTGAAGTCTAGGTAAACAAAACAATTACAATCTACAACAGGGGTCAGATTGTGTAAACATAGTTGGTATCCATGGAAATGCCATGGATACCAACTTCTTGGCCAGAAGGTGATAGAAAGCAAAAATACACTTCAATTTGAGTCAAATGTAACAATTTCTTGTTGATTTATTATAACTGGCTGAAAAACCAAAGATGGTTTCTAAAACACTTATATAATGTATAAAAAAAAATTCTGGTGAAGGACAAAAGCATCCAGATTATTGTACATTTTTTCCTCATTTTCTCTGGAACTGCAGCAGCTGCTGTGGTAATTACTCTTCTGATTGCGTCTCCCAAGTGTTAGATTTATTTTAATACCGAGATTATTGAAATAGAGTTCGTAATTAAAGAGAGAAACTAAATTATATGTGGGTGTGTTATTTCAAACACATACTTCAGAAAATCCAGTTGAGCTTTTATTAATCGAGATAATTGTAGGGCCTGCCATTAATCCTGTTTTAATCTAAAATATTGACAAAATATACAACACATATGGTGAAAATATTTTGCTTACAAGATTTTTTTATGTGATGATGCAACTTTGCGGCAAATGCATCCAATCTGGTGAGTTAGGATGGGGAGAAAACGAAGCTAATCTCTTCCATCTCCACCATTTCCAGGTAACTGCAGACTTTGCAGGATTACATAATTGTCACATTGTGTTCTGAAACCGCCTTGCAGGTTCCCTCTGCATTGTTTTACGCCTTCACACAAAGCAACAGAAAACACTGCAGACAGAGGATCATTTACTCAGAAGGTGATTTTCTCCAAAGAGGAAAAGTTTAACAGCTAGATTAAGACAGTTACATTATTTACTCTGTTTGCAAAAGTTTCATCCAGCAGAACATCTTAAAATGATCCATTCACATGTTTTATGTCATGGTTTTATGTCATGATTTAAATGTGAAAAATGTGTATGTTGCTTTCTTTAGTTTTCACACTGCAATATTTTTTGTTTTGTTTTTTGACACAATGGTGAATAGTTATGCAACATGTGCAGCCTTGTACATATGGCTTGAACTGAAGTGAGAAGTTTTTCTGGTTCAGTTTCCGTCTCACCTGCTGAGGAATGACCCGACACCTGCTGACTGGAGACCAGCGACCTGGAGCTCAGACCTGCACAACGTAACACACAAAAAACAAGAAAATCAGTTTGAACCACAAAATGCATCAACATGAAACATCATGAAATAAAACTTAGTAGTCCTGTCACAATAATCAGTTCATTGCATGATAAATTAAAATGAGCTCAGTCATTTCCGTTCTCATTATTTTTCTCTCTCTACCAAAAACTGGACGATAAAAGTCTTTAGTTTGGTGTTTTGGTCTCAACTAGCTCTTTATTTAAAGACTTACAAAGACGTCATTATTCATCTTGTTTATTATTTATGTTTTTTGTTTATTTATTTGGGGTATTTAAAACATTTTCCAGTTCTAGTGTTAAATTATAATTCAGTTTATTGATCTTTGAGAATGAATCTGTTCTTGCATGATTGTGCCATCATTATTATAATCTCAAAACAGCAATTTTATCGTTCATCGCAACAACTTCTGGGATAATTTATCACCCAGTAAAATTTGTTCCTGTGACAGGAATAATTGTGTTCCCATGTCATCCTCACCATTGAGATTTATAATCTAATGGGAAACAGCTAAAATACAAATAACAACCACAAAAACGACCTACAAAAGTTTTAACACATACTTACACATTCCACGTAATTCGTCTGTGATTTTTTAAATTTCTGTTGTAAGTTTTATAACTAAAACAGATTATGATATTTATTGTTATCGCCACAGATCTCAATAAATATCAGGATATTAATTTGATTCCAAATCACACACCTTACAGAGACTAGATGTTCTCTGAGTCTTAATTTCTGTAATAAAACAAAACTGGATTCAGAAACAATATTACACAGCAACTTTTAAATAAACAGACAAGGTTAGCTGAAATGTCTTCACTGAACAGTTTGTTCACATTTACATTTTGATGCTTTTCTAACTGTGTTTCTGTCACTACTCTATTTCACTTTTGGATTAATGAAAGCTCTTTTTGAATTGTTAAAACATGTGAGCAGGCCTGAGGCAGCAGCAGCAGCGGCTCTGTACCTTGGTAGATATCGAATTGGCCGGACATCAGGCTGTAGCTCATACCCAGGTGTGTGTGATGGTGTGTGTGGAGGTGTCGAGCGAACGATAAGTGGCTCCTCTCCCGATCGATGTCTCTGTCTTCCTCAGGCGAACCCTTCTCACCAGGCTGGGCAGAAAGCAGACAAACACTCGGCTTGTTCCGGCTTTTCTGATTCACATTGGGTCAAATGTTAACGTTTCTGAGCTCACAAGCAGAAACTTTAACAAAGTATCGCCATTTTGTGACAGTTTGATAGGAGGAAGACAATCTGTGAAAAACGGAGCTGATTTGATCTCATGCACAGGTCTGTCAGAAACAGCCAATCAGAGCCAGGAGGCGGGTCTTACATGGGTCTTTGCTCGCAAAGAGCGGGAAGACGAAGAGAGGAAACGGAATTTCTGCGTAAACAGACTCTTCAAAATTAGAGCATGAATACATATGTCTAACTATTTGAAGAATTTCTAACAGTGGGTAACAAACGTTAACACATTCGTAGAACTTAATTCAACTGAAAGTTCACAAAACTATCAAGTAATTTAGAATCTGTCCAGAAAATTAATTTGGGGGAGCTAGCAAAGTTAGCAATGACGAACAGCTAGCGTTGCTGTTAGCGCACTGGCCAAAGTTTCCACCGCTATTAGCTTACAATCACTATTTCTGCATGTCTGGTGATTTTTACTTTATGTAACATGTCAGATTTATATAATTTCTGATAAAAACCACATAATTTTTTTAAAAAGTGAAATTAATCCAGAAATCTTCAAATTAAGCGTGTTGGGAGAACTTTGGACTGGACTTAAGCTGCCCTGGATATGTACAGAGGCTCTTCAGTGCTTATGTTTGAAATTAAAGATGCTTAGTGCCAGGCTTATGTTTAATCATGCCTGGTGTTGATGCAGTAAATGTCAGCCTAATTGCTTGAAGTCAGAATTAACTTTTTCAAGAACAGATAAAACATCTGCTTCCTGTCGTGTTTGTCTTTCTTTTCATCCTGCGCTGTGGGGGTTTCTGTCAGAGGAACAATCAGATCCAATATGTGAAGGAAAAACAAACATCAGAGGAGCGGCGCAGTGTGAGTGTGGCCGTGAAGGAAGCGAGCGTTTTCTCACAGCAGGGGATTTTCCATGGAAATGATGGCTGGGCTGCTGCAGCAGCTCCACGGAGGAAGAGGAGGAGGAGGACGAAGAGTCGCCGATCAGCTTGCTGCTGGCCGGGTCTCCTCTGCCGGGCGGAGTGACCTCTGACTCCTCCCTGCCTGCCGTCTTTCCATACAGAGGATAATGGAAACCTGGAGAAGGAAACACAAAGCAGGAACAAATATTCCTGTCACAATAACAAATAGCTGCACGATGAATTTCCCCAGAAGTTATTGCGATAAACGATAATGTTGTTAATTTGAAACCATAATGGTAATGGCATAATGATGCAACAATACAAGTAAATTTTAAATCATAATGAACATTTAACACTGGAACTGATTTTTAGCTAAAATAAATAAAACAAAACTAAAGTAACAAGAAATAAAATGAATTATGAAGTCTCTGTAAACAAAACTGACCAGTTGAGACCAAAACACCAGACTGAAGAGTTTTGGTAGACAGAGAGAAAAGAGAAAAACAATAAATTGTGCAAATGGAAATTAATTTATTTTAATTTATTATGTGAGTAATTGATTTACTGTTTTATTGCTTATTGCAACAGGCCTAGACACACAGAACTGTGGAAAAACAACAGAAAAACAACAGATCATTGCTGTATTTTTCTATTTGTTGCTGCACAGTGTAGAAAGCATCCAAACAAAAACTACAGAAAAATATGCAAAACACTTTGATTTTGGTTGATACAAAGATTTTCAAATTAATTTAAGAGATTAAAGTCAACAATACTAAGGTTAAATTAAAGCATTCCCGCTACGTTAGGGATGTATAACAGTTTGAATTGAATTGTTACTAAAATCCATTCAAATTTAGCAAAAATCTTTACTATTATTATTGGGGGTTTTTTTTCCCCCCATTATTTTTAATAGAGGAGCCATTTTGTGATTATTTCCTGAAGGCAGAGCTGCAGAAAGAGCGGGAGATTTTAAAGAGACAGAGGCCCAGTTTCGAGGCAGTAATTTAGGAAGTCAGGTTAACAGACTATAAAATGTGCCTGGAAACACACATAATGCTGCCCCTTTAAGCTGTGCATCATTTTTAATCATTGCCCTCTACTGGCCATTATATAAAATGCAGGTATTTTCCCTTTGGCTTCAAATCGTAGGGATGAGATGTTACATTACATTTCTGTGATTATGAGTACATTTAGTCTAAATATGCAGGCAGCTGATGTCTGTCTGTTACCTGGGTAGTTGTGGACCAGCGTTGGGGACACTCCCCTGTAGGAGCCCCCGCTGCCCTCACACATCGCCAGGTAGGGAGAGTAGGAGGCATGCTGGTACTGGATATAGGGCTGCTGCGGGGGGTCATGGGAGGAGACACTGCGGCCCTGGCATTGTGAGGCTCCTCTGACAGCCCTCCAGAGGGGTCCTGGTCCTGGTCCTCCAGCCCCTCCTGTCGGTCTGAATCCTCCGTGTCAGTGACGGGCGGGAAGTCCTGGAGCCCGTGAGCTCTGGGTTTTTTAGCATCTACGCCACCTGAGGTCATCTTGGCCCCAGCAGGCTCCACGGTAGCGCCCCACTCCTTCCCACTGCCCGCTTCCCCCTCCTCGACATTCTCCCCGTGCTGACTCTGAAGCTCTGAATATTTGCTGAGCGCGAGGCGGTGCGCCCAGGCGGGGCCGTCTGGGGACTAGATTGATGGGGACAAGTGTTGGTGCTGGTTCAGTGTTTCCCCTATAATTCTTTGTTAACAGTGGTGGGTGGCAGCCATTTTTCGGGTCAGTTCGACTTCAGTCCACGTCTCGGTGCTGCTTACATTGCCAGGTGCGAGGGCCAAACTTAGATACCGTTCTATTTAAGCGTCAGCAAATTGTCTCTTTAGTGCTTTTTAAGGACAAGCGAAGGGTAATTTATGACTTTCATCTGTTCATTTGACAATTTCTCTCAACGGTGGCCCACCGCTGCTGAATGACTATAGAGGAAACACTGTAGTTGAGTGAACAGAGCCATAGACAGACCATCTATCATTGGCTCTGGATGAGATGTTGATGAAGGATGACGACGTTTCAACAGCAGGCGGCCATTCAGCAGTGAGATGTGAGGCAGAGAGTGGCGTCTCACACATGATTAAGCGAAGAGTTTAGAGCAATTTGGAGGAAAAACGAGCAACCTCTTCAACACGGCTTGGTTAAAGGGATGACACTGGTACGAAAACTGCACAAGCTTTTTGTTCCTTTACAGCTAAAGTTGGAAAAAACACATTTCCTCCAATAAATCTCACTCTAAACGTTAAAAGACATTTGCATTGGAAAGAACTGAAGTACTATATCAGAGTAGAGCTATAGCAGCACAGAAGCCACATGGTCCTTGATATTAGCACCTATTGTACACAATGTGAGGTTAATCTCTTTGTGACACTCAACAGCAGTCAGTAAAGCACACCAACAACACCATCAGCGGCGGCGGCGGGTTATAAACAGAGGGAGAAACTTACACTGGAAAACGAAACATTTGAGTCCAGATCTGTCTGACTGTTTGGATTGTGGAGGGATGAAGAAGAGGAGGAAGAGGAGGGTGACTTGATGTCATCACAGTCTTTCATTGAGACCTGGTGCTGGTCCACTATGCCACTGTGCACCACCTTTACGCCCAGACTCTGCCCCCTTTCTCCCCTTTCACTCATCTCCACATAGGAAAGAACCGGTTTGCCACAGCAACCTTTAGCACCATCCGGCCCTTTACCTAGCAAGGCCCCACTGGCCCCAACCATATGTTTAACATCCTCAGTGTCCCTCAACCCTTGTCCTCTTTGCTTGGCAGTGAGGGTCTGGTCACAGCATTTGGAAGCCAGTAAAAGTTTCTGGTCCATGTACAGACCTCTGGAGTACTGGCCGTAGTACAGGGACTGGGCCAAAGCCGTCTGGGTCTGACTCATCGCCAGCTGGAGCTGAGACTGAGGAGGCCCGTCACCTTTCTTAGAATCGGAGAAGTCGTGGGAGGAATTTTTGTCGTCGTCTTTAATGTCCTCTTTCCTATCTTTCCCTTTGCTGTCGTGAGGAGAGTTTTTATGGAAAGCAACAGCCCCGCTGCTGTGCCTGTCTGGCTGCATGTATCCTTGCAGGTAGTAGGGATCGTAGCCATGGTAGTATGGGGACTGGGGCTCCTTCAAAGCGGTGGGAGGGGTTTTACTAGAGTTAGCATAGTTGCTATTGGAGCTCACCTCGGAGGAAGACGAGGAGCTGGACTTGGACCTGAGTCCATCTGAGCGACACTCAGAGGACCCGCCATCATCCCCGGCATCTGAGATATCGGAGTAGGCAGGGCTGTCGTTCTTACTGCCTCCGTCTGCTACGAGACTTGAGTCGAGTCTCGACGAACCACCGATGGACGGACTGGGGGCATTGTCTGTGAAAGTGTAGACCTTATCAGCCTCTGCACGTATGCTGGCCATCCTGCTCTCCTGGCTCTCTGAGAGTCCGTTCATTACATCCTGTTTGCTAAGGTGCTCCTTCAGAAGACTTCCGGATATTTCCTTAATGGCACCTTTAGGTCCAATTCCGATGTCTTCCACTTTGATTACAGTACTATCACCATTGGGAGTTCTGTTTGCTGGTTCTTTGTTATGTTTGTCCTTTATCTTCCGTTTTTCCTTTTTCCTGGTCTCTTTGCAAGTGACCATTGTGGCTTTGACGAGGTTTGGCTCCACTACGATGCTAAGCTTTGGTTTAATGGGTTTTAAGGAAAGGTTTTTACTAGTGAGGCCAATGGCAGCCACTGGGGACGGCTGCTGTGGGGGTGCAACATCAGCTGTGCTGGTTGGATATGTGGTGTTGGGTATGGCAATCAGCTTCGGTGGAGCCGGAGCTGGAGCTGGAGCGATTGGACGGTTAGTCCTGGACTTGGACAGTTTTTCCACCTTCCCATTGGCTTTCTTACCTTTATCAGACGCTCCTCCCTTTTTATCAATCAGTCCTTCTGCTTCCAGTTTCGGCATCTCTACAGACGTGCTTCTGTCTGGGATCATGCAGTTCTCCAAAACCACAGTCATGTTGGAAATGATAGGCAGATTGCTGAGGTCATCAATCAGACCGTCTTTCAGGAGCGAGGTTCTTCTGGTTTTGGAGTTGGCGGAAGGACTGTGGTCCGTGCTGAGGAGTAACCGTCTGTTCTTAGGTGACCCCACCGTAGTCACCTTGTAGAGAGGAGTGGGTTTCTTGGAGGAGCTGTGAGTGTTTGTGCTGTTCTCTGGGGGCTCATACGTCAAGTTGCCGATGTTGTCCTCACAGTCTGATAGTCGATCCTCACTGTCCCCATCCTTTGAGGGACCCAGCTCAGGCTTCCTCTGCTCCTCCGCCTCCAGGTGTGCGTGTGTCTGGTGGTAGCGCAGGCCGTTGATGTGCTTGTAGCGTTTAGTGCAGTTTGGATGTGGGCAGTCGATGAGAATGGGAGGGGGAGGAGAGGAAGCACAGCCTCCTCCTGGATCCATGAAAGATGGGTCCGATTTGCCCAAAGGCGTCGAAGGGGCACTCCGGGATTTCGCTCGGATCCTCTTCCCATTCCCGTTTTTAATGTCGTCCGAGGAAACGAGACTAAGGTCCAAGTCAGCTGGTGGTTTGTTCTTTCGCTTCCCGGCAGGGATAGAGGAGGTTACGTTGGTGGCTTTAACATCATCGACCGTGAAGAAGGAAGGAGGTGCTCTGCCATTGCTGTTGATGAGGTTCAGGCTGCCCCTCCGCCCTTTGCTGTGGATGGATCCTGCTACGCCGCCTCCTCGGCTCCGGTGGTGTGGAAGACCTCTGACTTTAGAGCCATGGGACGGCTCGATGCAGGGCCGCTCAGACATGGCCATTCTCATCCTTTTCCCTCGTCCGCGGCCGCCGGGGAATTCTGGATCACTGCAAGGAGACTCACAAAACCTGGAGGGAGAAAGAAAGCAGCAAAATGTCTAGAATCTCCAGTCACTGGTTAATCAAGTGTCACGATGTAATAGTGTTGTAAAACAGAGATACCAGAACAACAGAGTCAAGTGTTTTGCAATGGGATCTGCTTCTGGCCAGAATATTAGGAACGACAGTGAAAAGTCTTAAAGCAGTCGATGTCCTCGGGGGCATCATTTACATTTATATATTTTTGGAGTCGGGCAGGTTTAATGTTGACTGAACATTTTAAAATGATGAGCACTTGAGGTGCAAATGGAGGGCACTTCATATTTCATATTTTAACCAAGAATGAACTGAAATCAGATTTCAACTCAAAGTGAACCACTTCACCCTGATGTTCACCACAAACAGTTTTTTTCTACACAAAGCCTGTTTTTATTTGATAAACATGAAAGAATCTGTAAAATCCACCATTATCTCCGTGTTTGAGTCGATTTGTATTCACACGGCGTTCCCCTTTTACCTTGAAGTCTTTTGATGCTGTTCGCTGCTGCGCTTTGCATCTTAACGCTGCTTTTCCACACTCCAATACGTGCTGTTATTTATATCAGGAGCCTGTCTGCTGCAGCCACGGCTCTGCATCCGTAACGACCCTTTAATGCAGTCATCGCAGCACTTTTTCCCAGAACCGGATGGTGTTAAATAATCCAGAGCAAATTCAGAGTTTAGATATTTTCAGAAGTCATCTCAGGTTTCCTGTGATGTTTGTATATATATATTTGTTGTTGGTTTTTTTTGCACAGTTGCTGCTGAAATACTTGGCAAAACCTCCAGCTATTTATTTGACATTTCAACCATATTTCCTGCTTTTGTGCCTTTATTTAATAGAGTGACGGTGATTCAGAAACACATTTTCCATCGACGTTTGTCTGATTATACTTAATCTTTTTCACTTAATTCAGAAAATGAATCAACAAGAAAAAAAGGAGCTTTATTCCATTGAACTACGTTATGAAACTGCATTGGGTCTCCGCCGAGAGACGAGACGAAATGAAAAAAGCAATTTAGTTCCCACTTTTGGAGATTAAGCTGTAATTGCCATGACAACTATCACTTACATACAGGAGCAATAATTGAAAGGTTTCAGCAGAGCGAGGGAGGCACCGTCACGTTTCCCACTCAGCAGCTCTCAGTTTATAAAACGTTTGGATGCAGAGCTGAGAGTTTTATAAAAGCTCATCACCAACAGCGGCTGAAACCCGCTGAGACAACTTACACCTTTAATCATCTTTGCAGCAATAAAGAAAAATCAAGTTTTTGTCCTTCGAAGCGGAGCAGTGGTCATCGTTTTAACAGCCCGGATCAGGCCGGACTGTTTGTCACCGTTTATCTCCAGCAGGAGGATTTTATAAGCGCAGAAACAGGTTTCAGTCTGTCATTCCTGCTTACGTCTGCATTTGATGCAGCCAGCTGCTGCTAATCAAACGCATTCATTAACTGATTGTAATCAGCAGCCATGTTTCCATCCAATTGTCGTGTGAACTTTTAAAATGTCACAAAAAAGAACAAACAACAGAAATGCAAATTAGTCGTTTCCATAGTTTGGAGTAGGGCTGCAGCACCGACAGCGTTTTCTGATCGAGCTCTGATTACTGATCTTTAAACAACCCAAACTGCTAATTATTCCTTTTTTCTGAAGTGTTGCAAAGTATAACAAGAAAATGAACTGTTAACTGCAAACATGCAGGCATGAGCTGGTGGGTTGGTCTGTCAGACAGAGAGCAGAAGAGGACTGGCTGGTTTTCAGACCAGCTGAGGCAGAAAGGATCAGATCAGCTTCACATGCCAGTTTCAGCCGATCAGCGTCTGATGGAGCGTCAACGTGTCTGACGGTCCAGTTTTACCTGGGAGGAGCCCAGTCGTGCTTGGTGCAGTCCAGCAGAGTTCCCACGTAGGTTCTCTTCCTCCAGGTAACGTTCACCACCAGCACACCTGTCAGGAGCACAGCAGCGTTAATCGGACCTCACAGAACCAGAACCCTCAGGCCAGAAATGCTGCAATGTTAAAATTCATTTAAAAAAGGCTGACCCTGGACCAGACACTTTAACCTCTGGTTCCTAAACCAGATTACTAATCCCAAATTAGCTGCCTAACAGTCAGTGACTGATTCATTGAAGATCTCTGCAGAGGGAGAAACCACACATCAGTGTGAATGCAAAATGAAAAATTCATCATTTATTCATAGGAACTGCAGAACAAACATTTGTCTCTGCCTTTCTTATAAAATAATGTTCGTCCATTACATATTATTCTATTAAACTCAGTAAAGTTGGCCTTTAATCAAAGAGTGATTATGGGTCACGGCTTCATTTGCTGTCTGACTGTTCCAGTTAAGGCAACCCTTCGTGCATCATAGCAAACTATTCCTGCTGCAGTCCTGACAGGATCGGGCACCACATCAGATTCATACAGCTCTAAATCCCAGGGAGTAAAGCAGAAATTAAAAAAACACTGAGATGCTTCACAGTGAAACAGGATCTGATGGATGTTCTCATTATTCACTCAGGCAGGAGCTCTGAATATGGAGAGGCACGATCCACCGCCTGCAGGATCGCTCACTTCTGAGCTCTCGCCTGTTTCTGATGAAGAATGACAAGATGATGATGATGATGATGATGAGAGGAAGGAGAAACAGAAACAACATCCAGCAGAGCTGAGAGGCGATGAAGACCGAGGAAGAGGAAGCTGAGAAGATTTGAACCGAACGATGGTGAAGAAGGGAGCAGAATCCATCCATCCATCCATCCATCCATCCATCCATCCATCCATCCATCCATCCATCCATCCATCCATCCATCCATCCATCCATCCATCCATCCATCATCCATCCATCCATCCATCATCCATCCATCCATCCATCATCCATCCATCCATGTGTTCCCTCTGTGTTTACAAAGACATAACTGTGTTTATCTTCATGTTTGACTCCTCTCTCTCTCTCTGTCTCTCTCTCTCTGTCTCTCTCTCTCTGTCTCTCTCTCTCTCTCTCTCTCTCTCTCGGTTCTGCTCCATAAATCTCAGTCGATGTAGAATTGCAGTGTGAGCCTCATCATTTGCTCTCGGTCAACAGCAGCCAGAACTGCCCTGAAGATCCGATTTACTGCTCATTAGCTCTGCCAGCAGCGAGACGTGAAGTGGCAGTTTAACCGTCTGTCACACTGAAGATGCTCCTCAATTAGAAATGCGGCTTCGCAGAGCCGAGCGCCTGATGACTC
Organism: Poeciliopsis gracilis; assembly: GCA_911649635.1. Classification (NCBI taxonomy): domain Eukaryota; kingdom Metazoa; phylum Chordata; class Actinopteri; order Cyprinodontiformes; family Poeciliidae; genus Poeciliopsis; species Poeciliopsis gracilis. Next base: position 748,308 of record CAJVRI010000826.1, read on the forward strand.
TATGAAAAGTGACTTCTACAGCTAATATGAAAATAAAAATAAATTGTGTGTTAGCATCTCTCAGGCCAGAGAAGCAGCGGTGAAGGTTTCCCAGGTTTCCCTCGTCACTCTGGCACAATGAAGCTTCATCAGGTCTCAAAGCGACACAGTTTCTATTTTTACTCTCTTTCTGGGAAGAAACCGAAAAACTCGATGGCAACATCAGGCTCTGAAGATCCACAACTCTGAACACTTCATGGTCTGTTTCCTGTTTCTATCTCTTTACAGCCTTCATTATTTTGGAAGTGAAGATCGTCGACCCTCGTCAGCGGTGGATGACGTGCATTACGGCCAAAAACGAGTTCATTTCCAACAACAAAAAACTCTGAAACATTTGGGAAACTTCTGAGCTCTGAAAGTCAAAAATTTGCAAGAAAAAAAGAAAAAAGAAAATTTGAGTTTAATTTCTTAAATTTTCTAGAAAATGCTTGGAATTTTTAAAACAATTTTAAAATAAATATTTCATCTAAGAAATATTCAAATATGTAGCTAATCTAAACATATTTAGGTCAGAGCTAAAAGTTTTGTTTGTAAATTAAAGAATTCCTTATAAATTGAGGAATTATAAGCTTTAATGTAAATATTTAACATATTTACAGTAAATATGCTAAATATTTAATAGCATATTTAGCTACCAAAATATTTTTATTAGCAAGCTAAATACTTAATATGTAGTTAGCTCTGAGCTAACTGGCTCTGTAGCTAACCCAGAGTTAACTAAATATTTATCTGACTCAGAACTAATTGTTTAGTTTATAAACTAAGTTGATACAATTTTTACTTCAAGCTAAATATTTACTTTGCTTATAATTTTTCCGTTTATTTGTAAAATCAGATTCCAGCTGACTGAGTCGATCCGTGTTTGATTAAAGCTCCTCAGTCTGAACTCCTGCAGAGAGGAGGAAGAGGAGCAGCTCTTCATCTCCTTTCTGTCTGTCCAATTAGTATTCAGCTTAATTAACATGCAACCTGCATCCCCCTCCCGGTGGTATCGTATCCCTCCACCACCAAACAATTATCCTGGAGCTGCAGGGAGAGAATCTGTCCCTCTTTCCAACAACGGCATGAATTTAAAAATTTAAAAAAAACTTTTCTCCTTCAGTTTCTTTATTTTAAATGATCCAACTTTTCTACCGTCTCATAAATACAATATATTTTATCTATTTGTTCAAACTTGTGGTGAGACTTGATAAAATATCATCATATTCAATGATAAATTATAACCATGTTAACTTAGCAGCAAAAAATCATTTTTGCTGCTAAGTTGTTGAATAAATAAACATGTTAGCTCAACAGAAAATATATTTATTGTTTATAATCTGATATTCAAACATCACATTGGAGAAAAATGTTAGAAATTCAGCTTCCAGTTTTTTGGGAACTTCTTTGTGGACACTGACATTAGCATTAGCAACATGTAGCATCAGTGCTACATGTTAGCACTGAGATGCTATTTTAGTCTTGAGTAACTTTGCTGACTGGCTAACTAGCCTTAGCATTCACAACAGGCTCTGCTAACTGTAGCATGGCAGAGACGGAGCGTAAACAACAACACTAAGCCCCGCCCCCTGGCTCTGAAAACAGATTTGTTTTCAACAAATATGTAAAACATATATTTTATAAAATAATATAATCTAAAACGTTTCCCTAAAAAACAGATTATAGTGAATAAAGTTAAATAAATGACTTGAATAATTAAAGATTTTTTATATCTCACCCAATGATTGCTTCTCATCATTTCCATTTGTCTGATTGTTTCCACATTTATGGACCTCAGTTTTCTCATTAACAAATATTCGCTCGATTATTGAAGCTTCATTTGAATTAAACACCTAAATTTTGAGCCTTTTTTTACTCCATAAAACTTGACCTAAGTGCCTTTTTGACCCTGATTGAAGACAGGAGACATCTTTTCCTCTCTGTCCCTTTTCATTTCTGTTTCTGTTTTTCCTCTTCAGCCTTAATTAACGCTGGGCTGGGATTCAAACCAGCAGCCAGCATCAGAGGCCCGGCGGCTGGCAGAGCCTCCGTGGAGACGCGCGGCGGCTCGTTAACGGGAAATCAAAGCGCCCGGTTTGGCCGGTCAGTCTGATCCGCAGCCCATCAGTCCCACGGTGCCGTTTTGCACAGTTGGACTGGATCTGGTTCTGCTTTTCTTCTCCATTTGAAGCGAAAGGCCTCTGGAGGATTCCCGCTCCGCACTCAGACATGTGGGGTATTTTTCCAGGTTGTTTTAAAGTCAAATAAATAAATTGAAATACCTGGAACAGAAACAAGCTTCATGTTTTCTGCTTGGAGCTCTTTTAAACCCCACAAACACACCTTTCAATTAATCAATTAGTTAATTAATTAATCAGAGAGTCTTTGAAGGAGCAAAAATAAAGATCTTAAATGGTAAAGAAAAAAACTGATTGTATTTTTTATTCTTTGAGGATTTTCAATATATTTTCTGATTTTCAATATATTTTCTGATTTTCAATATATTTTCTGATTTTCAATATATTTTCTGATATTTTCTGACTTCCTGAGAAAAAATACAGGCGAAAAAAAAAAATCAAAGAATCCAGATCAGTTCCAAAAGGAAAATGCTGAGTCAGCAGTTGCCATGGTGATTCCCTCCATTATTTGGAAGAACCGGGCAGGGTTGCCAGATTGGGGGGTTCTGCTTTTGATGATGTTGGACTAAATAAAAAGGTTTGGCCTGGTTGTTAAAATTTGAGCTTATTTTATTAAAATACTTTGAAATGTCTAGAATCTGTTCAACATGACATTTTCAGTAATTATTAACCAATTAATCGTGTGACCATGTTGCTTCCGGCCATAGATGTAGAGTTTCCAGAACATTCCTGACCTTCTTCCGTCTCGTGCCAGACGATTCCCTCCAGGTTGACGCTGGTTCCGGGCTGACAGGGCCCCAAGAAGGCCGGGTCCCCGTCCGCCGGGCCCGGAGCGCCCCCGTCCTGCGTGTTGGTGCCGACGGACCGCGTCCGGACCGTTAGCGGCTTGGGGTTGGAAGTGGGCAGGGCCGGAGAGGAGAACGAGGGGACCGAGGGCAGGGAGGATCCGGGGGCCCCGGGGTGGCCTGGAGCCGGGGGCGCTGGGACTGTGAACATGGGGTCCATCTGAAATAAAAAAAACTCTTTCATTAGATTCACAACAAACGTTTCTGATCATTTCAAATGGGATTTTTCTTCTGTTGTACAAAAGGGATTAGGGCCACTGGAAAAAAAATGAATTCTGACTTTTTTCTCAAAATTCTTAATTTAATTTCAGAATTTGACTTTTTTCCTCAAACTTATAACTTCTTCCACACAATTATAACTTTAATTTCAGAATTCAAACTTTTTTCTTTTAAACTTTTGACTTTAATCTTCTGAGAACAAAGTCAGATATTTTCAAAGTGTCCCTAATCCTTTTCCGTAGAACAGAACATATTCTAAAAGACATATTTTCATTAAATGTGGCATTAATTAAATCTTCTACATTTCTCCAGTTATTCATTTCATATTCCGGAGCTTTTTCTCTTTTCTCTCTCAGTCATGAGTGGAGAAAACCTGACAAGGCAAACGATTCTCTGGTCTCATGCAAACAGAAGGATTAAATTTATCTGAACATTTTAAAAGAAGTGATTTGAGTCACTGAGCAAAAATAATGAAGGTGAGAATGGAGTTCATCAGCTTTTATGAGGAGAAAAGGAATGAGGTGCTGGACACTGTTCTACAAACTGCAACGTATTAAATGAATGAAAGACTTTTTTATATCCTTTAATAAGAGAAATATATATAAAAAATACAAGCTAGAAAACCACTGTATTAATCCAACTATCAAAGTTTGTTGTAACAGAAATTTCCCCTTGAGTTTAATTCATAATATTAGTTTTTTTATTTTGAGATATTTCTATTTTTACAGACCGTCTAGTCGCGACTACAGTTTAATAAAACCCGGAACGACGTCTTTGGCTTTTCAAACAGTCATAACTATCATTATCACCATGGCAACGTGTAATGAAATCCTCGTCAGCGGCGGCTTCCAGCGCTCAGCTCTTATCACCAGCACTTATTATGAGAACAATTACAACCACTGCGGGGAATAAGTCTGCTGAGAGAGCAGCGGCGGCGTCTTCTCACCATCAGCACGACTTAATAAAGATTACAAGCCTGACAGAAATCTCCCTGCATTTGTTCTGGAGTGATTTAAAGACCCGTAAAGGAACCGGGTCCGGCGCCCAGAGCAGATCCCAGGTTCCCAGGAAAAGCAGTCGAGTCTCTGTTGGGTCATTCTGAGGATCAGTCTGTGGCTCACAGGCCTCCTCACATCTGACAAGAGGAAATCTCTCATTTCCTCAGCAGGAAAAACAAAAGACTTCAGATTACAATTTGTTTCAACAGCAACAAAGATTTTCTTCCTGGTGGTTTAAAACCTTCACGAATGAGGAAATGATGCAACTTCACACAGTTCTGTAAACATATTAATGTGAAAGTCAAAACTTTTCACCCAAAACTCCTTGATTCTCTGACAGACGAACCACACATCAGTCTGATTATGATTAATCAATGACTGAAAGAATCAACTAATTCAGTAATCAATTAATCACTAACTGGAGTATTTAGTCTCAACACATAAAAACTACACAATAAATGTCACATGATGATGTTAGAAATATTGGTTTATTTGCTACAAATGATCAACTTATTTTCTTATTTAAAAAATAATTAAATTATTTGTTTATTTGCATCTTTTATGTCTTTCTAATATTCTACAAAAAGTTTTAAGTGACAACAACTGAGTACATTTTCAGTATGTTTGAAAAGAAAAAAATCTTTTTTCATTTTAGTTTACAGTGATAAAAATCATTTTCACAATTTGTCAAAAACAATATTTAAATCTGAATATACTTAATAGTTTTTTAAATTAAATGCAAAACCAGAAGCTGTGAAAACATCTCTGGTTTCATGAGGTTTTATTAGCTGGTTTAATACAACAAACAATGATTTGGACTTTTTCATTTTTCCTCAGTATTAGTGATGTTTACTTTTGGCTTAACTTTGGAGAATAATTGTTTTTAGCTGCATGAATCGATGCTTCGAAAGCATCATTAAGAGCTTTTAATCCAGGGATATTGAGAAACTGTGCGCTGCTCTAAATTTATGTTAAATCCTTCCCAAGCTCTGCAAATTTAAAATGCTAAACAGCAATAAAACAAAAGGTATTAATTCCTCTGTGGTTCTTGAAACAACCTGTTCACTCCCACACAGCTGCTGACAAACACCTCCAAAGACGTCTTCCACAAATTCACAGAGCAAATTAACAACAAAAGCAAAACTCTGGATCCCCGGCGGTTTTTGGAGCTTTGCTTTCTGCAAACACCCAGAACAAAACGGCAGGAGTCGTCGACTAAAACACAGAAAACTGCCGATAAAAACACAAACCTGCTCCAGAGAGAAAAAACAAAACGGCAAATTAAACTGGTTTCTAATTTTAAACAGCAGAAATGCAATGAAATAGGTGGTAATGTGCAACAAAGTGTGTTTCTTCATAATCACGACAAAAATCAATTATTATCCTTTTACTCTATTTATTGACGAAAGTATGGAGAGCTGAAACTGCCAAAATTAAAGACTTTATACCATACCATACCAACTTTATTTATAAAGCACTTTAAAACAACCACAGCTGATACAAAGTGCTGTACACAATAAAAACAAATAAAAACTCTTTATATGTACAAATGACTAATAAACAAAGGAAACCACAGTAAAAAAAATATTGTTTTTCACATTATGATTTTATTTGTTAAGGAAAAATAAGCTATCTGAACCAACCTGACCCTCTGGCCCTCGTTGGCCCCGCTGTGGTTGGATTGATTAATTTAAAAATTGATTTTAATGTTTTTTTAAATGTTTAGAAAACTATGCCTGTCATAAAAATAATAATGAAAATATGAAATTCCTCAAAGGTGTCAAAGGTTTAATATCACAAGCCAAACATTAAGCTTCTCCTTAAAGCAGAGCTCCCTCTACTGGCGACAGGCAGAACTGAACTCCAGTCCGTTTGCCTACAAAGTCCAGTTCACTTGAAATTGAACGGTATTGAACGGTGGTCCGCCTGCAAACCTCAGTCTCGGTTTGGCTGAAGTGAACTCAGACTGTTCCGAAAGGCATTCTGGGTAAATACAACCAAAACTAACATGCTAGCCTAGCGCTAGCAAAAGCAATGGCTTGTGGCCTTTAGCCAAAGACTAAAGAGAAATCCTACAGACATCTGACGGGACTCCAGTTTTGTTTAGATTTGGTGAAACAGGAAGTTGCTCTCAGTGTCTTCAGAGGTTTTTGTGTCGTTTCCTTCAGTGGTTGTTGGTGCAGCGCCCCCACAGGCCAGGAGGGGAACAGGCTGTTCAATTAGTTTGGAAACCAACTAGAGTGTTTCACACTGATAGTCTGGTGGACTTGGTCGAATTGGGAAGCAAAATTGCAACATTTGTCACATTTTCAGCTGGTGCAGTTGGCTTTCACACCACACTGTCCAAATCGTTTGAAAAACCTGTTCCCCTTCCTGCCTGTGGGGGCGCTGCACCAACAACCACTGAAGGACACAACATGAGAAGAGTCCGTATTCACACATGCATTTGAACTGAACCAGAGTTCACTTCATCTGAACCACACTGAGGTTTGTTGGGTATTATACCAACAGGTGTCTTCCTATCAACCTGGGCTGACATCTTTGTTTTTGTGGCAACAGCGACGGAGGCAGCAGCGTGTTTGAACTTCTAAACTTCTGTCTTCAAAGTAAAAAATATTGCTGTGACAATTCTGGATTTACCGAATGATAAGTGGATAATCTCCTTGTGATGAATCCATTAAACTCTGATCATGTTGACACCGTCAGGTTGTTTGTGTTCTTCTCCAGGTTTGAACTGAAAGTGATGCTGTGTGAAAGTTTATATCCCTGCTGATGCTTTCAGGTTTGCAGACATTGATTTAACTTTTTCCCCTTTTATGACTTTCTAACATCTTGTTTTTTAAGCTCTTTGGCGTTTCTGCACAACAAAAAGAGAAAGACAAACCCAACTAAACCACACAGGAGCGCCAGGTACACACAGACACAAACACATATAAAATATGCATGGACCCTGAAGCTGTGCACAAGCACAAAGTCGTCTTCTTCATTTTGCCTGAAATCAGCATCGACCCTCCTCTTCCTCACAGATAGTAAAACATCTTAATTCAAAATGTTATAACTGCAATTCTGCCCTGAAGCTTTGTTTGCTTTTATGTGTTTGATGAAAACGAACAAACGGGCAACATTAATTTTAAACTAAGGCAAAGCAGCATGTTAGTGTTCCCACACCGACCACAGGGTGGCAGTAATGCTCCACGTTTAACAGAGAACCTGCAAAAAAATCCAAAAACAAACCATTTTATGTGACCTCATTCTGCCATCATGATTTCATTTTTAAAGAAGGTAGAAACTGTTTTCCACGGTGATAATAACGACGTCACATTAATATATCTATCAGAGGTTCCTGTGTGTGGATCAGGATTGTTCCTCTGGTTTGTCCTGCAGGTTTTTTATTTCATCTCCAAGCTGCCAGGTTTCTGCTTATCAACATGCTGGAAAGGTCATTCAAACCTTTGATTTGTCGCATCACTGCGATTTAATCGGCATTCAAATGCCAGAAATGGTGGGAATCACCATGGCAACCAAAGATGCAGCATTTTCTTTTTCTTGTGCTCCTACAGGAGTTTCCTGTCTGTACTTTCAGGGATGATTCCCACCGGTTCAGTTTAATCCAACTCCAGTCCGTCTATCTGGAAAGTCCAGTTCGTTTGAGGAGGAATGCTAATCGGACCAACAAAGCTGACTCCGGTCCGCCCACCGGCCTCGGCCCGGTTTGGTTGAAATGTTCTTCAGAGCTCCAAAGAAGCTGTTCGAATACGTGTGTGAACGCCAAACGGACCAGAGTCCGCTCCAAATACAGCGCAGGGCATTCTGGGTAAACGCAACCACGACAAACGCATTGGTGGGAGAAATGACTGCATTAGCTGCTCTCATCTGAAAACAACAGGAAGTGGTCGTAGTTTCTGTGATTTATTTCCTGCATGCCTTGATCTATAACCACAGTTTAAAGGGCGTCATTTTTATAAAAAGGTGAATTCATCATCCTTTCATAAAGTCATTTTCAGCAGTTAAAGTGTGATTCTCCAGCTGAAGGTGGAGCTGGGAAAATGTGCCGCAGTTGGAGCGAAGCTGTCTCCTCTTCCTCGTTCCCTCTGGCGCTTCGTGTCGAGGTTGAATAACAAAGAGCCGTCCTGACGGGCGAGCGGAGCCGGTTTCACCCAAATTAATCAGGAGAGGGAGGCTGAGCGTCGGGGGAGCCGGCTGAGTTTTCCATTAATTCTGCCTCTAAAATCTATAATTAAACAAAGACACACTGTTTTCCTCTCTGTTTTTCTGCCTTTATTTCGTCTTCAATCACATTTTTATGCACTAAAGATGACAGACGATTGTATTTGTGTTCAGAAACGCAGGCAGAGATTTATTCAGTCCAATGATGTAATTATTCATAAATCGTTCATTTATTCCCCTCATAGATTCATCATCTTAATCCAGCTGCACTAATGTTTTCTTTCCTTTGTTCTGCAGTCATTCTCCATGTTGGCTGGATTTGTTGTTTTTGTTCTTCCTTTTCATCATTTTTCAAACCTTCTTTTCCATTATTCTGGTTCTTTGTTGTTTTACTTTGCTTCCATTAAATGTGTCTTCTCATCTTTTCCCATCATTTAATCATTTATTTATCATTTTCAACAAAAGTCAGGCTCTCCTCCATGTTTGCGTCCCTGCAGCCTCATTTGCTTCTATATTCCCACCAGAGAGAGTTTTTCCACCTTTAGAATCATTTATCCTAAGACAGATTTAAGTACATGTTGCAGCTCCAAGTCGACCCCAGACTGACCCCAGGCTGACCCCAGACTGACCCCAGACTGACCCCAGGCTGACCCCAGACTGACCCCAGACTGACCCCAGGCTGACCCCAGGCTGACCCCAGGCTGACCCCAGACTGACCCCAGACTGACCCCAGGCTGACCCCAGACTGACCCCAGGCTGACCCCAGGCGGACCCCAGACTGACCCCAGACGGACCCCAGACTGACCCAGGCTGACCCGGTGGGATTCGGGGCAGAAGCTGCTGCGGTTCGATTCCCACTGCACTGATTCAAACCGTCCAAACTATCGGAGAAACTTTCCCCCTCCTCGTCTGTGGGGGGCGCTGCACCAGCAACCACTGCAGGAAACGACACGGAAAACTCTAAAAACGACAACGAGAACATTTCCTGCTTCATGAAAGGCAAACAAAAATGGAGGATTTCTCTTTTGTTTATTCAAAAATAAAAAACACGAGTCATTTATTCTGCTATGCTAGGCTAGCACGTTTGATTTGGTTGCGTTTTCCCAGAATGCCCTGGACTTTGGGCGCTTCACGCCAGCGGCTCCACAGGTTGCTAAAGGGTTTGGCTGCTTTGACTCAGAGCAGAGAGTCTGCAGATGCTGCAGTTTGTCCCTGATTGAACTGAATCTGCTGAAAACACAGAATCGTCTCTGATCTGCAGGTCACCAGATTTCACTTCAACAGAAACGAAACATCAGTTTGTAGGCAGACCAGAGTCGCCGGTTTGGTCCAGTTTCTCATTCTCACCTCCAAAATGAACCGAACTTTCTGAACAAACAGACTGGAGATTAAACCGGATTAAACGGCGTGAATGTTTCCTGAATGTCTGCGTCTGTTATTTCATCATTACCGTTTTCTTCTTCTTGCCCTTCATGTATCATTTCCTCTTCATCCCTGTTTCCCCTCTTTGTGCCCATCCTCTTCCTCATCCTCATCCTCCTCCTCCTCCTCTTCCTCTTCCTCCTCCCCTCCCATTAAACCCCTGAGTGAGCATCCACACTCATGTTTTTTTACCAGACAGAAATCATCCCTGTCTGTCTTGTCAGGCTTCAGAGAGAGGAAGTGTGTGTGTGTGTGTGTGTGTGTGTGTGTGTGTGTGTGTGTGTGTGTGTGTGAGTGAGTGTTGTGAATGAATAGATGACTTTTTTCTCCTCCAGCGTTTTTTCACGGCCTCCTTCATCTCTGATCTCATGTTTTCAGTTTCCCAGCATCGCGGTCACACACACACACACACACACACACACACACACACACACACACACACACACACACACACACACACACACACACACACACACACACACACACACACACACACACACACACACACACCTTTGAATTGAAACTGAATGACAGGCTCTAATGGCATTTAAACCAACTGAAGGAAAAAACATCGGACGGTGATCATGATGTCTGCAGGCTGCAGCTCCACAACCAGCCTTAGCGGTAGAGCGACTGTTTGGTAAAGCGACTGTTTGGTTGTCATGAAGACCAAACATCTGAGCCAACAGGCGTCACAAGCTGTCTGTGTTTTCATCAGGTTTACTGAGGAAACCTTGAGGCTCAGGAGCCACAATAACAATAAATGTTCAATAACAATAAATGTTCAATAACAATAAATGTTCTTCACACATTGGGAGCAGAAAAGCCGAGCCGGCCCAATGCAATGCGAGTTAAGCGGCTGCTTGGGGCCCTAATACCCCACCAAGGTTCCCCCAAAATACAGCAGAATATTTATATAGATATTAACACTCAATATTACTAACTATAAGCTTTAACACATGGAGTGTTTAGTTTGCAATATTCAACTTTCAAATTAAATATTCAGTTTTAAACTCAACATTAATAAATGGAGAAAAGACATGAAAATATAACATATTTTATCTCTGTTAATGTTTTACTGTGTGACTTTACAAACTGCTGTCCGACCAGCTGCAGCTAAACCAGCCTTCAAAATAAAAGGTTTATAGTCCATATAAATCCAGATTAATACTTTATTAAAAATAAATTATCTGGAAATAATAACCTCCGTTTCCTGTGAAGGATTCCTTCTCTGGAAGCCAGAAAAGATGCTAAAAACTGATGCATGAGGTCTGGAAGCCGCTGATGCAGCAGCTCAGAACTGAGGCTTTATTTGAACCTGCAGGTTGTTTAAGCAACATGGCGGAACTGGATGTGTGAGCAGGTTGTGTGTTCAGGTGGGAGAGGATGAGGGTCTGCTGAACGCGGCGCCTTTTCACACTGACAGCTAATGGACTCTCAGCTGCTGCTCTGAAAACACACAACACGGCGCCATTTGCTCCTCCGCTTGTTTTCCGGCCCGTCTTTCATGAACGCCGCCGAGGAACGAGGTCAAACGGAAAATCATGAGAGTCAAGCTGATTAGTCAATCTGGCTGCGGTGCAGTTTGTCTGAAACGATTTAATCTGATGCAACGATGGAAAAACCTGCACATCATTTTATATCTGACTGGAGCTGCAACATTTTGGCATTTATGCTCCAAACAATTCGTTTTTTCATGTTTTAGCATTTTTTCACACTCGAATGCTAACATGCAGTTTGCTCATTTCCAGGTAAATGTAAGTTTTTTTTTATAATGTAATTAATCCCCAAATCAACTTCTTTTTTATGATAAACTTACTGCAAAAACAGAAAAGTTTTTAAAAGAATTTCTACTCTAGTTTATCGTAAAAGTAGCTTTCACTTAAAACGAGACAAAACTACGTCATAAGTAACTTTTCAGCAAAATATCAAATATTATTTAAGCAAATATTGATGAAAATGCTATGAGGGAACTGGCTTGTTATCAGTGAATAATCTGTCAATGAATCAAATACTAATTCATCAATATAGAGGAAATATTGACTTAAAATAAGCTTTCATATCTTATTTTAAATCAGAAAAATAATTATGTTTTTTCAAACACCATCATCAAAATCACCACATGAAATATGTTGGTCAATGTTCCATTCATGATGTTTCTAAAGCAACTTGAAACGTTTTAGTTAAAGGATCTCCGTGTTTCGGCTGTTTTGCAGTTTTCTGGAAGTTTGTTCCAGATTTGTGGCGCTTAGAAGCTGAATGCTGCTCAATACTGCCCTCTGTGGGTTCAACCGCGGTGCTGCAGTTGAATTTTCCGATTGGTTACAACATCCCAGTAGGAAAGCTGTACGGCGCCTGGTGACGAGTCAGGAGTTGAATAATCCCAGATGTTTGAGTGTGGCGAGCGTCGAGCGTTACAACGAAATGAAAAGTTTCTGCTGTTTCCTGTGAACAAACGTTTTGCAGTAGCTGTTTGGCTAAAGTTCAAAGGTGACAGAGAAATTATTGAAAAGGGCAAAACCTGCAAGAAATACTGGAAACATTCACACCATTACTGGTAATCATGTCCTGTGTGTGTGTGTGTGTGTGTGTGTGTGTGTGTGTGTATGTGTGTGTATGCGTGTGTGTGTATGCGTGTGTGTGTGTGTGTGTGTTCTACTGTGTGTTGCTTGTTCAACATGCTGAATCAGACCAAAATCATCTCGCAGCGTTTTTGTCTTTGAGTTTATCAGCACATTTATTAAACAGTTATAATCTCTGCATATCAGATATCAGCTCATTAAAGCCAGTGAAGACATTTTCCATGTTTTGTGGCTTTTTGTTTTTACTGTTTGCATCCAGAAACGTCATGAATGCACAAAATGATGGAGGGAAAAACACGATTATTTTCTGCCTCACTAAACGAAACCTGGAGGTTTCAGTGATTCAGTCGACTTCGCCACAGCAAAGGGAACAATTATGTCAGTTATGCTACACACAGACTTGTTGCCATAACAACGGATGACAGCAGATTCAACACTAAAATCCACTCCAACATTTCCCACACAAAGAAGAGAGCATTCAGTCTGTTACAGTTCTATGTTTTAATGTTCAGTTTGTGATTATTAATAATTGATCGCTGTGGTGGATCAGCTATCGCTGCTGTTTGCTAAGCTAACAGCTGATTAGCTCATCTAAGCATCAGCTCTGCTTTTGTTTTGTACCTGAACGGAAACGCAGCGAGTTCTGCAGCACATCCACAAGTTAAGGTTGTCAAAGTCAAGCTAGCGTCGCTGCGCTGCTTCAGTGTCTGTCGCTATTTTATTCTTAATTAAATCCTGTCAAATTGATCAAGTTTCAAAAGTTTCTGACAAGAAAACGAGCAAAGGAGCTGATCACTAGGATTTTACTGCAAAAACTCAAATAAAAACGTCTCAGATTAACTGGTAATATATTATAATATATTATGACAAACATCAGATTAATGAAGTCATAACATGTTACAGAACCGACTGCCAAAAATAATCAACAAGTATGAAGTGGTGTTTATGCTGAACGAAGGTAATAATTATAGACTAGTGAATAAAAGTGAGATTTGTTGTAAAGTGAATGTTTGTTTCATTTTGTGTTTTATTGCCGGACGGTTTGCCAGGAGGAGCTGATGCTGTTTGAACGTTAGAAACTCAAAGAAAGACTTTCTGTTTTACTGTTGCAACATTTCTTACTTAAAATAGAATATTTTTAGTTCTAATGAGATATAAATCTCATTAGAACGAGATTTTTATCTTCTTATAACGAGAACGTTTTCTTGCCTCTGAATTTATTTCCAAGCTCTGGCAGTAAAATATTTCTGTAAAATTAAAATTCATTTACTTTAAATCTGTTTTTGTGAAATTCCTGTTTTTCCTCCCATTAAAAGACAAAAACAGCAGAGAGATCGATGCCTTCACCAAAACACAAGAGCTTGTTTTTAAAAATAAAATCTGAGCTTCTTCTGTTAAATCTGCTGGTATTAAACCCGAAGAACTGAATTATATTCACAGGGGAGGTGAAAAGAGTTATTCAAAGAAAAGGAGAAAATACATTCTTTCAAGGTCACTCGCTCATTTAGAAAAACATCTGAAGCTTCGGCTTTTCTCTGAAATCCACCGGGAGCCTCCTGCTGCTCTCTGCGCCTCATCTCCATTTCCTGAAACCAATAACGTCCCGTCAATCACAGCCGCAGGAAAACGCCTGCAGCCGGAGAGCAGGAGCAATTAACGCCCAGGAACCAGGAAGAATAAATAGTATAAATATTATAAATATTATAAATAGTATAAATAGTATAAATATTAAGCAGCGCTGCAGGAGCAGGATGAAACGTTCACATCAACACTTAAACACTTTGAGACGATTTTAAAATATATTTAGAAAACTTTAAAACACAAAACCTCAAAGGTTAGTTACCATCATAACTAAACTAAAAGAAGGTGAAATAAAGAGTTATTTAAAAATAAGAAAATTATGAATTAAAAAATAAAAACTTACAGTGAACTCGAAAAATATCTTCCACAATTTACAGCATTTCAGAAAATTTCATAAAGTTACAGAGAGTCCAGGAGAATCACTGCAAATTATTTCTTACACGTTTAATAAATATTGTGTAAGTTGAGGAAACATGAGCTGCGAACATTTTGAATTAGTTCTGGAAATGAACCAGTAAACTGGTAGAAATGAACCAGTAAACTGGTGGAAATGAACCAGTAAACTGGTGGAAATGAACCAGTAAACTGGTGGAAATGAACCAGTAAACTGGTGGAAATGAACCAGTAAACTGGTGGAAATGAACCAGTAAACTGGTGGAAATGAACCAGTAAACTGGTAGAAATGAACCAGTAAACTGGTGGAAATGAACCAGTAAACTGGTGGAAATGAACCAGTAAACTGGTGGAAATGAACCAGTAAACTGGTGGAAATGACCTGTAACTTTTGGGAAAGTCACATTTCAGTTTCTGTAAAAGTTCAGTAGAGAAAATGAACTGAAAGTTCCAGGAAAGTGGTTTTACTTGTTGTGCTTCGTTGTGCTTCGTTCACGCGGCTCATCCTGTTTCCACACACCGAGCCAAACGGCGACTCTGCTCACATCACAGCTTTCCACCCAGCAGCGAATCTCTAACGCTAGAAAATCATCACAATGTGAGAATCCAAAGTGATGCAACTGTTTGTGATTTGCTTCCAGATTGTGAATCGATTCACCGTTTGAGGAAAAGAAGAACAAACGTTTGTGCCACTATATGTGCAGTAAATAACAGAAATGTTGGATTTTGCAGAGATCTTCAATAAAACAGTCAAAGACTGAAAAGCAGCTAATTTGGGATTAGCAATCCGGTCGACTCTGCAACATGTTTTCCAAAAAAAAACTAAAATAATGCAAAAAAACCCCAATAAAATAATCTGGATGCAAGAAAGCAGTAAATGCATAACATGAAACTTTAGAAAATTGCAGAAACAGGAACTAGAAATACTCCTGCAGTTGTTTTATTTTCACATTTCTCTCTTTTCTATCAGCTTTTATCGTCCTGCTAAATTCAACATGTTCTTATTTCTCATGTTTCTCTTTGTGGCACCAATTTCTTCCTGATTCCTCCTCCGTCTGAGCTGACAGGATGTTCATATTCCACCACCAGATGTGCTTATTTTTACAGAAATTTGGACGATATCTCTGCTTTTCATCTTTCCTGGTGCTGAAATACAACAAAAGAAACGTGGAGTCAAGATTTATCTGCTTTGACGCGCCGACATCAGGCTTTGTCCCCGTTTTAAATCAACTCTCCCAGCCTGTGAAATCTCAGAGCGACGCTCTCGGCTGCTTCGCAGGGATGAGTCAGATCTCCGACGCTCTGGAATCTACATCCAGGCGTTTTGCAGCTGCAGAAAATCAGACGCGCGTTTGGAAAAGACGTCTGACTTCCTGTTAGATAATCGTCTGAGATCTCTGCTGAAAATAAAAGCAGCAGATCTGAGCCTGAGGTGACGCCTGGACTCACAGGAAAACAAATCAGTTTCCTCTTTAGTTTTTTATCAGCTAAAGCTGTTCAGCTGTGAACCTGAGCAGCTTCCATCTCATGCTTTGTTTTCATATAATAATCAGGTTTTCTAAAACATGAGTGATCATCAGGCTGTTACTAAGCTGATGCATAATTCAAAGGTTTTCTGGTGTTTTTCCAGACGGTTTATAATGTTTAAGACGTCAACTTTCACAAAACAATTCAGAAGGAATGAAGCTGCTGTTGAGAAATGTAAATATCATCAGAACAAAAACAGAAGAAACACGTTTACATTCCTCTCATTTCCCTGAGTGAAAATCCATCCATGATGTCAAATGTTGGATAAATCAAAGCTGTGTTGTTAAGGAGAGATTATTGCAGGCATGGAGACAAACGTTGCTGGTTCATGAATCCCACCAGAAGTTACTGCGATAAACGATGAGATTGTGTAATAATGCAATAACTCTTCTCTAAGAACAATGAACTTTAACTTCTAGTGAACCTTTGACACTGAGACTGGAAAATATCCAAAATACATCAAACAAAAGAGAATTAAAATGAATTATGATGTTTCTGTAAACAAAACTGTCCTTTAAAAATGAATTAAACACCAGAATAAAAACTTTAATCAACCAATTTTTGGTAGAAAGAGAAAAAATAGAAAGACTATAAAAAATAAACCAAATGGAAATTATTCATCTCATTTTATTGTCACAGGCCGACTTACAAGTAAAAAATACTGATGTGAAAAGTTAGTATTTTGAATGTTTTTCAAATGTTTAGACTTTCTGTATTTACTGTAGCTTTGGGTTCGGCGTGTGGGAAGGTTTGGTTTCTACATTCACGATGTTTTGCTTTTTGCTTCCTCACGTTTTCCTCTGCAGGTCAGAACCGGTTTGTTGGGTTTCTCAGTCCTCCATGCTAACGTGCTAACAGGTTAGCAGGAGAGAAAAGATGATTGTGGATGAAATGAATGATTCCTGCAGAGGACTCACTCAGCTGACTGGTTCTGTTTGCATCGCGTTCACTTTTCCTGCAGCTGAAGTCACTTTTAAATCAGGACCCAAAACAAACTCAAGTGACTTTTTAAATTGTAAGATTGAAGAAATTACTTTGAATTCAGAACCGTTTCTAAAGAGAAACTTTAAAACTTATAAAATGTCCTAAAAACAAACAAAAAACAAGCAAAGTATCTGAGTTTCCATCTTCTAGGATCCAGCAGGCCACAGAGCGCGATTTCATCAGATGCTAACGCTACATATGGCTGTGAGAAACAGGAAGCAGAGATTGGTAAGCAGGATGTTCCCTGTCTGAGCTGCAGGTTTGGACCGGGTCAGGACCGGGTCAGGACCGGTTCTAGACTGGGTCAGGACCGGGTCAGCACCGAGCCAGATGCTAACATGGCTGCTAACAGTCACTGCGATTTATTAACCAAACCGTTTCATTATGCAGAGAAGCTACAACAGGCCACGATTATCAATATATCATTAAACTCAACGTTGATTTAACTTTTTGACCCATAATATACGGAAATATTTGATGTCGATTTGTGATTTTGGCACTCAGCAAAATGTTCGTTCCTGCTTTTCTGTCTGCATGGTGTCGTTTTATTCCACTGTGTTTGTTGTTCTACTGGAAGTTTTATGACAAAAATATCTTTTAGCTCAGACTCTAAAACCTAAACATCTTAAATATTCTCTACAAAAACTGAAAACACCAAAAGTTTATCATTTCCTCCCCAGAAGAGGCTCAAATATTTTTACAGAAACTGCAGAGAAATAAATTCTGATAAATAAGATAAAACAGCAACAGAGAGCAATACTAGTGTTTTCCTCTGATCTGCGGGTTTTAAACAGCCCAACCCTCTGACTTCACCTCACATTGTGTGGAAATTATTTAGCATTTCAGATTTTTCTCCCTGAAGACGATTGTTCTTCTGTTTCCTGCGGTTTTTAAGAAGTCGGCCAAATCTGAGCCAAATCCGTCGTTTCCTCAGACGTTTCCTGTCTGTAATGACCGATTCCAAACAGATTAACATCTTTTCCACTAAAACAAATCAAGTTTATTAGTTTAGCACATTCCAGCAACAAGGCTGTTAAAACCTCCACCAGTAAAACACAATGCATGTCACCCTGCAGCAGCAAAATAAAGTGAAATAATAAAAAGTAGCAACCCAGACTAGAATGAATTAATGTTCCAGTTTCGATACGACAGCAGCAGATCTTTAATGTCTCGTGATTTATAAACTAACCGCAGGATTTCAAAGTGTCGTCTCTCAGTGGAGGGACTGCAGGCTGATTTGCTCTTCCTGGTTTTAGTCAGACGCTGCTGCAGGAATCGATAAACACCAGGATGAGATTCTCCAGATCCTGCTGAGACATTCTGATCCCGGAAACGATCCTCAGCTGACAGAAGACCGACTTTATGACCGACTTTATGTGGCCCTGAAGGTTCAGGTCAAAGTTCACCCTGATCTCCAGTTTACAGCTGCAATGACTGAAACTACATGCTGACTGCAGATTGGTCCCAAATACCAATCAATCAATCAATCAATCAATCAATCAATCAATCAATCAATCAATCAATCAATCAATCAATCAATCAATCAACTGATCAGTTAGTCAACAACTGTGAAAACCAGTCATTTTGGCAATGCTACAATCATCAATACAGTATCAAAGATATTGATCGATGCTCCATTTATCATGTCTGATCAGGTGGTTTCAGTCCAGAGTTTGTTCCAGATTTGTGGAGCTTAGAAGCTGAATGCTGCTTCTCCACGTTTGGACCAGAACCAGAACCCCTGACGGGTCCGGAAGGTTGATCCATAACTTCAGCTCCTCCAGCCGCCGACTGTAGAGCAGAGCATCATCTGCAGCAGCTGCTGCAGCTGCAGCTGCTGCAGCTGCAGCTGCAGCAGGTGATCTTATTATTGGTTATAATCTGAGTTCAGCCTTCAGAACTGAGAAGCTCCTCGTGTCAGTGAGGATCCGTTTGGATCCCGGACGGTTTTGCTCGGTTCAGTCCAGAGTTTCCAGCGTTTGATGACGTAAAGCTGCTGCAGTTCCTCCATGAACTGAACCGACACCAAACAGCTGAGTGGAGCTCAGACTCTCCATGACAGGAAATGATTTCCAGATCAACACGTAAACAAAGCAGCAGCGTCTCTCCTGCAGACACAAACTCCTCCTGGACGTCCTCTCTTTGTCTGCCAGACTCTTCAGCTGCGTCCTCTGCTGTCAAATCACATCCCTCCCTCGCTCTCTCCATCACATCTCTGTTTCCCTCTCCTCACCCTCCACCCTTCCCTTCATCTTCCTCCATCTTCTCCCTCCGGATCACTTATTTAAAGCTCCCAAAATAATTTCAGAAGCACAACCTGTCAGCCTTTTTATACAAAATGAAAGATAGGCAAACGGGCTTGATGACATAAAATGTGAATAAATTTGACATCATGAGGTTTTTGCCCACATGGGAAAAAGCAAACAAAGCATTCAGAGGAAAGGATTGGAGAAACATGCATCCATCCTCCTCTAAATGTCCCCAGAAGAAGAAGAAAGAGAAAATCAGAGATCTGAGCAGATCAGCCGGGAACAATGACAGCAGCAACAAAAGGACATCAAGATGCTCCGTTTGTGTCTTTGTGGCCTTCACACCTGCATCCCTCACTACATTCATTTGTTCCATCGCCAGAATAAACCCTGCTGGTGCCTGTGCAGGATGAACCGCCTACCTTCTCGGCTCCTCGGTGCTTCTTGGCCGCCGGAGGCTCGTCGTGCAGCCGCCGGACAACAATAGCTCCTCCGCCGCTCTTTCCTCCACAGTCCGCCGCTGTTTTCCCGCAGCCTCCGCTGATGGTGCTGCCGTCTCCCGCGGGGATCCGGGAGTCGGTTCCGGGTCCCAGGTGATGCTCCGGCAGGAAGACGGAAGGCGGAGGAGACGCGCCATCGTCGCCGGGCTTCTCCTTCCTGATCCGGGCGGGAGGAGCGGCGGCGTCCCGGTCCCTCTTCCAGCCCCGGATCAGGTTCTTCCCCTTCCGCTCCTCCTTGGCTTTGCCCGCAGGAGGCTCAGAGATGCTGCTGCTGCTGCTGCTGCTGCTGCTGCTGCTGCTGCTGCTGCTGTTATTGTTCCCGTCCGCATCCCTGCCGCCGCTGAAATCATCTCCACACCTTCCGCTCCTCCGACGCCGCGTCCTTGAGGCTGCAGCCGCCGCTCAACGACGAACCCCGGAGCCGCTGGAAGATCCGCCGCCGCCGCCTCCTCCGGGTCCGCTCGTCCTTCCTGGCCGCCTCGGCTGCGTTTCAGCGCGGATCTCCTCGGCTCCGACCCGCCGCCTGGTCCCCGGGTCTGGAGCGAGGACAGGGCCGCGTGTCTGTGGGCTGAGGAGGAGGAGGAGGAGGAGGAAGAGGAGGAGGCGGTGAGGTTGTGTGACAGCTCCCTGCAGTCTGTCAGCGGCTCTCCATTCTCCTCGGCGCTCAGGAAGCGTTTCATCTCCTCTCCTTGTCTCCTTTGTTGATCTCCGCGATCATCAGCATTCAAGTCGCTGCGAGGCGCCAGCAGCCGCAGTGGGCGCCTCCAGCTGCGGGCCTGGCGCTAACAAATGCGGCTGCACGATAAACTGTCCCAGAAGTTATCGTGATAAACGATAATATTATTCAGAGCGATTTCATCGGCTGCACCGTCAAGCTGGCTTGATAAATATACTTAAAGTGATCACATATAATATAAACTAAATGCTGTTAATTCTCCAAACTAAATGGAAAAACGATTTATTATTTTTAGTTGTTCCACCAATGATACCTAACTCTTAGGGAAATTTAAAAATATCCAACTTGTTAACTTATTAAATGTGAATTAATTATTTTTCAGTTCATATAGTATTAATATTTTAATATATATGTTTAAGTTATTTATGTGAATTTGCCTCGATGCATTAAATACATTAAAATAATTTTTTTTATTTTTGTGTTACTTTAAATGTTTGTTCTTTTCATACCTGCAAAATTCAATAAATATATTGTAAATAAAAAGTTTTTCAGTTGATGACACACTTAATGTCAGATTTTATATTTCCTCGTTTGCTCCGCCTGTAAGGAATCAGTTGCCATAGCAACCCCTGGTATGACGTAATTACAAACACTAATGAAGCTCTGAACGTTCAGCTCCGCCACAAGGGGGCGCCGTCCTT
Organism: Poeciliopsis gracilis; assembly: GCA_911649635.1. NCBI lineage: Eukaryota > Metazoa > Chordata > Actinopteri > Cyprinodontiformes > Poeciliidae > Poeciliopsis > Poeciliopsis gracilis. The sequence goes on from CAJVRI010000826.1 coordinate 769,308, forward strand.
CCAGGCCTCAGAAGATTCAGAAACCCTGAATCTATTTTTACTCTATTTGAGTCATTTTAGTGTTTTTGTTCTTATTGCAGTAAAACTTCAGCAGCAGCTTTTAATAAAATAAAGCCAAATAAATAAAAGTTGCTTTTATTGAAAAAAAAACCTGATTTGAAAACTTTTTTATTTTGTCCAATTGATCAGTTCTTTTCTGAACTGTTCAGTTTCCCATCCGAACAGAAAAACCAGCAAATAAAGCAAAACGGAGAACAAGGTGAGGAAACGAGGTGAATCTGTCCGGCAGCTTCAGCCTGATGCAGCACAGAAACAGCAGCCTGATAATTAGGCCAGCAGAAACTGGAGCAGCTATCAAAGCAAACAAACAGAGCAGCAGATAGTCAGAGGGTCGGGGGGTCGGGGGTCATCCACCCACAGGCCCGCCATGTTTACCTGAGACAAACCTCAGGCTGAGCGGCACGCCGCGTTCTGGAACACAGAGCTTCTGATGCGTTGTGATGCAACACTGAAAACTTGCCGCCCTGATCAAAACCTGCAGCTGCAACAAAAGTTTTCTGAGCCTGAAAAGCTTCATCAGGCCAGAACAGCAGCAGCGTTTCTATCGGCCAGATAGTTACAAAATCACACATTTTGAAAATGAATTTGCTGAAAAATAAACATCACTGCAGTTTAAGAAACAGATGCACTAAGATCCAAACTGCTTTACTTCGCAAATCACTTCTTTCACGTCACACGAGTCACATGATCATCAACCGGATGTTACTACTGGCAGAAATGAAGAAGACAGGAAGTGATGGGAGAATGTGAAGGTCAGTCTGTGGAGGAGAAAAACAAAAATCTGTCTAATCAGCAGGAAAGAGGAGCAGATGTGCAGAAATCATCACAGATGTGCAGAAATCATCACAGATGTGCAGAAATCATCACAGATGTGCAGAAATCATCACAGATGTGCAGAAATCATCACAGATGTGCAGAAATCATTGCAGATGTGCAGAAATCATCACAGATGTGCAGAAATCATCACAGATGTGCAGAAATCATCGCAGATGTGCAGGAAAATCTGAAGGAGATTTTATGTTTCAGGCTCCATTCAAAATATTGTGGATTGAAAATCTGGCTTCAGATTCGTCTGTTTGTGTTTCAAAGTGCATCAGGTTGGATCTGTGAAGTTGCTTCATCAGTCTGTAAATAAACAGGAACTAAAAAAATCCTCCATCAACATGTTTTATTTCTGCTCTTCAGTTCTGCTGTGAAAATTTCAACTCAGCTCAGAAATGAACTTTTTTTCCAGAAGATTTCTGAGATTAATCTAAATATTTTAACGTTTGTTTTTCAGGCAAAGTTTTGACTTTTGGAGCTCAGAAACTTTCCTGTTTTTTTCTAGAAAACATAAAAAGTTTTTTGTCAGTTGCTTTTTTTTAACTTGAGGTCCAGATTGTTTGTGTGAATCGTTTTGTTGTTGCTGTCATCAGAGGAGCTTCGCTGCGTTTCTCACCTCCAGGCTCCACTTTTTAAAAAGATGAAGCTTTAGTTTCCAAACACTGCAGGGTGAAATGTCACTGATCAAAGGTTTAAACACACACACACACACACACACACACACACACACACACACACACACACACACACACACACACACACACACACACCACCTCACGCTGCAGTCTGATTGGCCGGGACATGTGAGACGGAGGGGGTGCAGGTACAGCCGCGGCTCACCTTACGCCTCGGCGGCAGGAAGCGGGACGTCCAGGCTGAGATGACGGAGCAATGCGTGGAGCTGCAGGCGTCTCAGGAGGATGTCAGGACGAGCAGCAGAGGAGCCGCCAAGCCGGGTCCAGATGATCAGTGAGTCCAGGAGAGCAGAGGAGCAGCTGATGGTCTGGTATTATCTCTGATTCGCAGCGTTAAAATGACTGCCAGGGTGCAGGGAGGCCATCTGGAAAGTAACGATGGAGTTCTGTAGAAGCTGCATGATGGAAAACGAACCAAGACTTTCACTCTGGAAGTTCTTGCAGGAAAGATCCTGATTTTGATCTAAATTTACATTTTGTAAATTAAATGTCTTCGATAAGCAGCAGACATTAACATAACATAACATAACATAACATAACATAACATAACATAACATAACATAACATAACATAACATAACATAACATAACATAACATAACATAACATAACATAACATAACATAACATAACATAACGTTATAATGATGACTCAGCAGCTTAAAAACTTCTTTTCACAAATTGAAAAAAAATGCAAGCTGCAAACTTTGCCAGTTCAGTTTGGTGCAGAAAGTTCTCATAGTTTTACATTTTGGTGCAAATTTCAGATGTTATTTTGTTGCATTAATTCAGGTTATTGAATCTGAGTTACAGCAAAAACAATCCAATCATAAATTTGTATGCAGACATTTTACCTGCATTCCAGTTTAAATTCCAGTTTAAATTCCAGTTTAAATTCCAGTTATCATTCAAACTGGTAAAAACAAACAAACTAAACCTGAGAAAACCAGTCGATGCATCGAGCTGCTGACTGTGCAACAAAACCTCTGAGCAACAGGATTAGATTAACATGTTAATTCTGCAACCATCCCTCATTGTGAACAAAGCCTGTGGAGACAGTAGGAAGGAAATCTCCCTGCCAACAGAAAACCCTGGAATACAAACACATTTTACTGTTGTTACATGAACTGATGATCCATTGAAAAGCAGCAGCATCAGGGAGTTCAGGCTGAGAGCAGCAACAACAGAGTCGGGCAGCCGCCAGGGCAGAGCTGGGCCAGCTGTGGCAGCGGCGGCAGCGGCAGCAGCCGGGTCGGCGGCGGCCGGGTCGGCGGCGGCAGGGTCGGCGGCGGCAGGGTCGGTGGTGGCCGGGTCGGCGGCGGCAGGGTCGGCGGCGGCCGGGTCGGCGGCGGCCGGGTCGGCGGCGGCAGGGTCGGCGGCGGCCGGGTCGATGGTGGCAGGGTCGGGCGGCGGCCGGGTCGGCGGCGGCCGGGTCGGCGGCGGCAGGGTCGGCGGCGGCCGGGTCGGCAGCAAAACGGAGCAGAACCTTTTTCTCTGACTGTCCTGGAATCAGCAGTGAAACATTTGGTCCAGTCCAAGTGGATTACTTGGACAGTTTATACATACAAACATATGTATATTGTTTTCTATGTACATATATTTAAATTTTTATTCTGTTTTAGTTTTTTTATTAATTTTTTTGTATATATTTTCAGTTTTTATTTTATTTTCCAAATTATTGTATTTTCTTGTTAAATTGTTTTGCAATATTAAAAATTAACATTTATTTTATTATTTTATTATTTTACATTTAGTTGATGTTTTATTTATATTTGTTGCTTTTCTATTTTTTCTTTATGTTTCTTTATTGTCTTATTAGTTTTTCTTTCTTTATGTGTTTATTTTATTTTTCCTTCCTTTTTCTTTTTTTTGGTTATTTGATATTTTATTAGTTTTTTCTGTGGCTTTTCTTACTTTTTCGTTCTTTGTTCTTTATTCTGTTTTTTTTGATTGTTCATTTTTTAAATTTTGCATTTTTATCAGTCTTTTTCCTCTGTTTTGGTGTTTTTACTTTTTTATTTATGTTTTATTAATTTTGTTGTCCTTATTTCCTTCTTTGTTCCATTTTGTCTGAAGAACACGGCCATAAACCTCTGTGGACCGAACCGTGCTCCAGGTGGAACCTCTTTTCCAGCAGAGCAAAGATCAGATGGAAATCTGATCTAAGAAAGTTCAACACTTAAAATTTTTTGCTTTTCATCAAAACTGTAGATAAAAATAAAAGACATTTTAAAATATAGAAAATCCTCAGAAAACAACATTAATGTCACTAAAAACACCTCAGATCAAAACTAAATGAGCTGAAAAACCTGCAGAGGAACAAAACCGTTTTGCTCTGAGCGTCTTAAACACGATTCAGGAGGATCCACTCTGAGGGTTCATGTTGCAGCCGCTAGTCGCTGCCAGGCGGTGAATTATTCATTCAGCTGATCAGCTGCAGGTAAACCTGAGGCCACGCCCCCTAAATGAGCTACCTGGACAAAGATCCAATCTGAAAATGGGCCCCGGCTGATTGGGGAGTTAAAATGGACACGAACGGCTGTTTGCAGGTTAATATTTTCTGCTTTTATTGTTTTGTTTATGTCCAGTTCTGATGATGAGGATGTGATGAAGGAGCATCAGAAAATCAGCAGGATGATTGGAGAATCTCTGCAGGCTGCAGATCAGGAGCAACTGGAGCCGACAGGCAGGAAGAAACCGCAGCTGGTCAGGTATCCACCAGGGGTTATTACATTTTATTTTATTACATTTTATTTTATTACATTTTATTAAACGTTCAAGGATCCTCAATATTACAAAAAAATATTTATGTATAAATTGTGTTTTTATTCAGTTTCTCTCTTTTTCTGCTTAAATTTCACACTTGTGGGAATAAGAAAGTATTTTCTTATCCTATAGAAATATAAAATAATCATAAATTCATTTACATAAAAATGCTTTCAGTACTAATAGCATACAGCTTGTTTATGTAACGTTTTTATGTCAAACAGAAGTTTGAATATCAAGGTGAAGCCTGAAAATCCATCTGGCACTGGAATAAAAATCTGTTTTTGCAGATTTTTGCTCACTGAATGTGTGAATTTCATTATTTTATGCCTCAACAGGAAGGAAACGGCCCAAACCTGGGAACTGAACCCGACAACCATTTGCATCCACAGTGTTAGCATCATAGCATGTTGTTATATTTTAGCACATTTGCATCAAAATATGGAAAAGATGGACTGAAACAAATGTTCTGAAAGGCTGGAGTCATGAGCTGTAGGTAGCCAGGTTATGCAGCGCTGAAGGAGATCAATACAGATATTAATATGACTTTGGCAATAATGCTAATAGGCTAGCATGTTGATGCTACACCAACTGAGCCTAAAGCTGTAATCATAAACAGTTATTAGCATAAGCTAATGCTAAGATGGCTAAATATTTCAGTTATCACAAACACTAAAGGTCGCGTTGCTAATGAGCACCTAGCTCATTAGCCCAACACTCCATATTGGAATTATGTTAATGTGTATTTAGAGACATTTGATTTAAACCTGTAGACCACATTAGCAGTAAATTAGCATCGCTGGAAGTGAAGAGTCACGTATGGAGGAATAAAACTGTATGTTTTATTTTGGGTAATAATTCTCTCTCTGATCCATGCAGGTCAAAAACTTTAGACAACTCCATGCTGACTGAGGTCCAGATCGACCCGGAGTCCAAGATAGACAGGAAGAAGTTCCACTACAGCCAGGTGAGTCTGATCAGCAATTGATTGGTTCCTTCCTGCAATCAATAACTGGATTTCAACAGAGTAACTGTGTAATTAGACAAGAAAATGTAGAGAAATATCTCATTTTTTGATAAAAATCTTTTACATTTCTGTTATTTTCATGTTTTCCTTCCAGTTTTCCATCTCAGTGATGCTGATTTTTCATTTCATTTCATTTTTTCTCCCAGGATGTTGATTTTTCTGTCATTTTGGTTTTTCTCAGTGAGTTTAGACAGGAAGCTGCTCGGTCAGCTCTCAGCGCTGCTCTCTGGTTTTCTTTGTGCTGCAGATTTCCAAGAGCAACTGTCAGTACCATAAAATATTTAAGGAGATCAGCAAAGAGGAACAACTCCGACAGAGTGAGTCTGAACGGTCACAACTCTCTGCTCCACCTTAAATGAACCTTCAATCAGAGCTGAACGCCTGATTCCACCTTATTGACCCAGGATGATGTGAAACAGCTGAAATGTCCCTGTTTTAAATATGATATGATACGTAAAGCTGCTCAGCTGCTACCGAGTCTCTCACCTGCCTGCAGGTTACACCTGCGCCCTGCAGAAAGACATCCTGTACCAGGGCCGGATGTTCGTCTCCGATCACTGGATCTGCTTCCACTCCAAGGTTTTTGGCAAAGACACCAAGGTACCACACACACACACACACACACACACACACACGCACACACACACACACACACACACACACACACACACACACACACACACACACACACACGCGCACACACACACACACACACACACACACACACACACACACACACACACACACACACAGAGCCTGTTGTTGCGGTAGAGTTCTGGTGGGAACTAAAAGGTTCTGGTTCTGGTTAAATATTGTTACAGACTAAAAACTGAATCAGTTCCTGGAAACCAATCAATCAGTCTAATATCCGGTGACGGTGATGATGGATTCTGGCGTCATGCAGAGGATTATGAAACTTTAATGTCAAACTAATAAAACCAGAACATCTGAACCGGGTTGTGAGAGAAAGAACCAACAAAATGCACAAGAGGAAAAACCGAACAGAAGCTGCGCTTTGACTGGCAGCTAACTGCAATTAGCCTGATAAAACCAGCAACTTGTAGATAAACAACAACTCACCTTTTTCCAGTAAAGGTTTTGGTGCTGGGATCAGGAGGGATTTGGGTTCTTTGGCTGGATTGAATCAGTTTATTTCACAGAACTGCAGTGGAAAGTTTCCCACCACAAGAATCACAAGATTCAACCGGATGCCAGAACTGGTAGAACTGAAGAAGAAGAAACCAGAAGTATCAGGAGAATCATTGTGGATCAGGAGAATCATTGTGGATCAGGAGAATCATTGTGCATCAGGAGAATCATTGTGGATCAGGAGAATCATTGTGGATCAGGAGAATCATTGTGGATCAGGAGAATCATTGTGGATCAGGAGAATCATTGTGGATCAGGAGAATCATTGTGGATCAGGAGAATCATTGTGGATCAGGAGAATCATTGTTGATCAGCTAAAATAGTTTTGATTTCAGATTTCCATCCCAGTGATGTCCATCACCAACATCAAAAAGACCAAAACCGCCATCCTGCTGCCAAACGCTCTGGTCATCGCCACCACCAACGACAGAGTGAGAAATCAAACGCACCCAAGCAGCTCACTTCCTGTTCAATAACCTGATAATCGATAATCAATAACCGATAATCAGCTGACACTGACTGTGGGTGAGCAGAGTTTCTCTTTCTGTTGCCATAGTACCTGTTCGTCTCCTTCCTGTCCAGAGACAACACCTACAAGTTCCTGACGTCAGTCTGTCTCCACCTAGAGGTGAGGAGCAGTACTGCATGTTTTTCAGAGGTTAGCAGGTTAGCAGGTTAGCAGGTTAGCTTCAGTTTTCAGGATCTGATCATTTTATGTCAGTTTTTTATTGTTGCTTCAGCTGAAATCCAACAAAAGATTAATACTTTATACATTTATTTTTTAGTGAAATATTCATTCATGGAATTTTCACAAACAGCAACTGAAACACTTTGAAACAAGAGCTAGAAATTAAAAACTAGATTCTAAACAGGATAGATCATTTAAAGTGGCAGCAGGAAATTATTATTTTAAAAAGTCTGTTTGTTTTTTTTACATATATATTTGTTAAAATTGACGTGACGGTTTATTATTTGACAGATGATCTGTAAGATCGATCTCCCCTGAGCACCATCTGTAGAAATGCAGCCAGTCAGAGCCAGGAGGCGGGGCTCAGTGCTGTCAATCAATCATGTTTACTTGCTGCTAAATGTGCTGTTGACAGAGAAACAACATAACGTTACAGGAAAACCATTTTTCCATTGTCATCCATAGCTATGCTAACTACTGTTTGCTTTCAAGGCAGGTTATGCTGCCTGCAGCATAAAAGAGAGTGAGGAGGATGATTGACAGCATTAAGGCCCGCCTCCTGGCTCTGATTGGTTGTTCATAGTTAGAAAAGGTGGAGATCAATTTTTCACAGATTTTCTCTCATAAACAAAAGTTTCAACAAATGAGTTAATAATTTTTGTTAAAGTTACAACCTGCAGCTTTAAATGTTATTTTCTTTAAAATAATATTCTGTCTTTTAAGATGAATTCAACGAATGATTTCCTGCGTAACAAAGATCCTGATGTGTACGATGAAAACATCAAATCTGAGCCGAAATGTTTGAACCTGCAGCTTCTGGTTGTGTTGATGTTCACAGGGCAGGAGTCCGTGCAGCAGCCCGGTTCCTTCCTCAGCCCAACACAGCTTCAGAGGTCAGAGGTCGCCGCTGTTGACCCCCTTTCCGATGGTGAGTTCACGGTCACAAAATGACTCAACATTTTGCAGCCTGACCTGTGGAAGGTCACAGAGGGAATCACTGGCAGGCCTGTGTGGTGTCCGGTTTATTGGAGTGCAATAGATTATCAGTTACCACCAGTTCAAACCAGTTCATACCAGTTTAAACCAGTTCAAACCAGTTCATACCAGTTCAAACCAGTTCATACCAGTTCAAACCAGTTCAAACCAGTTATCTAAAATTACCAGACAAAAGTCATAAAAGGAATTTTATGATTTTTATTCTCACATGACTTTTATTATTATGGCTTTATTCATATATTAATGACTTTGTCATCATATTCCAGCTTAATTCTGATAATATTGTGATTTTATTGTTTTATTATTTATTCTGGTAATTCATTAAATTCTCTTAACCTGGCTCTAGTACTCAGGAATGGAACCGGGGACCTTCCTGCTGAGGACGGTGTTGTGTATGTTTGTGTGTGTTTGTGTTGTGACGCCTGCGGACGGCGACGCTGTTTTCAGCCGGTGTCATTTTCCTGCAGCGTAATTTCGTGGACCTGGACGGAGCCGTGAGGCAGCGACGGCAGGAGTTGGAGGAAAACAGCAGCTCCGACTCTCCGGCTCCAGACTACGATAAGATGGCCGGTACCGTCCAGTCTGTCTGTTTACATCACACATTACCCAGCATTCATTGCACACATGCAGCGTGTGATGCTCTAAAGCTAAAACATGGACAACAAGCAGCAGAAATGGGTGGTGAGGTGGGACGGAGTCGCTGGGCGAAGCTTCGAACGCCTGATGAATCTGATACACCAAACATTTTGGAAATGTTGAAAATATGAAATCAATAACAGGAACGTATCCCAGAAGCATCGGATGGTTCAGGAACAGCAGTGGGCCCAGGATGCAGCCCTGAGGCACACCACAGGCCATTAAAGCACTGGAATAAAAATATGAAATCTTCTCAAGTTATTATGATTTAAAAGCAGAATTTAAATGAAAACTTAGGATTATTTATGACTGAGAAGAAACAGTAACAATATTTTTAAATAGTAACGTGGATCTTTAATATTCGCAGGAATATTTGACTTTCTGTCTGAAAACAATTATTACTGAATATTTTAATATTCAAACACCAAATGTGCCTTAAAGTGCATTAACATGCAGCGGTTTCTATGGAAACCGACGGAGCACTCATGCAGCCAACATTCAGTCTTCCTTATTCAACCAATCAGCAGCCAGGAAAATAAATGCTGCTCCTGGATTGGCTGGTTTAAAGCAATGCAGGCCAATAGAGTGTGAAGCAGCATCACGTCTAAATCTGCAAATTTTTCATCAATAATTCGAAGGAACATCTTTCATCACAGAAGCGTTAAAAGGTGAACCTGCTCATTACAATAACAGGAAGTTGAAGAAGAACAAAAACTGTCTGAAAATGGACTTTTACTTCAGTTTTAACCAGATCTTTTTCCAGCAGACCTGCCCATTCCTCACTTCCTGGGCCTGAAACAAAACGGGAAGTCGGCTTCTCCGGAGCAGAAGCACAAAGTGAAGAAGCAGCATCAGAACCAGCAGAGCGGCACCAAGAAGCAGCAGCAGAACTCGCTGCGGTCCAGTGAGTTCTGCTCACATGTCCACAACCCGGACCATTCTTCAGCTGATTCGTCCCCTGACAGGAAGAATTAACGAACATTAATTAAGTCTCAATGTTTGTGGTCAGGTGTGACCAACCAAACGATGTGATCGATTTTAACGCTGCATTTTATTACAAATAGATTAACAACAAGGACAAAACGTTTCCAGAATTATTTTTGTTTTAGGTTGAATCTCATGTTCCTAATTATTCTTATTGATTGAGATATGATTGATTTAACTGGATTCTGAAGAGTTTTCAATTGAAGAACTTTTTTGCTTGTATTTTTGGTTGTTTCCAGGTTCAGAGGTCGTGTTCGACGGCAGAGTCATGAAAACCGTTTCTCTCAACACTCTGCTGATTATCTACATGTTCCTGTAAGATTCAGCCCTTCTTTTATTCAAATGAATGTTTCACTGGTCTGTTTACTGAGCATTCACACAGAGAGGATAAAACTGGGTCCCGTTGGTAAAGTTACAGACTGAATGTAAACAGGTTTACATTTAGTTTACAAAACTCAATATTCAGCTCTGAGTCGGCAAAACATTGAGCCGATATAAAATATATGACTTCTGGTGGCTCTTCTCTTCATCAAAGACGCTGTGTGGAAAATCGTCTGTCCTGTCTGGATATCGAGCTATTAGCATGTTAGCAACAGGCTTCAGTCAGAGGCTTCCTCAGATTCTCTGAAGACTGACTGCTACTGGAGATCTTTCCTGTTCACATCGTCAGCAAACACAACGACTCTGAAAACATTTGTTGTGCTGCAGAGTTTGTGGGTTCATGTTACACTTACCGTCCCCTCTCTGTTCCCTGTGTTCCCTGTGTTCCCTCTGTTCCCTCTGTTCCCTGTGTTCCCTCTGTTCCCTGTGTTCCCTCTGTTCCCTCTGTTCCCTGTGTTCCCTCTGTTCCCTGTGTTCCCTCTGTTCCCTCTGTTCCCTTTTCCCTGGTTCCCTGTGTTCCCTCTGTTCCCTGTGTTCCCTCTGTTCCCTGTGTTTCCTCAGGGTCTGCGTTCTGGTCCTGTCTTCCTGCTATCTGGCCTTCAGGATCGTTTCACTGGAGCAGAAACTCTCGACGCTCGGCTCCATCAGCGACTTCACGCATCACGAGTGAGATTCAGTCTCAAGCTTAAATGTGTAGAAAAGAGTTTGGATGATTTGGAAAACTTTATAGGTTTCAGCTGAGATCTGTGCTTAAAATAAGGAAACTGAATTTGACCAACATTTCATAAATCTCAACATTACTGATCTGCATTCAGTGTTTCTGTCACCAAACAAACCAGACGACCAGCATCCAACTGAAACAAGCAGGAAATAAACTTTGGTTTGTTGACCCAGTTCTGCTGATCGGGCCGATACCAGCATCGGTATCGGGCCCAATAAATCATGCTTTCCTACATTTGGTTTGCATTCATTTTGACTCTGGGCGACTTCTGATGTCAAGAAAAGTCCAGAAATATTTAACTGCAGATATTTGCTGATGGATGCAGAATTTTTTGGAGGATTCCCACATTCCTGTGTGTGTGTGTGTGTGTGTGTGTGTGTGTGTGTGTGTGTGTGTGTGTGTGTGTGTGTGTGTGTGTGTGTGTGTGTGTGTGTGTGTGTGTTTCCTAGAAGCAGTTTTCTTTCTGCGAGTCCTGACGTGAACACTGAGCTCTTCTCTGAACTGCTGACCATCAACCTGCTGAAACTGGAGAAGGTTTGTCTTCCTGATCCCATTAAAACTCGTCGTCTCTTGATGATTAACAGGTTCTGAACATCTGCAGGGTCAAATTCAGAAAGTTTTCCAGAAATCAGGGGCTCATGCCTCATCACTGGAAACCGTAGATCTTCTGGTTCTCTTGTATATTTTGCTTTTCTTTCTTTTAAAAATCCACAAAATTCTTCTTTAATCTCTAGAAATAGTTTTATTGGTCCAACTCACAGACAGAAAATAGCAGGCAGGTTTTTCAGATCAAGTTCTCTGATTGGCAATAATCAAACATTCATAGTCATTGATCTGACCAGAGAACCGCGGAGCTGCTGGACGACGTCGTCATCTTGATTCTGAGAAACAGCAACGTTTCTGTCCGTCCACAGAGGATCTGAAGGAACACAGTGAGAAATCACAGCAGTAATTTGGATTATTAGTCTGTCTCTGTAAATATCACAGATTGAAGCAAAATATTCAGCTTTAAACTACAGATTTTGTTGGGTCCAAACTAAATATGGAGCGAGCAGCAAAGTGTTCAGCTCTCACTGAATGTGTCGTCCTTCAAACCGTACAGATGAACTTTGTTCATAAAATATTTAACTGTATTTTACATCAGAGGTTTTTGTGCTCATGCTGATTGGATCAATAATCCGTCTAACCTGCATGAATCCAATCATTTATTATGTTTATATTTCTGTGTTTTCAGGTCCAGAAGAATCTGCAGAAGCTGCTGGAAGAAGCTGCTTGACTGAACTGGGAACCAGTATGAGCTGCTGCAGCTTTGTACATAAACTGTGAATATTGAATTTATTCTATGCAGGCAGTAAAACGGGAACCCGCTGCGGCCGAGGCCTCAGAAATTCATCAAACTGCAAACTCACTGATTTTCTTCATGCTGGCAGTGAAACAAACAGAAACAAACAGTGACGTCGCCCTCTACCTGCAGGGAGAGTATCTGCAGCTCAGAACCAAACTGGAGCAATGAAAACAACTAACTGGCTTTGACTAGGCCAAAACACACCTTCACAGGTGGAGCTGCTGGTGGGAATCAGTTTCCGTCACAAATGTAGTTAAACTGTGTTCATTTCACGCTAATGTCGAAAAACAGTTTTGAAATGAAAATCAAGCATAAATAAGTTTGATCATGTAACAATGGCAGCGCCGCCATCGTCCAACCACTTCCTGTTTTCTTCCTCTTCATGGTTTTCAGCAGTAGTAACATCCAGCTGTTGGTCATTTGACTCGTGTGACGTCAGACTAATTTTGATGGAAGCACAAAACCGTTTTTACCAAAAAAGTTGATTTTTTCTAATTTACTTTAATGAACAATAATAGAGGCAAACACCTGTTTTCTTTTTTTTCTAAAAGGAAATGGCAGAATAAACGGCCGTGGTAAAGAAAATAAATGCCTGCAAGTGGAAACAAACCTTTGCACAAAACCCAGCAGTTAGCAGCCAGTAGCATTAAAGAATTAGATTAAATAATTAATAACCAAAGTTTTTACGTCTTGTTTTTTATAAATCCAGAAAACTTTTAAAACCTCGTCTGGAAACCGTTGTTTCTAATTTACCATGTTGAGCTGCTTTAGTTTGTGGACATTAAACTTCAGATCCATGTTGTTAATGTTTAGTTTGTTTTTTCACTGTTTTTTAATTCAGTGTTTTACTCAAACATGTTTTAACCTCAGTTTATTTCAAATTATTTAACATTAAGCCTGAATGTGAACATGTGCTCTGTTTGATTTATTACATCTAATGAGAAGTAAATGCTATTTTGGGGAATAATTATCTATTTTCTGAATAAAAGTTCATTTTTGCTGTAATTTTGTCATTTTTCTCTCATGTTTTAAACATTTTTATTTCACTGCTTTCGGAAACAGAACTGGCTGATTTTTTTACTGAAGCTTCAATTAAAAGTTTTTCACTTCTTGGATGTTTTTCTGTTTTTATTGTTTTCATGAATCAATCATAATCAATGAAATTTGGCTTTTTGTCAACAAAAATGTTCCTAAAAAAACCTTTTATGCCAAAATTCAAACTGGTTTCTACAAAATGAGGATTAAAATATTAAACTTGACTTCAGTATGTAGAAGAATAAATGTTTTATAAAACAAAAGATAAACATCCAGTTGTGTGAAAGTTTTAAAGCAGTTAAATATACATACCACTTATCTTTATTCATGAATGATTTGGGTTTTTGTCCATTTTTAACTTCATGTTATACTTTCATCGTTTGCTGCTTCTTGAACTGATGAATGTTAAAATCTGGTGACAAGAAGAAATTGATGAGATTAATAATTTAATTTAATCTGATTGACAACAATAAGAACCAAAGTGGCTCGTTAGAAGCCTCTGGGCAAAGACTGAGGACTGGATGATTAACAGGTTTGATTATCAGCTTCCTGATGCAGGTTTCTGTTAATCCTCGGCTGTTTGAGGAGGATTTTCCTGGAGATTGTGATTCTTTTCAGGGTCAACAGAGACGGGATGATGATCCGTTTCTGCTGGAGAATATTTAACCATAAACACTTTACTAAAACAAAAAATAAAAACCTGGGTTCGTTTATTCTCCTTATTTTAATTCGACAATCTGGTCAATTACTGACAGAAACAAATCTGCTGCGCAACAACTTGAAGAAAACTTTCTACATCTAATTAATAATTTCTCTAAATATCTTTCAGATTTAAATAAATAAAAAAAACTGGAGCTGGTGAAGAAAAAAGTTTAACAATTTGCAGATTTTAAGGTTTTATATCTTCCCATTTGTTATTCTGGCTTTAAAACTTTTGAGTTTTAACAGAAATGTCAGACTGAATCTTTCCTGCAGTTCCACTTTGAACCGCCGGGTGTCGCTGTTTGACTGTTCGCCGTGTTTAATCTCCAGGTGTTTCAATCTGAACAGAATCAAACTGGAGTGAATTCAAAGTGTGCAGCAGAAACTTTAACAATGATCCTCGTGATAAAATGTGTTGCATTCGTTCCGCTCAGCGATGAAATGGCTGTAAATGCAGTGATTCCGCCGCAGAGTCAGAAGCTGCGCGCAGGTTTGCGCCTGCTGGGTTTGTTGTTCAGTGTTTGGCGCAGAAAGCGGCTGTTGTTCTCTGTATGCTAATGGATCTGAGTGAATGTCTCAGTGTGTCACCGATAACAAATGGCTTTGTGTCAAACAGAGCTGCGCACCAAACAAAGAAAATGTCAAATATTCTCATTTTCTACCGGTTTCAAAGGTTCAAATAGAAACGTGCTGAATTCAAGTTCACTTTTGTTTTCTGCAGTTATGTAAGTTTGTTTAGTTTTGGTTGTTCTGGTGCGTAATGGCCCTCATCCTCTTCATGCCTCCCGCAGCGCAGAGGGAGGAGGAGACGCTCCTCTCAATAAAGCGCTTGATTCATCATGTGACGGAGGAAAACGCAGAGTTGCGGCAGAGTTCGGTGTCCTTTACGCACGGACTGCGCATCTCCGCTGTGCGTCCTGGCGCGTCCATCCGGAGCTCAGCAGGAGAGGAAATATTGTTTCTAGATCGGTTCCATATCAGGTTCCTGTTTCCACTCAGCTTGTAGGACGAGATGTCTGTGAAGTGACGGGTCCAGTTCGGGGCAGCAGAACTTTTGAATCATGTCGGACAGGAAACCGTCGCTGAGGGCCGGCGGCTCCGCGCAGAGCCGCTTCCAGGTGGACGTGGTGACCGAGGGTTCCTCCTCCGCGGCCCCGGCCCCGGCCCCGGGCCCGGCCCCGGGCCCGCTCCAGAGGAGTCCAAGGGCCGCTTCAAGGTGGTGGGCTTCATGGACCCGGGCCTGGGCCCCGCCGCGGACATCGGGCTCCCGCCGGACGTCTTCCACGAGCCGGACACGGCAAAGAGCGACTCCGTGAGCCTCCACTCCACGGGCACCGGGCAGACCCACATCTCCGACTCCCACTCCAACACCTACTACATGCGGACCTTCGGACACAACACCATCGACGCGGTACCGAACATCGAGTTCTACCGGCAGACCGCGGCGCCGTTCGGGGAGAAACTGACCAGACCGTCGCTGTCGGAGCTGCACGACGAGCTCGATAAAGTAAAACAACCAGTTTATGTTCAAAGTCACGTTAGTTTGTGCAGAAAACTGGGACTGAGATGTCAGAATCAGGATGTGTTTTGTTTTTGTCCCTTATCCTTTTCCGTACATTTGACTTTATTTGCACAGAAATGAACTGTGAAACTAAAATATTAGTTTTGATCTGATAAATTATTGATGAAAAAATAACAAAGAAAATCCAAACTGTGAGCTCTGCAGAAGCTCACTGGCCCACAGCATCACGGGTCCTCCACCAGCAGAACGTTTGCTGATAGAAACCTTGTTTACCTGAACCATCAGAGCCTGGGCCTGTTTTTATCAGGCTGATAAACATGGCGCCTCGTTGAACCATCAGGTTCTGCACTAACATTTCAATCTGCTGTTGATACTAGAAATAAAGGCGCCGGTTTGTTCTGGTCAACACTTTAACTAAAAGGCTCATTTCTGCTGGGATACGTGTGTTTAGATAGATATTTACAAAAATCAGCATTTAAAGTCAATCTGTTCAGTTTTCAAAGCATCAAAGCATAAAAACATGTCTGACTGTCAGAAGCAGTTAAAACTCTTTGTGGTTTTAGTTCACTTGCTCTGTCAATTAGACCCAAATCTTTATTAGAATAAACTCCACGCCTTTTTTCATGCTACAGGGGCTCTGGCCCCTCAGGGCCCCCAACTAGAACCGTCCGTGCTGCAAACGTCGACGCCCCAGAGGGTCAACAGAGACAAAAACTAGATTCTGTTCTTTAAACTTTAGTCATTTTTCACTTTTAAAACATTTCAGACATCAATAAATGGTTCCTCAGAAATTTTCTTTTTTTTTTTTTAGAATTTTTTTTATCTCACAATTTCTAACTAGTTTCTAGCAAATTTTTCTTCTTTTCAAGCTCAGAAATTTTCACTTTTTTCTATAAAATTTCTGAGATTTTTCTCAAAACTCCCATTTTCTAACAGATATTCTTCTTTTGAAAATTTACAAAAGTTCAAAATGTCTAAAGTTTTTTTTCCAACTCAGAAACGTTTCCGTTTCTTGATTTTCTGAGGTTAATCTCACAATTTCAACTTTTCACATTTTTTCTCAAAAATCCTAAGATTAATAGAACAATTTATGAGGTTTTCTGAGATTAATCTCAAAATTTCTGAGTGTTTTGGTTGAAATTTGTTCTTTTTTCTACCAACAATAATCCTGATGCGTCATCCTACCAACGAACCGCTGAAGATGTTGACCTAAACAAACAGATGTTGACCTAAACAAACAGATGTTGACCTAAACAAACAGATGTTGACCTAAACAAACAGATGTTGACCTCATTTTGTCCTTCTGTCTCCAGGAGCCGTTTGAGGACGGCCTGGTCAACGGCGAGGAGCCGTCGGCAGCCGAGGAGGCGGCGGCGCTGATGGCGAAGGAGGCGAAGGGCGGAGCGGTGAAGTTCGGCTGGGTGAAGGGCGTCCTGGTCAGTGATGGCTGACGGATACACTGAGTGTTTGCAGCTGTCAGGGTTTGCTAACCTGTGGAAACGTGTTGCAGGTGCGCTGCATGCTGAACATCTGGGGCGTGATGCTGTTCATCAGGATGTCCTGGATCGTCGGTCAGGCTGGAATCGGTGGGTTAACGTTTGGTTTTTATTCTCAGGTCTGATTAAAACGTTGTTGGATGGAAGTGAAGGAGCTTTTTGTTCAGGTTTTTAAGGGTTTATGTGTTTGTGTGAACCAGGACTCACCATCGCCATCATCCTCATGGCCACTCTGGTCACCACCATCACCGGCCTGTCCACCTCCGCCATAGCAACCAACGGCTTCGTACGCGGAGGTGAGGAACCGAGCCGCCGGGTTCAGCAGAGCAGGCACAGAAAGATTCAGTTTCAACCACATCTGAGATGAAACACAAGGATTTGTGTGCCACATTAATGGTGATGTGTGCGCGTTAATGCTTATTTGAGGTGGAGCGTACTACCTGATCTCCAGAAGTTTGGGTCCAGAGTTCGGCGGCTCCATCGGTCTCATCTTTGCCTTCGCCAACGCCGTGGCGGTCGCCATGTACGTCGTGGGTTTTGCTGAGACGGTGGTCGAGATGCTCAGTGTAAGAACCTCATGAAACATTTAAAACCCGTCTGTGTGATGAAGATTCGGCCTAAACTGACAGATTTTCCTGCTGCGTTGCTGCAGGACGTCGACGCCCTGATGACCGATGAGCTGAACGACATTCGCATCGTCGGGACGCTGACCGTCATCCTGCTGCTGGGAATCTCCGTAGCGGGGATGGAGTGGGAGGCCAAGGTAAGAAACAAACAGGACATCATGAGTTTGGTTACTGAAAATGATGAACCAGTCATTGGTTTTTGCAGTTTCCCCAGAGGAACATGTTGTTTTATTTTCACCATCACGTCTTCAGAAGCTCTTGGAGCATCTTGAACTCTGACAGTCGTTCTCATACAGTATGAGGATTTTAGAAAGTTTTGTTTGTGAGTTAAATTAAGTTTTATATCTATTTCTTCAGGGTTAACGCATCACAAACTCTTTGAGTCGTAGGTTCAGGTTCTAGTGCAAATATCCTATCAAGTTTCTAATGAGTCAAAACTCATTTGTCTTAATTATTCTGAGTCATTAATTCCTTCATTACTGACTCATTAATGAACGAGTTCATAACATGAACACATATTATGAATGAACCTGTGTTCATTCATAACAACTTATTATTATATGAATTATAACAAGCTCAGTAATTTTAAAATCATTTGTGTCTGATTTTAAGTGCAACAAGATATTTGGATCAGAAACGGGATAAAAATCCTCAGTAATACTTTGAGTTTGCAGAACTTTCTGTTCCTGCTGTTCTGTATTTTGTTCTCTGGATCCATCAGGCTCAGATCGTCCTGCTGGTCGTCCTGCTAGCCGCCATCGCTAACTACTTCCTGGGCACGTTCATCCCGGTGGACAACAAGGAGCCCAAAGGATTCTTTGGTTACCACAGTAAGTTTGCATCCTACATGCAAACCGTCCTCTGAAATCGATTCTCCTGATTTTATTTGACTCTTTTTTATCCGTCCTGTTTCTCAGCTGCCATCCTCTTTGAGAACTTCGGTCCAGATTTCAGAGAAGAAGAGACGTTTTTCTCCGTGTTTGCGATTTTCTTCCCTGCTGCCACTGGGATCCTAGCAGGAGCCAACATCTCCGGTGACCTCGCTGTGCGTTTTTACCGCATGAAATAAATATATCATCAATTTAAAGAGACATTTTAGGTCTTTCTGTCAGATGAAATATCTGGTGTTCCTCAGGGCTCTGTGTTGAATCAACCTGTTTCTATTTTCTCTGTTTTTGCTTTCATAAAATAACCAAATTAAAAGTGAATATTTTCATTTCTGTGACGTTAGGACCCTCAGTCTGCCATCCCTAAAGGAACCCTGCTGGCCATCCTGGTCACAGGACTCACCTACGTGGCTGTCGCCGTTTCTGCAGGTTCATTTAAATATACATTATTTTATTTTAGCTACAACCGAGATAATGCTCAGCTACACTTACAATTATTACATTAAAGCCTGTCACAATAAGCAGTTAGTCAATTGATTGCACGCTAAGTGAAAATGAGCTCCAATTTGATTAATATCTTGTGAGATATAATTTTGCTTAGAAAACATATAATCCATATTATTTATGGTTTAGATTGTGTGAAGTTATTATTTCCATTATTTCGTTTCAGATTTTTAACATGGCTTCCAGTTGCATTATTAAAGTTTCAGAGGATTTTCTTGCATTATTATAAAACTATCCATATGTTACATGAAAATGGTCTCAAAACAACAATATTATTTATTGCAACAACTTCTGGGACAATTCATTTGTATATTTTGTTTTACATTCTTTTTAAGGCTCTTTTGGTTTAAAAATCAAAGTTATATTCAGATTAAATGATCCTTTAAGGCCAAGCCGAGGTTTTTGCTCCACCAGTGAAGTTCCTGCTGTTTCTCAGGTTCCTGTATTGTGAGAGACGCCACCGGTGACCACAACGACACGGTGAGCGACACGGTGAACTGCACCGACGCCGCCTGTACGCTGGGCTACGACTTCTCCATCTGCAAGGAGGGAGGCTGCCAGTACGGCCTGATGAACGACTTCCAGGTAGAAACACCTGGAGCCAGACGGTTCCTCCATTTTTACCTCATGGCAGCCTGGACTGTGGACGGTGACATTAGCATCTGTGCTGCTGCTACATGTTTAGCATTGATGCTACTTTAAGCTTAGCTAATAGGCTAATTCCGTTTAGCACAACTTTAACGCAGCAACAGTCTGTTCCACGTCGGTCAGATCGGTTTCAGAGGCAGAAATCAACCCGCAGTGCGCCGGAGGAAGCAGCTTCGTCTCCTATCAGTGTTTGTGGATGCAGCTTGTGCGTCAGATTTAAGGTCTCACCAGAAACGCATGAATGCGAAGGTTCCGGTTGGGATAAAAAGCGATTATTTGCGTTGTCTGTAATGAAATCTGGGCATTACATCTAGCTTATCAGAGATTCAGACAGAAACTAGTTATAAAGTCTCTCAATCTGACATAAATAATACAATAAATTAGAATGAAAAGCCACAATTAATGAAACTGTTTCTGTTTAATTTCCCCCTTTTTAATAGTGTGTTTCACTGTGTGTTTGAAGCTGAAATTCAGAAATTAACACTCAGAAATTAACAGCAATATTTTGGGTTATTTATCCTGTCATGACAACAAAAACTAATTCATTTTCAAAGCCAAATTTTCATCATGCACTTTCAAATTAAAATGAGCAAGCTGGGAAGTTGATGATGTGAGCAGATATAATCACTAATCTCGTGGTAATTTCATGTTTTATGAGGACCACCACCTAACATGTTCTCATGCCTTTCCTGTTTTGAAGAGCGGCTAAGACATTTGATATTTGAGGAAAGATGCAGAGAAGCTTGGGAATGTGTGTTACGTAAAGGCCAGAGAGCGACGTGCATCAACACCCACCGTCATTGTTTCCCTGGAGGCCCATCGCTCTCTGGCCGTGTCAGGACACAACGCTGCTCCACTTCCCAGAGTCCAAAACACGTCACAGGCGTCCTCACGCCGCCGCCGCCGCGCCAACACCAGGCCGCCGCCGCCACCGGCGCCGCGCCAACACCAAGCTGCCGCCGCCGCCGGCGCCGCGCCAACACCAGGCCGCCATCATCATCACTTCTGCTGCTGCAGAAAACTCTGCCATAACTTAATCTGGTTAGAAGGTGTTGGAGTGATGCTGAGGGAGTGTAGATGCCCTCAGACTGTGTGCGTGTGTGTGTGCGTGTGTGTGTGTGTGTGTGTGTGTGTGTGTGTGTGTGTGTGTGTGTGTGTGTGTGTGTTAGAAACAGATCTCAGCATCATGCAGAGCCGTACAGAGATAATGGCCTCTGTTGTTCTGGGTCACAAGATTGGTGCCGGTCGGACCTGAATGAGCGCATTATGGCCGCCGCCTGCGCTCACTTCCAACCCGCTGACACTGATCTCACTGAGCGCGCTCCAACACACACCACGCTGCTGCTAATGTCACCACCGGATGGCTCCGAACTAAAACACACTCTGGAGTATCTGGCACAACCTCGCCAGGGCCGGCCAAAGCCTTTTTGGGGCCCAAAGCAGATTTTTGTTCTGGGGCCCCGTCCCCCCTCAGCAACATGCTTCATGCTTTCTGTATGTTTAACATTCCTACCACAATTAGCATCGTTTGCCAGTGTGATCACGGCTTTTAAATTCATCCTTATGAGAGCAGCAAACAATGCAGAACATTAAGTGTGTCATTTTATTTTAGTGATTTGTAAGTAACATCAGCTGATAAAATTCAATTTACAGTCAGTTAACAAGTTTGACATGTGATACAGGATTAATTTATCAGATTGTACCAACTATAAAAACAAGCTAAATGTTTTTGTCTTGTATAATAGCATTTAGTTTGAACTATCCAATATATATTATTGGATAGTTATTGGATTATGCTAGCTGGTGCTCTTTGGAGCCCCCTGGTGGTCCGGAGTTTAACTTGCACATGACTTGGGCCGGCTCTGATCCCAGAGCCTCTTACTGAATGAATCTGTTTATGAAGCAACTTTCAGGTTTGATCAATGAAAAAGAGAAATTCTGGATGAATAATAAATGTTTTTATGTGTGAGGACGTAACAGCCAGTCGATGTATTTAAATAAATGTGTGTGTGTGTGTGTGTGTGTGTGTGTGTGTGTGTGTGTGTGTGTGTGTGTGTGTGTGTGTGTGTGTGTGTGTGTGTTGTGTGTGTGTGTGTGTGTCCAGGTGATGAGTCTGGTGTCGTACTTCGGGCCTCTCATCACTGCAGGCATTTTTTCAGCTACTTTGTCTTCAGCTTTAGCGTCGCTGGTCAGCGCTCCCAAAGTCTTCCAGGTCAGATGATCATTTTTCATTTTATCCACAATTTGAGGGTTTTTTTAAATCCTTTTTAATATCTATATATTTTTTTGATCTTATTGTTTTATTAGAAATTAATGCAGGTTTTCATGGTGTTTAATTTAATATTTTATTTACATTTTGTATTGTTTTATGTTTATCGTCATTTTGTTCCATCTAATTTCGTTTCGTCCCGTTTTACTTTTTTTGTTTAAACTATTTAACAGAAATTTTTTATCTTTTTTTATTTCACTAAGTTTTTCAGTTTTTACTCATTTTTGAAATAGTTTAGAGATTAAAAATGTTTTCAAATTCTGTCTATATTTTATTTTGCTTAATTTTACTTACATTTAATTCCTTTCTTCTTTTATTTGTGTTAATATTTCACATTTACATTTTGTACATATTTTTTGTATTTCTCTTAATTTCAGTTCTCTTTAATTTTTCCATCTCTGCTTTATATTATTAATATTTCACCAGAAAATGCCACCATTTCCCTGTAGCTTTGTGGGGCAGTTTGACCTTTGAGAATTAGATTTTTATTTGATTATTTCATGACAATTAAAGCACAAAAATGGAGCAAATCAGGTGCAAATTTTCTCATCCTCATTTCCATTTTTTCCTTCCATATTTAGTTTCTTTCTAAGTAAAAGAATGATGTGAATAAAGGCCCAGATGTGTTTCTAACAGCAGCTGTTGGCTCTGCAGGCTCTCTGCAAGGACAACATCTATCCTGGTCTGGGGATTTTTGCGAAGGGTTACGGTAAAAACAACGAGCCTCTGCGCGGATACGTCCTGACCTTCTGCATCGGCCTCGCCTTCATCCTCATCGGTGGGCAGCAGAGCGTCATCCTCTCAGATAAAAACAGAATACATGACTAAGCTGGTGAATCTGTTTGTGTCCGATCAGCCGAGCTGAACATCATCGCTCCCATCATCTCCAACTTCTTCCTGGCCTCTTATGCGCTCATCAACTTCTCCGTCTTCCATGCCTCCCTGGCCAACTCTCCAGGTTAAATCCGTGAATCCAACTTTAGTCCTGCAGGAATCGCTCTGGTGTGCTGATCTCCAGTTTGTCCACAGGGTGGCGCCCTAGCTTCAAGTACTACAACATGTGGGTCTCTCTGGCTGGGGCCGTCCTGTGCTGCGTGGTGATGTTTGTCATCAACTGGTGGGCCGCTCTGGTCACGCTGCTCATCATCCTCGCCCTCTACATCTACGTGGGATACAAGAAACCAGGTGAGAAGGAGGCAAAACCACAGAAGAAGAACTGAAATATTCACCATCAGAGGGAAAAAATACACAAAAACCTCTAAAATGGTTCTCGCGTTTTTCCTACACTAAAAATATCATAAGACCCAAATAATATAGAATCTCAGCATCATTTCAGAGGTTAGTTGGATGAAACATGGATAAACATTAAATGGATTTGTTTTTAAAAGATGTCAAATTCCATATATTTTATATTTTACATGTTTCCGGAGGTTTGCATGTGTATGGAGGGCCAAAAGGGACAAATTTAAATGATACATTATTAAATGAATGTAACATGAAATAGCTACATTAAATATGTAATCAAATAAATTAAAAGCTATCTTATAATAGCAGATGTATACTAATTAAAAGTTAATATCATTATTAAATGTTTTGTTCCTGCAGTGTCTCCATGACGCTACAAAAACTCTTTTTACAGATAAAATGTCTAAATTGATTCTTAAGGATTCTGTTTGTTCAAATTGTGTCATTTTTGTGTAAATTTGTTTAATTTTGCGATATTAAGCCTAGAAGTGTCTCAGTGCTGCCCTCTATGGGCTGGATGCTGCAGTTGAATTGTCCTGCTGGTTGAAATCGGCTCTTTAATCCCTGCACCTACTTTTTAAAGTGTAATTCATCACTGATATTTTGTACCTTGTGTTGTTTTGACTCCTGTTTCTGCCCTGTAGATGTGAACTGGGGTTCGTCCACTCAGGCTCTGATCTATAACCAGGCTCTGACCCACTGCCTCAACCTGTCCAGTGTCGAGGACCACGTCAAGAACTTCAGGTTCTCCTCAGAGACTTTACAGATTCTGTTTTTGGGTTTTTTGGCTGTTTTTCCTGAATGCGTTCTCTTTCAGGCCGCAGTGTTTGGTTCTGGCCGGTTACCCAAACTCCCGCCCGGCGCTGCTGCAGTTGGTCCATTCGTTCACCAAGAACGTCAGCCTCATGGTCTGCGGTCACGTCAGGACGGTGAGCTGCACTCGCCGCCTGCAGGAATGCTTCATGCCACAGTTCCTCCAACCGTGTCTCCGTCTCCTCCTCCAGGTTTCCCGGCGGCCAAACTTCAAGGATCTCTCCCAGGACTACGTTCGGTGTCGACGCTGGCTGATTAAAAAGCGGATCAAGGCTTTTTATTCTCCGGTTTTTGCAGACAACCTGAGGCAGGGGGCGCAGTTACTCCTGCAGGTATGAAGACTGGTCTCAGATCTGACATGAGAATTAAAACCCGTTCAATTCAAATGAAAAGATTCTCCATGATGCCTTCTTTGCTCCAGGCCGTTGGTTTGGGACGTCTGAAGCCCAACACGCTGGTCCTGGGTTTCAAAACCAACTGGAGCGACGGAAACATGAGAGACGTGGAGAATTACATCAACACCATACAGTGAGCGCCGAAATGTAGCAATTTATATGTTGCAGTTTTAAAAATATCCGTCCTTTCATTTCCCTGATCCCAACAGGAAACACAGTTTAAAGTTTCCTGAAAGCCTCCAAAGAAAACATCCCAATCATTTACCTGAATCAACAGGCTCCCTTCGTATGGAGCGATATTAGTGCCAGGATTAAGATTCCTGGGCACCCAGTGGTGGGAACTTCCTACAGCTACTCCAAAGATAGATATTGATCTGATTATCGACCAGCACTGGCAAATGAGAAGGAGAACACTGGCTAGCTAGCATTAGCTTTGGACAGGCTAACTAGCTTTGCTAGGCTGTTCATCTGCTACATTACTTACTTCTTATGCTGCCCATTAGCATGATAAGCTAGCATTAGCCTTGGATAGCTTTCTTCCTGACAGATTTATCTTATAGGAGACTAATAAAGTATTTTATTTTTATATGTAAACATTAGCCTTGCATATGCTAACATCAGCTAGCATCTAGCAGGCTAATCTGGCCACCTGCATCTTGTACATCAAAGAAAAATGGTAGCTATGTATAAGCTAACATTAGCGCGATGTTTCTGCCCTGAATGTTAGCCGCTGCTCAGATCTGCTGATGCCAGGAATCTTTAGTGACACAAAATTTCGTTGTTAAACGTTGCAGCGATGCGTTTGACCTGCAGTTCGGGGTGGTGATCCTCAGGCTGATGGATGGACTGGACATCTCTCACATTCCAGGACAAGGTACCTCCGAGGTTTTACTGTAAATATGCCAGTATGTCTGGCAACTTGTTTCCTCCATATTTATATCCTCAGTTCTTTGTGGCTTTTCCAAGAATATGAAACATAAAAAACCCCAGAAACGTCCTGAACTTCATTCAGTTTAAGTGTTAGGAAATGTCAGAATCAAAGGTGTTTTAATCTGTAGACGAGCTGTCGCCCAGTGAGAAACCGCCGAAGGAAAGCAAAGATGTTCTGATTTCCATCAGTCCGGCTAAAGACTCGGACTCGGATTCCTGTCCATCCAAAACCCACAGCAACCAGAGCAGCCCGCTCATCATCAGAGGTAGACAAACCCTGAACGGCTGCTTTTCATCACCGATTATCACATTCAGGTGTTAAATATTTGACTCTGCAGCTACAGAGACCAAAAGTCCTCTGAGTCTGACTGACCAGCGTCTTCTGGAGAGCAGCCAGATGTTCAAGAAGAAACAGGGGAAGGGAACCATCGACGTCTGGTGGCTGTTTGACGACGGAGGTCAGATTTTTAACATTATTCCACCAAACTTATGAGCCCACATTCAGACAGAACCAGTGCAACGCTGTCAGGTTCTGTTGTCCATTTTCACTGCTTGTCACTGAACCGTTTCTATAATCCCTTTAAAACCAGAAATCAGAGAAGAAGAGAGGAAATCCTGTCAAAGTGAAAACAAGTCTTGTGTTTTGCAGGTCTGACTCTGCTGATCCCCTACCTGCTGACCAACAGGAGCAAATGGGGCGACTGCAGGATCCGGGTCTTCATCGGCGGAAAGATCAACCGGATCGACCACGACCGCCGAGCGTGAGTGACCGCCTGCTGCGTTCTGGATGTCTGTCCCGATCGCTCCAATCTGCTGCTTCGTCTCTGCAGGATGGCCACGCTGCTCAGCAGGTTCAGAATAGACTTCTCTGACATCAACGTCCTCGGAGACATCAACGTGAAACCCAAAAAACACAAGTAAGACCCAAACGCCGGTTCAGACACCTAAACCTGATGGGTTTCAGTCTCTGATTCAATGAAACTCAGCTGGTAAACATCGGCTACGAAACCAGGAGCTCAGAAAATATTAAATCAAAACACCTGGTGAGGGAAACTATGCAGTCCCAGCCTGTTTATTAAAAACTAATAAATCTCAGCAAAACCTTTTCGATTGGACACCAAATGTGACTCAATGTTTGCAGCTAACTGTGTTTTAGAGACATAATTTGGAGATATTTCTAACAGTGTTTTTGCTGGGCAGTAAGCTGAGCTTTAAGGAGCTGATCGAGCCGTACAGGCTGAAGGAGGACGACATGGAGCAGGAGGCGGCAGAGAGGCTGAAGGCCCAGGAGCCCTGGAGGATCACCGACAACGAGCTGGAGCTCTACAAAGCCAAGGTTCAGTCCTCTCACTCACACCGACCCCGATAAAAACCTGAACTCATGAGTGACGCAAAGTGACCTTATGACTTCTCTCCAGACCAACCGTCAGATCCGGCTGAACGAGCTGCTGAAGGAACACTCCAGCAGCGCCAAGCTAATCGTGGTGTAAGAACGATTTATTCCACCTGTCACCATAAACCTGATACCAGCGCAAAGCTAACGCACCAATCATACACATCAGTTCTGCTAACGCTAAGTGCTACAGCAACACAATATTTAGCAGGAGCTAATGCTAACATGCTAACTTTAATTCATGTTATATCTGAACGTAAGCTACAACATTTGAGCACCAATTTAATTTTGACATTTTCAAACTTAGCAAAAATGCTAAAATGCTCCAAAATCAGTAAAGTCAGTGATTAGCACATTAGTGACATTTTATCAAAGCTTACAAAACAGCCTTATGGTTTCTCTTCAAAAGCTAATTTAGTAGAAATAAAAACTAAATGAAAAATTTGCTCCACTGTTAGCGAAACTTTTAAAAAGTACAGCTAAGTAATGTTTTTTAAAATGAGCGTAAAACTGAAACTCAAATTCACTTTAACCTTCAACCAAAGGCTCATAATGCAGTCAAGGAAATTAGCGCCTTGAGTTTCTCAGCAAAAACTAATTTAGTCAATTAGCTCTTTAGCTAAAGTTTACAAAACAGCAAAGCATTTATCTGTAAAGATGTATTTAGAGGAAGCTAAGAGCACCACATGTTTTCAAAGTTATCAAATGCTAAAGCGCTGAATGAAAAGTTAGCATTGCTATTAGCGCATTAGCTGAAGTGTGCCCACAATGCTAATTATGTCGCAATGCTTTTGGCTTTATTATATCATATTTCAGCATTAAAACAAGTACGATTCTGCCTTCCTTAGCTCCATTTTAGAAGTTTTTGATAAATATAAACATGTGATTTCAAAGTTCTATTTTTGGGATATTATAATCTTAAACTGCTCTAATATAAATGATTATTTATCTGTGTGTGTGTGTGTGTGTGTGTGTGTGTGTGTGTGTGTGTGTGTGTGTGTGTGTGTGTGTGTGTGTGTGTGTGTGTGTGTGTGTGTGAGCAGAAGCATGCCATTGGCCAGGAAGGGCACCGTGTCTAGCGCCCTCTACATGTGCTGGCTGGAAACGCTGTCCAAAGACCTTCCTCCGCTGCTGCTGGTCCGAGGGAACCACCAGAGCGTCCTCACCTTCTACTCATAACACACACCAACACCAGCTGGTGTGTGTCACCGTTTATTTATTTCACATTTACATCTGCACAGAAACAGAAACATGATGAGACTCCAGGTTTTTAAAGGTTTCCTCCCGTCGGCGTCATTTGCTCTCATTAACTTCTCTAATATGAAGCTGTTTATATGTTTATATCATTTGGATTAATTATGGTCAACATTTAATTTAATGTGTTCAAATCCAGGTGTTGAGTTATGTTTCATTCCTCTGGGTTTTCGTGTTGCATTGTTTTTCTTTTGTAATAATTTTGTAGGTGATTTTAATAAAATATTAACGAAACAGAAGTTTGGTTGATTTTTTTTTTTTATATCCGGTTCTGAGGTTTTATAAAGACAGAGAAACATCAACTGTTCTTATCTTGCTGCAATATAATAATGCAATAATGCTAATGGCTTCCCCAGCATGCAGTGAGTGTTTGGTTCTTAAAGGGACATGCGCCCATTTCTCCAGCTCAAACTATGAAAATTAAATACATCATAAAATAAAAAACTCATTAAATAACGAATAGTGATATATATTTAAATCTTTTTGTAAAATGAATTAATCAAAAACTCATATTACTTTCTTCCATATATTTTTAAATAAATAGAAGAAAATAATATGTATTTTATGATAATTTTGGGGTCACAGGCCGACAACATATTTTTATACTTTATGTCTGAAACCAAAGTGAAAAACCTTCATTGTTTCTCAATCCAGTGAAGCTGATTCTGATCAGACTTGTTCCAAGAAAGAAAGAAACATTTTCCACTTGAAAACCAGAAAAAAATATAAATTTAAGAACTGTAAAAAAGACTTTCAGAAAGACAACAGAACTACTAATCAAAAGCACAACACGTCAAAAACTATGCAGCTGGATTCTTGCTTGGAGGAAAGAGAAGAAAAAAATTACAAAGAACTCTGAATTCCTACAGTGCAGGCAGCCCCTGAACACCTCGCGGTTCCCGTGTTGTCCTTTGAACGCAGCTCGTCGCCGTTTGTCCAACAGCAGGAAGGAAGCAGAAGGACGGAAAGGTGAGCAGCAGCGATTCGATCATCTCCCAGCTCAATGAAACCACCGGCGGTTATTTCAGCCGTTACGGTCCGCAGGAAGCGGTTCCGGTGCTAAAGCTAAAGCTAGCTCGCTTTCGGTGGCAGTTTGTTTTGTAACACCGTGGATCCGGTGGGCGGGGCTTGGATGTGATTGACGGCCCTCTGGTCCAATAGGAGAGGCAGGAATATTGAAAGACTTTCAGCTTTTGACTTTTAAAGTTGATTTATTTTCCTTTTTGCTCTATTTGACTGAAACTAAAGTAGATCAATAACAAGCAGAGGTATATATATACTCCTTTAACTCTGATTCTGGCTTACAAAAGTGAAAAGTCTAAATAAATAAAGGTTAAAGTATAAGATCAAACAGAATTATAGGAATTTCAATAAATAAATATGATTTTATGGCCTTCACCACAATTTAGTATTACGTATTATTATTTGTTTTTTCCAGATGACGAGTTTGCAGCTGAGCTCCAAAGAGGAAATGCTGGAGAAGTTCCTGGACGCTGCAGCAAGAGGAGACCTGTCCCAGGTGTCCACCCTCCTGTCCAACGTCCCTTCACTCATTAACCAGACGGGACGCAGCGGCTGGACGGCGCTGATGCTCGCGGCTCGTAACGGCCACCACCATGTGGCGGAGAAGCTGCTGCTGCTCGGGTGAAACGCTGCTCCTCCATGATTAGAGACGCACCCATCCACGTTTTACACTACCGGTACCGATACTGGTACCGGTACCAGTTTCAGTATCGGTACCGGTACCGATACTGGTACCGGTACCAGTACTGGTACCAGTATCAGTACTGGTACTGGTACCGATACTGGTACCGGCACCAGTTACCGTATCAGTACTGGTACCGGTACCGATACCTGAGGTTTACCATCAACTGATACCAATATCAGCTGAATCACTTTAAATGTTTCATTTTTTAAAAACACAGACATAAATGTACTGAATTACAAATTTATTTGATAATCTGCACCAGTGCGGTTCACTGAAAGACACCAACAGCTTCAAAACCATGAAAACAACTTTAATTTGTTCAGTCAGAGAAATTAGGAGTTTAACAGCAAACGCAAAGTAAATAATAAGGAAACAAACCGACATAAACTTCAGGTTGACCAACTTGGTTAAACATGTAAAGATAAACTGCAACAAATCGTCTTTCAAACGGTTCAGAAAGTTCAGTCAGAAAATCCAAACACAATGACGTCACTCAGAGCTCAAAGTACAGAACTAGACCGAGTAGATCTGCCCTCATGGATCACCGATACCAATCTGGAATTTTGGCGCGATACAGACATGAATATCTGATCAGTGCGTCTCTAATTATGATTCGCTATTCAGGTGATTAAAAGTCCAGAACTGCGTCAAACTCAAAAAGTTGAACTCGGGTTCAGAAAGTTTCTGATCAACGTTTAAGATGCTGTAAACTTTCTCTGATTTCTGAATCTGTTTTTGTTTTTGTCCTCCAGTTGTGACAAGTTCTGTGTGAACAGTTCATCGCAGACCGCCTACGATATCGCCAAGTTCTGGGGTCACAGACACATCGCCGGCCTGCTGGGCCGCGCGGCCGACCTCGCCCCGCACGAAAACTACTTCAGCAGAGAGACGCTGGACCGGCAGAGTGGGAAGAGAACCGACCGGGTCTGGTTAGAGGCCAAACAGAGAGACTCTGACACCGTCTACCTGCTGTTCTCCGACCTCAGCCCCATGGTCCGAACCCAGCAGGAGGGCGGCAGTGAAGCGGTACGACCCCGAGGTCAACCCGTCGTGTTGCTTTACATGAATTAGCATTTAAAGCAGCTGGTTGGATGAATCTGTTGAGTTCAGCTCAGTTATTTATTTGACTTTTCTGGCTCCTGCAGCAGGCGGACATGACGCTGTGCCGGTTCAGGTATGAGGAAGTGAAGGATCTCCTGCTGAAACCTTCATCCGTGACGATCTTCCTCGGAATAGAGAAGATGAAGAACAATTCCTCCTCCCCCTCTGAGAAATCAGAGAGTCTCTCTGAGCCTCCGGTTTGGTTCGCCATCAACACAGACGAAGACGCTGCGGCCCTCCTGGAGCGCTGCACAGAAAAGAACTGTTCATTCCCCAAAAGTCCCAACAGAGACCTGCTGAAGCTGAGCGAGGAAGAGGCAGGTGAGGAACTTTCTTCTTCTTCTTTGTGGTTTTGCTGCCGGTTGTCGCTGAGCGCTGATGCTTCCTCTGTGCGGCTCCAGGCGTCGTGGCGCAGGCCCGGTCGGTGCTGGCCTGGCACAGCCGCTACAGCTTCTGCCCGACGTGCGGCGGCGCCACCAAGATGGAGGAGGGCGGCTACAAGCGGAGCTGTCTGAACTCTGAGTGCCGCAGCCTGCAGGGCGTCCACAACACGTGCTACCCAAGAGTCGGTACGAATCTGCCGCTCTGCTCCTCAAACACAGCATCAGCAGGAAAGTTCAGACAAACAAACAGCCAGAAGATAATTAAGAGACAAACACCGAAAGGTGAAGTTCTTATGTAGGTCCCAATTTTTCAGCTGTCACCTTCAGTTACTATAAAAATGCTAAATGTATCAAGTATGATTTAAAATAAATTTTACTTCATATTTGGACACCTGGAAATTGGGCCTCTGTCTCTTTAAAAACTCCTGCTCTTTCTGAAGCTCCGCCTTCAGGACGTTGTCACAACATGGCTTCTCTGTTAATGTTTTTACCAGAGTTGATCTGAGAAGTAGCTCCTATAATGAACTCACCAGGTGTTTGCTAATTGCTGCTGGCTAGTCTGAAGGAGAGAGTGGAGGAGGAGCTGTGCCTCGGAGGCGGGGCTAGGTTCTCCCAGGTGTTTTGCACAGCTCAGTGGTTGGCATGGAGACTAAAGAATTTCTCAAAGATTCATGAAAGAATCGAGTTTTTGATGAAGGAATGAAATAATAACATGATGGAAAATCAGAAATGTGATTTCCATGATGCTGCCCCTTTAACAGAGAGTGATCGTAGTTACAATGAAGAGTTAATGTTCAAACTAAACAGCAGGATCCTGAACACATCCCTGTGGAGCTCCATAAGCAAGTGAGATAATACATGAAAATAATCATAATGATATAAGAATAAAGTTATGCAACAATCGTTGTAATATGTGAGTAAAGTCATAAAACTACAGTAAAGTCAAAATAAAACCAGAATGACGATGAACTGAAGTTCACTTATTCACCTCTAGAGGGAGCGTTTGAACGCCAACGATCAGAACTGGATCCATTTATCTGATCAATGAAAATACCTTTAAATTTATTCTCCTAGTTTAAAATGTAAATTTAATCACAACATGTGAAATTTCCAGGTAAACAATGAACAAAGCTTAAAATACGACATTATACAGGTTAAATCAGTTTTCTGTAACTTTTAAAAAAATCTTTGAATGTGAATTTCTTTCTGATCAGAGATGATGGTGGATGTTGTGAACCTGATTTCAGACCCAGTGGTCATCATGCTGGTGATCCACCCTGACGGAAACCAGTGTCTGCTGGGCAGGAAGAAGGTTTTCCCCGCCGGGATGTTTTCCTGTCTCGCTGGATTCGTGGAGCCTGGTGAGCTGGCAGCAAACACACACACACACACACACACACACGCACACACACACGCACGCACGCACGCACGCACGCACGCACGCACGCACGCCACGCGCGCGCGTGCTGGCCTGCCGAGCCGCGGTCTGAGCGTCTCCATGGCTGCAGGGGAGACGCTGGAGGAGGCGGTGAGGAGGGAGACGGACGAGGAGAGCGGCGTGAAGGTGGGCCCGGTCCAGTACGTGTCCTGCCAGCCGTGGCCCATGCCCTCCAACCTCATGATCGGCTGCCTCGCCGTCGCCGTGTCCACCGACATCAAGGTGGACGAGAACGAGATCGAGGAGGCGCGGTGGTTTCCACGGCAACAGGTCAGCAATAAATAAGAGACGTTAACTAATTTCACTGGATGATAAATTGTCCCAGAAGTTATTGCATTAAATGATAATGTTGTTGTTTTGGGATCATGTCCAGGAAATTAAAGAGATTTTAAATATCAAAACAAAACAGCAAATACAAGAATTATGAGAACAAACTTTTTGTTGAGACTGAAGACTTTTGTCATCCAGTTTTTGGTAGAAAGAAAGAAAAACAATAAATAAAACGAAGGAAATTATTGAGTTTATTTTGGTTTATTATGGGATGGATTTATTTATTACCAGTTTTCCCATTTTAAAAGGCCAGTATCAAGTAAAGTCAACTTTTTCTATCTTTCCATCTCGTTATGTTTCCCTCATCAGAAACAAACATGGCGTGTTGCTCTGACAAACGCCATGTTTGAGAAATCCTGTTATCTCCATGGCAACCGTTCAGCTGTAAAACACCCGCCTGGACCCAAAAAACGCCAACAAGTTCATGGCTTGTTTTTGAACTTGTTGGTGTTTTTGGTTCGTTACCCTGGGATTCGCTTCACCGGTCAGAACCAGACTGAACCGGTGACTGAACCGGTGACTGAACCGGTGACTGAACCGGTGACTGAACCGGACCCGATCAGTCTGGTTAATGTTCAGTCTGCTTAATGTTCAGTCTGCTTAATGTTCAGTCTGGTTAATGTTCAGTCTGGTTAATGTTCAGTCTGGTTAATGTTCAGTCTGCTTAATGTTCAGTCTGGTTCTGATTCCTGCTCTGAAGTCAGAATCCGGCGCTGCAGGCAGAAGGCCGCAGCTCTCAGCAGGTTTTCTCATTCATCCTCACAAATGAAAACACAACATTGAGTTTTGGTCTTGTGTTTGCAGGTGATTGATTCTTTATTCAGAGGAGACCGCTCAGTGTTCGTCATCCCTCCCAGACAGACAATCGCCCATCAGCTGGTCAGACACTGGATCTGCATGAACTCCAACCTCTGATACGAAACCTTCAGACGGACGAAACATCGGATTTTAAATGAAACAACAACTGCTGGACTCGAGACGGAACCACACTGTGCTTCAGGTTTTGCTTTTTATTTCCTGGTTAATGTTTTTTTCTCATGAAGAGAAACAAACTTTGACACAAAGCTGCAACACAAAGAAAACCACAGAGGAAGAAATCTGCTAGCGTAGATATTTGGAGAAAACAGATCATCGTCATCAGAAAAGAAAAGTCATTTTCCAGGGAAGTAAAACTCAAAAGGTTTTGCAAAAATGTTTAATAAATTGCCTGACTTACCTTGACTAATGTAACTGGATAGAAGCAACAGTTAAAAGAAAAAAATAAAATCTTTTGAGTCCTTTTGGGTCATAAAACTTTTTATTAATGTCTAAAACCTTTTTTCTGATTAATTTTTCCTGCATTTAAACCAGTGCTGCTCATTTTGGATCTCGAAACAAATAAAAGATCTCAAATGAATGCATTTCTTTTATAAGTTGTCCTTTCAGATGTTTTTATTTCTATAAGCATCCAGACCTCATCCTTCAGTAACTTTAATGCATTTTCTGTTTGTGTTGTCGTGGTGTTTCCAGCCACTAGGGGTCAGTGTTCCACCTCTGAGTTAATGCAGGACTGAAGGTTCTGATCCAGATGCTGGTTCTGCTCTGAAGCAGCCGTTTGTTAAGTACTCGACCTCAGGAACCGGGTCGAGCGGTCCAGTCACCGGTTCCGGTTGCTCCAGGAAGTCCGACAGGAGTTCTGGAAACCGAAACATGAAAGCCTGATCCTGATGATGATGATGAGGATAAACGTCTTCCTCGCTCTGAGGACAGCATCGCTCTCTTCCTGTTCCTGCAGCCGAGGAACTTTGGCTCCGCCCATCTCTGCCCTAAAACCTGACTGAAGAGAGAGCAGCTGCTGCTCTGTGATTGGCCGAACGTCCCACGCGTGTCCTGTGATTGGTCTGGTGCCAGGAATGTCCACAGTGTCCAGTTTGACTGAGAGGCTGCTGGTTGGTGGCAGAGACTTGTCCTTCTGCGGATGGTTTGGACAAACCAGGATCAGATGCTTCTGTCCTAAAACGTCCGTCACCTGGAAGTCGGCCACGTCCAGGAAGTTCCTCTCCGCACATTTCTGAGAAAAACAACAGAAACACTGAAGACGTTTCGTCCTGCTTTCGATCAATGAAAACTTCTCATTTGTCATAACTTAACATTTTTAGTTGCTTGGATGTTGCGTTGCTATTGGTTTTTCTGTTGCTTTAACAGAAACAGTCAGAAGCTGTGAAGTTTATTGCTGAATTATTGTTTTATTCATTATTTTATTTCTCCAGTTGTACAGAAACGAAATGAAAGAATAAAATCGGATCACCTTCAGGTCCGGGTTCAGCAGCCACTGGCCTGCTGTGCTTCTTCTGGCGTTGGGGATCGTCGGGAAGAAGTACGACTTGTATCTGCACAGAAATGCCATTTATACTCAGGATCAAAACTATACTAACATGAAGACATGATCTCGACCAGCAAGATGCCCTGAAAGAGCCAAAGTCACAGGAAATCCTGAGGAAAGCTGAATTTTCTTATCGCCTTCACATCTGAACTTCCTTTCTCAGAAAAGTGAAAAATAACAAAATAAACCATCAAAGTTCACAGAAGAGCTTTGAGTTTCAGAAACGTCTGAAACTAACAATCAGAATCAAAGACGGTTTTAGATACCAAAAATTAATCAACGTTAATATAACATATAAAATAACATATAAATACATTTCAACATATTAAACAGGAGCGACGGACAGATGGATGGGCAGCATTACCAGATTTCATGTTTGTTTCTAGTAACTCACAGAGTTCTGGAGAGAACGGAGACGATCATCACCGTGACGACCAGGAGCAGCAGAAACGTCACCGTGGCAACCGCTGGAACTTCATCTGAGGAAGAGAAAATCCCAGAATATCAAACCGGCTCCAACAACTTCATCCTCTCAGACTCAGATGCTGGTTTAGTTGCAGACCTCAGGTTGCATGTTGCTGCAATAACATGCTGCCACCAACAGGTGGCGCATGAAGCTCAGGGCAACCAGCAATGAGGAAATTTCCCTCAAACTGGAAACAGTCACCATAAACAGTCCAAACTCCAACCAACCCGGAGTTCCTCACTGCTCAGATCAACTCGCCGCTTTTTTATTTCACTCGATTAAAAACAACAAGCTGGTGTCGCTTTCATTTGAGTTTCCTGGCTGAACAGCTCACCAGACTGAGTGGCCACAGGGATGATGAACCTGGAAACATCGTCAGCCAATAGGAGCAGAGAATACTCAGTGCTGGGAGTCAGTTTGGAGAAGGTGTGCTGCTGCTGGTCCGGCCACAAAGACAGAGCTGGAAACAGATTATAGACCTGATGGCTCTTCAGATGAAAGAAACAAACATTTGTTTTTATTTCCTTCCAAGCAGCTAAACCTGGATAATCAGGCTAATTTAGGTGAAGCTAATTAACAATGGGGGGCACCTCTAACTAAAACTGTAGCTGTGCTACCCCAAAAGCACTAATCATAAATATTAATTATGCTAATGCTAAATCATGATACCAACATAGCATTCAGTGGAAGCTAACGCTAAAGCGCTTTACCAACACTGGGCTCTCAAAACAATTCAGAACTGTGAATTTTTGCATGTATTTGCAATCATGTGTTGCATTTTTATGTATAGTTTATCTGTCGTTTTACTCAATGTTCACTAAAAAAGGGAAACTGAGATGAAGCAGAACTGCTGTAATCAGAATTTCTAACTGGCAAAACCTCAACACAGATGATGAACTTTATTTAACCAGAAAAACGTTTCAAAGGGAGCTAAGATGCTAAAGCGAAAAATTAGCTGTGCTACTAGAGGATTAGCGGAAGATTAGCGGATTACTGATGATACTATTCATCAATATTCACCAATACTGATGAATAGTATTGGCTGCTTGTGTCTCAGCTTCACTAAACTTTAAATACACAATACTAATATGCTGACAAAAAAGTTAAAACACAAATGATGCATTTTATATTTACATATTATAAATATTATAAATATTAAAGAGTCATTATGGCAGGATGGCCCATTAAACCTCTGAAGAAACAAAAGCCACAGCAGCGATTTTGTGCTGCAATATGATTAAAAATATGCATAACTTCAGGTGAAAACAGACTTTGTGTGTCGCCGTCTCTCCTCAACATCACTCGGTACCGGTCCACTCTGATTGGTGCAGGCTTCCTTTGCCACGCCCACGCGACAGTCACCGTGGTTTTAGTGACGTTGACGACTTTCAGACTGACGACCTCCATCAGGGCTGAGAGAAAACGCAGCAGAAAGTCACCCAGAGGTCACGCTGCTCTTCCAGCTCTGTGTTAAAAACAGCGGTTGCCATGGTTACCTCCATTTTCCAGACTGCCGGCCAGAGACTGAGCAGGACCACACTGCTGGTTATAGACGGGGAACACACTGACCAGGTACGGCTCATCAGGGTCGACACCTGGAGACGCAAACAGGAAAAAAGAAACAGCCAACACAAAAGTACAAAGTTTTCTAAAGAGATTTCAAGAAGCAGCTGCAGCTCAAACATCTGTGTTGGTTTGGAAATTTTAACTAAATTCAGCAAAATGGAAATTAGGGCTGGACAATAATGTATTTCATGATAAATGTATTATCAATATCAATAGATAACGCATCTATAAAGTATTCAATATATAGAATATTCACCTAACTCTGATCCACAAGCGCACGGCATTCTGGGAGATGTAGGCAGAGGAAAGACTCACAGCTAAGCGAGACTTGGTGGCATCAACTAACTCACTCACTCTTTGGTTACCTAGCAACAACCTGTTGAGTAACTTGCACTGCAGCAGTTCCAGGTTTCGCTAACGAATCTCATAACTTCTTACAAACAGAAGAAAACGGCATGAAGGGAAAACTGGATAAAACAGGAAACGTTGACAGAATTTCTGATATTTAAAACCAAAAAGAAAAAAAAAAATCAATCCTTAATTACTGATATCAACTGATATGAATCACTTAATTTCTTCAGGCCTGAAACTTACATGTGGAGTACCCCAAGGTTCAAACCTTGGACCCCTCCTATTTAATATCTTTGAGTTCTCATAAATAATATTAGTTACCATGACTATGCAGATTTTCATGATGATGTCACCAGGTGACCTTTGAACCATCCAATCACTGAACAGATGCTTAGAACAGATAAATGTATGGATGAGCCAAAACGTTCTCTGGCTGAACAGAAACAAAACTGAAGTTATTTTTGTTATAAATCTAGAGTTATAAATCTAGAGCTGCAGATCTAGTTTCATTGCACAACATCTGGTATTCCAGTTGGGAACCAGAGATCGGGTTGAACTCTGGGTTTGAACCTTCAGAGACACATAAAGACAGTTACAAAGTCGGCCTTCTATCACCTGAAGAACATCTCCAGGATTAGAGACACCTGGTTAGAGTCGCCTTTGATTTATAATAACAGGAACAATAGATAATATTTGCTATAATTATAAACCATAAACATGTCAGATGACCTGTGATGACAGCAGAGGAACTAGAACCGTTGACTCTGACCCATCGGCTGTTGGACGGGTTCTCCTCTGAGCGCCAATGAACGACAACATGGCCGCCAGGCGGCGCGGTGGCCATCGCCCACCGGACCTGCAGCGCTTCGGTTTCAGGATAATGGCTGGAAATCCACAGGTTCCTCACAGAGAGCCGAGCTGCAGGAGGAAAATGAAACGGTTACAGAACCCACTAATGAACACGTTTTAAAATCTCCTCATTTAACGTATCCATCAACATGTTTGAAGTTTGTCAGTTTTCCGGAGGAGGCGGAGCCAAACAACCCCACCCATCTGCTGTGACAGGAAGCAGTTTTATCCAACATCTGATCACTTCCTCTGTGAATTCTCAGTTTGTCCTCAGATAAGAAACTCGAACTCACTCAGGATGTTGCAAAACTGAAGCAACAGAAATTAAAATGTGATAAAGGTCAACCTTCCTGTTTTGATGAAAAGTTTCCGGTGTTTGATTTATGATGAAGTGAATCTTCTGATCAGTCAAACTGTCAAACACTCACAGTTCTGGTCCCGTGTGTCGATCTGAAGTCGGGTTGCGGGTCCGAAACCGGCTGTGTTGAAGGCCCGAACTGTGGCGCTGTAGTTCCCCTCCTTCACCACCAGGAGGAAAGTCGTGTCAGTGACGTTTTGAACGTGTTGGTTTGGGTCGATGCGGACCTGGTACCCGAGGACCCGACCTGGATCAGAACCCTGAAATAAAGAGAAAACAGAGCATAAGATTCTTCCACACGATTAAAATGTTTTTGTTACTTTATGAATTATCAATCAAGACGTTATGAGGCGGGTAGCCCCGTATGGAGCTAAATTAGAGCCATAACTTCTGTTTTAAAACTTTTACTGACGTTTAAAAAAATAGCAAGGAGCTGAATTGTGATCAAGAAATGCCTTTAAAAATTTTGAAACTATAAAGTTACAAAAAAGTACGGAGCCCCCTAGGGGACATGGGGATTTTTTTTTTCTTTTGTGTCCCCTCGCAAAACTTTGGCGTTCCCTCGCAAAAGTATTGCGTCCCCTCGCAAAAGTTTTGCGTCCCCTCGCAAAACTTTTGCATTTTGCTAGGGGACGCAAAAGTTTTGCGAGGGGACGCAAAAGCTTTGCGAGGGGACGCAATACTTTTGCGAGGGGACGCAAAAGCTTTGCGAGGGGACGCAAAAGAAAAAAAAATCCCCATGTCCCCTAGGGGGCTCCGTACAAAAAGAACTGTATGGAGCAAAATCAGGGCCTTAAAATTTCTTTAATAATTTGAAAAAAAGTACGTAAATTTGAAACTAAAATAGTGAAAAGGTAAATTTCATCATGCGTATACTTTGCCTGATATTAGCCTAAAGTGGAGCAAAGTTTTTCATTTTGTGCTTTTCGTGCATTTAGCTCCTCTCAAATGAATTTTTCCGTGTGGATTTAATATGATCAACATCTGGTTTTTATCTGACAGCATGAAGTGATTGAACATGTTTTACCATCCAGATGAGGTGAAGGAGGAGAAACTCATCATCGCCTGTTTCCTCCACTCTGTAACACATCTCTGCAGGCCTGGAGGGAACTGGAGACATAACGGCTAAAAATGACGCTAACCCATCATCTCAGCTAATTAATATGAATAAATAGTTTGTACCTCTGTCCAGGGTTCGTACGGTCGTGCCTAAATCAGTCCAGGACGTTTTGACTGCAGAGACCAAATATAGATTTCATCAGTCGGTCGAAACAGACGGCAACCAAACTGTCCTGGAGCTTTTTAGACAATAATGTGTTAAACCAGCAAAGGTTTAAATCCACACAAAAAGAAATAAAAACAAAATTAGTTTACTTGTGTAAAAACAAGATTCATCCTCTTTAGCAGAAAACATTTTCACATGGATACAATAGAGGAGAGTGTGGAAACAGCAGAGACAGCAGCATATTTTCAGTTTGATAACATCATCAGTAACGTCTGCGCATTACGCAGTGACACGCACACAGGATATGGACTTGCACAAGAGGAAGTTACTGAAGCAACTAAATACAGAAAATGTGCTCAAAACAAAGTGTGGAATGGAAAAAATACATTTTCATAAGATGAAATTTGAAGATCAGACAAAACGAGACATGAAACGTAGGAGCAAACCGGGGAGGGGTGTGAGCACACGATTACATCACGCAGTAAAATATCTGAACTATCTGCACAAAACAAAACAATAATGATCCAAATGGAAACCAATGAGCTCATTTTAATTGATCATTCAATTGATTGATTGATTGATTGATTGATTGATTGATTGATTGATTGATTGATTGATTGATTGATTGATTGATTGCAACAGGCTCATTGCCGGGGAAAGAAAAATGTCTTCAGTAGTTTAGAGGTTGATTTAAAGCAGAGGAAACGTTTCGACCTGCGTCCTTCAGGAACTGAGGCTGGGCCCATTCTTCTGTCCCGGTCAGGTAGCTCCGTATCCGGGCCGTCACACGGACAGAACCCAGGATGGCCGCAGGGTTGAAGATCCCCAGACAGGAAGAGACTTTTGACCCGCTGAGGAAAGACACAAAGACGACGGCGTGTCAGAGGCGCTGTAGTTAAAGAAGGAGAACATTTATGCTAAAATACTCAGAAACTTTGAGATTAATCTCAGAAATTTTCTAGAAAAACAAGAAAATTTCTGACTCTGAAGTTGAAAACGTCTTAGAACTTAAAAACATTTGTGGATGACCTGGTGAAGACGAGCGAGGCCCGACTCTCAGCCTCCTGGCTCCAGCTGCAGCTCACAGATCTGAGCCCGTCTGCAGCCTGCTGGTAGGAGCAGGACATGTTCAGCATCTCTGCAGAGGACAACCAAAAACCTGCAGTCAAGTTCAACACCCGACACTTTCAACCGTCTCTGTTTGGTTTACTGGACAAAATGTGGCCTTTACCACCAGCTAGCAGCTAGCAGCTAGCAGCTCTGAGCCTTTACTTCCTGCCTGCACATTTACTGATCGAGCGCAAAGATTATCATCAAAATCGTGGAAACTTCCCATCATCCAGCAGTTACAGTCAGATTCAACAAACTGGAATGAAGCCCATATTTCAGTTTAAATTGTAATATTATGAAGTTTATCTGGTCCTGAATTTAGA
The DNA here is from genome assembly GCA_911649635.1 of Poeciliopsis gracilis. Taxonomy (NCBI): domain Eukaryota; kingdom Metazoa; phylum Chordata; class Actinopteri; order Cyprinodontiformes; family Poeciliidae; genus Poeciliopsis; species Poeciliopsis gracilis. The sequence goes on from CAJVRI010000826.1 coordinate 810,864, forward strand.
GGGTCTGAAAAGTCTCCAGGTTGGGATTTTGTCCTGACAACAAGCCCACTTAGCCCCTCCCCTCATTCTCAGACTCAGCCACGCCCTTCAGTTTTGTTGGCCCCGCCCCTAAATCACAAGGGGGCGGAGCTACTCAGTTTTCTTTTCCCATTCATGTGGCACACAGAGAACTCCATACATTTGGGATTAAAACATCTTTAAAAAGTCAATAAATGACCAAATATAGTTTATAATGAAACAAATAATTCTCTAAAGATTCATGTCTCTGTTTCTGAGGTGGCGCCCCTGGAGGAAGCTCCAGGTATTACGACCTTTAAAAGTATTAATACGACATAAAGTACGTTAAAACCTGATTTCATCAGATTTTTAAGGCGTTTTTCTGATATTTCAAAGTGTTTCCCTGATCGTCTCTCACTCTGTGACGGTGAAGGTGGTGGAGGTTTGCAGTCTCTCGGGTCGGTGACGCAGAGCCGGTCGTTTCCCTCACATGGTTTCAGCTCAGAGTGTCTGACTGTTATTTCTACCATAGAAAAACACAAACAGATCCTTACAATTTAACATATGCAACTTATTTTGAATAAATATTTACTTTACAACATTTTAAAAGAATTAACTTTTTAGTTCTACTTTTTAAAACAAAGAAAAACTATTTGAAGAAAAAATTTATAAAAAAAAATATAACCAAAGTATTGTCATAAAACAATTCAAAGACAAAATTGTCTTTTCTCATTTTTATGAGAAAAGTAGTTAGAGTTCAAGAATACATTAAGAAGTATATTTCAGAATGTAAATATTACACTGACAGTAATAAGTGTAATATTACAAATGTACTTATAGTAATATAAATATTAAAACAGCACATTTTAGTTTTAATAATTCATAAAATAATGTAGAAATACACTGCAAAACCTAAACCTTACCAAGAATCTGGTCTATTTTCTGATGTAAACTTGAAGATTCACTAAATGTACTAACTGAGTAGTTTAGTTGATTTAACTGCTTATAATTAACTTATGAGCAACTTTTTATCAAAATATAGAAACTTGTTTGAAGTAAATAATTCCTCAATATTGAGTTTAAAAAGTTTTTGTTCCACCAACAGATTATTTCATTCATAAGGTGGAAAATTATAATATTATAAGTGGAATAAATCATCAGATTTGGTGATTTTGCATCTAAGATTGTACTGGGATGTTTTTGTTCTTTCCATATTTTATTATTTTTAAAGTATTATTAAAGTCCTTTATACATAAAGTAGTGAACTCAAATGTGAATCACAATTTTAAAAATAGTAAATTAGTGCAAACTTAAAAAAATGACCTGAATTTGTGTTAAGTTAGTTTATTTTCTACTGCAGTAAAACTTTTTATAGTGAAACTGGTGAATTTAATGAAATGAGTTTTGGGTTGCAGACTGGTGGGAATCGTCTGACTGAACTTTGAACGGATCAATGAAAAACAAGATTACCCGATCGATCGGATGCGGAAAAAGTTTGAAAACATTTCTGAAAAAGCAAAACGCTCAGAAAAATGAAAGTTTAATAAAAGCTGGACGCTGATGTTTTCCTCCATGGTGGAGCTTTAAGTCAAACTCACCGAAGCAGAATCCACCCAGGCGAATCATCAGAGTCCAGATGAGGAAGAGCCGCTCCAGAAAGCAGCGGTCCATTTCAGCAGACCAGAACCAGCAGGAGGAACCTCAGGATTATGGGATTAATCTCAGGATTATGGGATTAATCTCAGGATTATGGGATTAATCTCAGGAGACATCAGGAGACGCCAGCAGACGCCCAGCTGCTGCCTGAACCTGAAGGAGTCGCCTCTGAGGCCGAGCAGGAAGTGACTCTGTTCAGCGGCTCAATGCGTCACACTGAGGCCTTCACTTCCTCACAATCATCATCATCATTATCATCATCATCATCTCTGCTGGTTTTAACTCAGGAGCGATAAAAACAACTTCGCCTCTTCAGTTTTGGATGAAAACACAAACAAAATCACCAAGTTAAATAAAAAGTGGTTTCTGAAAGAAAAAAAACATTTAAGTTTAAATTTACTTAAATGATTAGAATTATGAGAAAAAAAACCTTTTTGAGAATTAAGTCATAATATAATTTTATGACTGTTTTCACAATTAATTTCAGAAATATTTATTCATTCAGTTTCGACTAACAAGTCATGAAATACAGAATAAATTTATAGGATTATAATTTCATGTCATTTTCACAATTAATTCCAAAAATTAAATGTAACTCAGATCATCCAGTTTTGTTCAAACAGTCGTTGCTGTAGGAAGTAAAGCTCCCCTGTAGCAGTCTGTATCACAGTGGCCCTGAAGAAGCCTCTGACTGAAGACTGTTCTAATGAAACGGTTGTGCATTTGTTTGATTTTAAGACGAATCCTTCACAAATCACATTCATTTTCTTCTGTCACATTTAAACCAGAATCTTTTGGGTTTCTGTCGTCATCCGTTCATCTCACGGTTTATGAACTCAGATAGAGCCAGAAGTATTCAACCCGGCTGGTTATGATAGTTTCAGGTTTTCATTTTCTCCAGTTTGAATTAGTTTTTAAGAGATTTAGTTAGTTTTTACTAGTTACTAGTTAAATATAGTTTAGTTTTAATGTAGTTTTTCATACTTCAGTTTGAGGAGCAGAATTGAAAAAGGTCAAATTTGCAGATGGCTGTTTGTGTGTGGAGGAAAAATAAAATAAAGAAATTTCACACTGAAGTTCACTTCAGTGTGAAAGGCTAAAATTAATTTATAAAAACAAAGATATTATATAAACACATTTATAGCTCCAGTTAGTTTGTCTTCATTAGTTACTGTTTTTATTTATTCCAGTTAAAAATGTTTGATCAGTTTTTGTTATTTTTAGTTAACCATAATAACCATTATTCCCAGCTTCTCAGCAGATTGATTTAAATTTTCATTCAGGTTTGGATCTGAAAGATGAAGCAAACCTAGAAACAGGAGTTTCAGTTTGAACAATTTTTGCACTTTTTCATGAATAATCCTCATTAGCGTCAAATCCTTCTATATGCAGGTCGCCTGGGGTATGAATATTTATGAGCTGAACTGGTTCTTTACTACAGGAGAAATAAAACTCCAAAATCCATGAAATTAACAAACTCATCAATTCCTTTTTTAATCTCAATTTTTGCTCCAAAACAAAATTTCTGCAATTTTTTTTTTCATATAAAATGAAAAAACAAAAACAAAAAAACAAACAAAATTACAAAACATTACAAACATTCGAAAACACAAAAAAGAAGCAGGAGAGTGAAATTCTGTACAGACGGACCAGTGGGCCCACATGGAGGGAGAGCGTTTTCACTGCGACACACTGAGGCTGCTGCTGCCACCTGCTGGCAGGAAGTCAAACTGCATCATCTGATGCAGAATTAAACGTTTCCGTTTGATCTGATGATTTCCCAAACCGGCAGCCGTCCCCGCTTCCTTTACGATGAACATTATGACCTTTAAAACATTTCAACTTCCTGATTTTAATCAAATCCAGCAGGAAATGAATGCTTTCTAAAAACGCGACGTCCAGACGGTTCCGGTTCTGATTTGGTTCTAAAAACCTTCATTAAGTGCTTCCTGTGAACCCACAAAGACCGGCAGCAGGAGAACTCGCTGCGCTTCCCCACCCAGGGTTCTGCCGCGGTTCTGAGGAGCCGGATCCGACCAGTCGCTCACCGTTTCCATGGAAACAACTCATGAAATTCATGATTGAAAATCCCGGATCGGGTCGGAGGAAAAGAAAACAGAAAAAAAGACAAAAAAAGAGACGAAATCAAAGAGAAAAGTGGAAAAAGAAGCAAAATGGTGGGTTCTGGAGAGACCTGGTGGGTTCTGAAGAGGTCCGGTGGGTTCTGGAGAGGTTCTGAAGAGGCCCAAAGTCCAAACAGAGGCAGACATGTTTGAAGAAACTCCCAGAAAACCCCTTGGTTCTGACTCCCAGCGGCTCCAGGCCAAACCGGGCCGAGTGGGACCAGACTGGAACGGGACCAGACTGGAGCGGGTCCAGACCGGAGCGGGTCCAGACCGGAGCGGGTCCAGAGCGGAGCGGGTCCGGTCTGCGTGTGTGTGTGTGTCCGGGTCGGGCCGGGTGTTATTTGGTGCGGAGCAGCTCCAGCTGGTCCTGGTACTCTGTGAAAAGTCTCTGAAAGCGCAGATTCTCCCCGATGACGGGCAGAACCTCCCGCAGCAGCTCACGTTTGTGCAGACCCTAAAAACAGCGACACAGGAAGAGACGAACGCAGAGCGATGACGTTTCTGCTCTTCTGCAGACGTAAATATGAAATAAATTCAGATCCCGACACAAACCAGAAAGATCCCGCCCTTAGCTTCCCGCTAAAAGCTGCTAGCTAACGAAGACTAGCTTTGGTTTCAGCTCTTAGGTTGTCAACATAACCCACTGAATATTACATGCAAACCTGATGTATAACAGAAAAGGGACACAGTGCTACTAACCGTCATCACCATAACAACCAGATAATGTCAGGAAAAAGTTTTGAAAGAGAAAAACAAAGATTAAAGTCTCTCATGGCTGACGGAGGATAAATTATTGGCAGCAGATTTATTCAGATTTCTAACTAAACAGACAGAAACAGAAAATAAAGTTCTGTTACCAAAGTTGCTGGTTGCCAGGATGAAGCAGCAGATTTGTGGACCGGACCCAGAAGTTCTTTACAGAGTTCCCGGAGCCGGTACTCAGAACCTGGACGGAGGAGAAGGAATGTTAATCTGACAGATTAATAATCTGTAGTAAATTCATACACATCTCTTTGCTTCCCGACTCCAGCTGCAGTTTTCACTCTGATCATTTCCACCTTCAGAGACGAGATTTAGAGCTTCCCTTTACAACACGTACAGGTCAAAGGTCAGGAAAAGGGCGTTTCTACAGAGGTTAACCTGTTGACGCTTTTACCAGCCATATTTACATCGATTCAGCATCTTGTTTTCATAAATATACATTTACTACTTACTTCATTTTATTTCCTTTTTAAATATTTAAAGTCTCATCATTTCCAGATGTAAACAATAAAACGGTGAGAAAAACAAACCGATGGATTCTGGTGGACCAGCGGTCAAACGCATGAACCCGATGATAAAAGAGTCACTGAGACCCAGAGTAAGTGTTGGTTCTGTTGGCTCAGCCTCGGGTCAGAGCCAACAGAACCCGGCGGCGGCGCTCGGTACCTTCGTTGACCAGGAAGCGGGCGTAGATGAGCAGCCAGTAGCGGTACTCCTGCGCCGACTGCAACGTCAGCGCCGACGCCAGCTGGTTCTCCAGGAAGGCCAGCGTCATGCTCTGCTGCAGGTGATGCGGCGTGGAGGACAGGCGGGACGCCAGCCGCCCGGCGCTGCGGGGGACAGGAAGCGTTAGCCTGGACGCCGAGGCTGGGAGGCGGAGCTTAGACAGGAAGACCTACTTCAGGTTGCGTCCCTGAACGACGGCCAGCGGCCCTGACGACGCGGCGGCGTCCTGCGACGGGAGGCAGCTCCTGAAGTCGGCGCACTGGACCAGAGAGTCTCCTTTGTCCGCGATCAGCGTCCTGCAGGAGACGCAGCGTGATTAACCAGAGATTTAGCGGGTCAGCCGGTCGGGTCCGGTCCGGTCGGGCCGGTCCGGGGGTCTCACCATGTCTCTAGAGACAGGCTGAAGCAGAAGGACTTCCCGTTGGACAGTCCGATGATCGGGACGCCCTGCTGGGTCAGCAGGGACAAGGACACCGTCGTCTCAGCGCCTGCTGACAAACAGGAAGACATTCGGTCAGAAATCAGACGTCCTGATGGACATGTGGACGTTTCATCTGGACGATCAGAATCAGAATCTCACATCCACTTTATCCAGTCACTGAACTTTTGGTTGGTGAAGATTTAAACTTTCTACCAATGAACTCGCTGGGTTCCCATCATTCACAGTGATGTCATCACGCCCAGGGCGACCATCTTGTTTCTGACAGCTTTACGAGCCCCACCGCCAGGCTGAGCCTTTCTTAAATATGTTTTTAGGAAAAAAATTTCTGGCAAAATTGTGTTTTTTCTAATATTATGACTTTATTCTTGTCACTAAAAAACATAAATATTCTCGAAGTCTGGCACTGATATTCTGTCGTACAAATCAAAGAAGGGAAGATTAAAATAAAAGCCACTTTTTGAAAATATCTTTTATAGGTTAGAATAGAGAGCGAGAAGAAAAAATGGGTAGCCATAGCAACGGCTCAACGAGCGTCAGAACATTTAGACTCACCGGAGAAAATGGTCTGCAGAGATTCGTTCTTCACCAGAGCCTTCTGCCTCTGTGCGTCCCTACACACACACACACACACACACACACACACACACACACACACACACACAGTCAGTTTATCAACATCAACCATCCACGTCCTGCTCTTCCTGTGGAAAGCAGCTAATCAAACGTCAGTAGAAGTGTCTCTGTGCGGCGCTGACCAGACAGACAGCGTGGCTCCGGCGGTGAGCACCATGACGAAGTGGGCGGAGCAATGCAGGGCGGAGACGGGCGTGGCCAGCTGGATGGCGGGGAGGAGGCGTCGCCCAGAGCAGGAAAACACCGACAGCATCCCGTCGTCACAGGCGACGGCGAGGACGTCGCTGGAGGAGAGAAGGAAACATTCAGCGGGTCTCATTGGTTCTCTCTGCTAAGACTCAACGGCGCCCCCTACCTGCTCCCCGCGGCGGCCAGCACAGAGCTGGGCAGCAGCGTGTTCCAGTCCCGCCCGTCCCTGGAGCAACGCAGCTGGCTGAGCTTCGAACCAGCAACCACTGACACGTCGTTCTCCACTTCCAGGAACACAGACGGATCCATGCTTACCTGAACGAACACACACACACACACACACACACACACACACACACACACACACACACACACACACACACACACACACACACACACACACACACACACACACACACCTTTAGACTGCCTGCTAGAGAGACCGGCTTTAAACAAAGATGGACGTTAAATTAAAACCCTGCGATATTTCTGCTTTGTTAATCGTCAATATTTTCATTCTAACCAGAAATTTTTCTCTGGGATTTGAAAAATGTTGAACTTTTATGGCGGATTTCAGAATAAACTCCAACCTGCAGGCTGAAGGCTTTCTGCAGACTCGGCGTTGGCAGACGCAGAACGGCTGCTGCAGCTGGAGGAGCTGCAGCTCTGCTCGGCTCCCGCTCCAGAGGAAGAGGAGTTATCTGGAGGTCAAAGGTCAAACAGAGACTCCTCATATTTGTTGAAGCTGCCACCATGGTAACAGTTTAATAAGACAGAAAATAAAAATAAACTCCTCTGGGTTCTAAACAGAAACAACCAATCAGAGCCAGGAGGCGGGCCTTAGCGCTGTTAATCCCTCCATTTCTCCCTGCTACGCTAACATTAGCATTGCATGTCCTAAGCTAGTTAGCAATACCACAGATAAATGGTTTTCCCATAACAGTAAGTCGTTTCTATTCCATCAGAATATTTAGCAGCGCATACCTGAGTTGATTGACGGCATTAAGACCCTCATCCTGGCTCTGATTTGTTGTTTTTGGTGACAGTTTTTATTATTTGTCTATAGAAGCAGCTTTAGCGTCGGTTTGACTCGTTACCTGGGTGAAGGGCTGAGGGATGGAGGCGGCCATCTTGTCCTTCCTGGGCCGTCCCTTCTTCCTCTTCTCCACCACCTCTCCTCCGTCCAGCAGCAGCTCGGGTTTCCTCTTGGCGAACGCCAGGTTCTTGTTGATGACGGCCATCTTGTCTTCGCTGTCGCTGCTGGTTTCCTCTTTGGCTTTGGCGTCCTTCAGGCCGGAGACGGCGTCCTTCGGCCTGTTGGACGGACAGAACGGGTGAGACGGGTTCCCGATGCGTTTTCAGGATCCGTTCCTGGGGGCGCTCACCTCTCCAGAGGGGCGAGTCCGGCCGTGGACGAGATGGCCGACGGGATCCCCGGCGTGGCCTTTGACCTCTCTGTGAAGCGGGAGTCCAGGGCTTTCATCGGCTCGATCTTGGAGGCCGAGGTGAGCAGCAGGCCGGACTTCAACCTGAAACCAGAGAGGAAGAGTGAGGCCGACCTGCTGGAGGCTGGAACCGGACCAGAACCCCAGCGGCCGAACGGACCCGTCTTTGTCGTCCTCCAGGGCTTTTGCGGTGCCGGCGGCAGGAGGCGAGGTGAGCAGCCCGTCCTGGTTGGGCCGGGCGCCCAGAGATGACGGCTGACCCGGGCTGGAGTCGGAGTTGAGCTGCGGAGCGATCTGATTGGACAAGGAGGAACCGGAGGGCAGGATGGGGGCGCTGTTGAAGAGAGCCGGGGAGAAATCCCTAAAGAGAAACAGAACAGACTTAGTCTGATGAACCAAATGGATTTTTATGTGAATCTGCCTTTAATCCACATATAACCTCCATTTAACAGCACAAAACCACTCAACGTTCAAATCAACATTCAGTGGGTTTGTGTGGATGAAAACCTTTCAACTGGTTGTTCTGAAGTAAAACCAAGAAGCTATTTAACTCCAGTACAACTGGAACTGGTAATAAATCTGTTCCTCCTGTCTGAAGGTTCAAATATGAACAGTTCTCAAAAATAAACACAAACTCCAAACTTTCTTTCAATTATCGTCTGTTTTCACTAAAATAATCAGACGCATAAAGCAGCTGGTCAGTGAATGCACCGTGTGAGGAGGCAGCAGGTCGTCATCCTGACCAGTTTATCCAGTTTATCAGCAACATGGCTGTTCAAAGTGCTTCACATCATAAAAGCATCAATAGGCAACAAATATGAACTAGAAAATTCCTGAAGAAATTTAACCGGGACTTGCCAAAGTGTGCCCGTCGGTTTGGACCCAGCGAAATTAGCATTGATGCTAGGCTTAGCTAAAAAATTACAAAGTAGCTCATGGAGATTCACTAGCATGTTGACCAACATGGACTTGAACCTTAGCATGTTAAAATTAGCCAAAATGCTAATGTGAATGTGAATACTGTCAGTAGCATGTGGGGCATCGCTAGCATGTCTGTAATTGACTTGCTCCATTTAGTTTACTAAACATGGCTAAATGTAAGAGAAATAGCTAATACCTTATTTAAGGTAAAAAGCTAGAGCATTAGCTCAGATTCAGTTTTTTCTCTCAGGTTAATGATCTAACCTGAGAGAAAAAGGTAATGCATGCTAATATTACTCAGAGAGGATTATTAAGGCTTTTATTTTGAAATTTTCAGTAAGCTTCATTTTAAATGGCCAAACTAATACCATGGGTAACAGTGATTGGTTTAAACCAGTTAATTAATGCTCAGGTGTAACAATGGTTGGTTAAAATCAGTTATAAAATGCCCAAACACGGGTATTTCTAAAAGCCAACTCATTCCAGAGCTCTGCCATAGTAAAAACTACAGTGATGCGTTTTTGTAGTCCTAATCAGCTGCTCTGCCCTGGTGTGTTCCGTTGCTATGGTAACGGATCCTCTGCCAGCTGTCGAGTGTGAGACAGAAAGGTGGAGACAGATTTCTATCTTTGTGAGACACTGAGTCAGTTTGACTAAGAAAAGCAGTCCGAACAGCTCCTTCCCGTTTGGGAACCGCGATGCGTATCGGAAAACCGTTTGAAGCATATGAGAGGCCTATCTGTCGTCTTCGACAGTCCCACGATTCATATCTGTAGCTCACTCCCAGTAGGAGCAGTGACGAGAGAAACATGTGTGTTGATCTCTCCAATTGTTCAGTCAGTTACCCTGGCGCATGATTTCTCTGCTCTCCCTATGCATTGCTATGGGCAGGCCCCAAAACTGATTCACAGCTCAATGGTTGCCATGGAAATTAAAGAGTTGTTGAAACATGCATGAAAGAATCAAGCAGGATGCACAAATTATGGACGTTGATCTCCTTAACGCTGGGAGATTATCAGATTATTATATCGGCTGATATGAAGCCGATCTCCTCTACCTCGGCGAAGCCCTAAAAAAGAGCAAATATCTTCTGCTCTGCAGTGACAGCAGTTTGACCGACATCCCACCACCAGGTCATGTCTGCAGTTATCAATAGTCTCCCCACTGTTGCCGATTCAGCGACTTTCTTGCTATATTTAGCATTGATTCAAACAAAACAAAAAAACTGAGTCAGCATGTGAGGCGTTTTAAAGATCGATGATCGGCCACAGAACTGCAATCGGTGCAGCTCCAGAATCGAAGCAACAGGTCTGTTTGAGATGAGCGGAAACATTAAACGTGATGTGAAGCTCAGAAAGGGCCAGCTGAGGGACGCTGGCCCTTTAAAAACAGCTTCGTTTCCTCACCCCGTGTCCAGCTGAGCGATGCACAGCGGCGTGATCCGTCTCCTCCCGTCCGCCGTTCTCGTCTCGACCTGCTTCTTCAGGAGGTTCTGCAACACGGAGAGCCATCAGAACCAGAACCTCCACCCAGCTGGTACGGTCCGTTTATCCCGACCGACCGGGCTCACCTTCCGGATGTCCTCCAGAGACTCGCCGTTCATCATGCTGTTGACCTTGGGGGCGGCGGCCTCGGGCCCGGCGGCGGCCGCGCCGGCGTTGTTCTGGGCCGAGTTCTGGCGCTCCTGCTGGTACTTGAGAATCTCTGGGTTCTCGATGATGGTGGTGGAGAGCTGGACCTCGGTGCTGGTGATGGCCAGGCTCTTCCCGTAGATGTTCTGGTGGATGGTGTTCTGACCGGCAGAGAGACGGACGGACCGAGACAAACAGACGGACGGACCGATTCAGAAAAACTAAAAGCTTTAAACTCATGTTGGATGTTTGAGTGTTTTGATCTGATCAAATGTTTCCAGTTTCTGAACAGATCAGCCGTCTGGATGATTTTCTTTTAAATCATTTGTGTTTATGTGGCAGAAACTCAGCAGTTTTACTGGTTTCTGTGGAGCTGCTGGTGCTTTTCACACTGGATCCACTGGGAATATTAGACAGTTTGCATTTATCTTAAAAGCCTGATGAGCCTCCTTCTCTCTGAGCCACAGCAGGAGAAAACCTCTTCCTGTCTGAGCCTTTAACTCTGAGACCTTCTGGGGTTTTTAGACACAGATTCAGTTTTAGATTAACAATGAAAACCGTTTCTCCCAGTACAGGTTTGGTTCCCTGAATCCACCGCGAATATTCCCTTTGAATAAAATGAACTAAACATAAAGATCAAAAACCAAATGAAAAAACCTCAAAATGAGATTCAAAGAGGGAATAAAATGAATGTCACGTAAGAAAAAAAAAACAGGACGTAATTTCAAAAGTCTCAGTTAAAGTCTCAATCAAAAGTTGAATGAATCAGAAATGATTGATTTGAACATTTTATCTGATGTTTTGCAGCAGGACTCAGAGCAGAAGGCTGCAGCTTCGACGGGTTGCCAGGTTTTACCTTCTCCTCCTCCACCAGAGGGTCACCCAGCTCGTCCAAGGAAAAGTCCAGGTAGGCCACGGTGCCGTCCATGGAGCAGACCAGCATCCCCAGACCTGTCAGGGTCCTAAAGGTCGACAGAAACACAGCAGTTCACTTCAGAACCGCGTCTGGCAGCAACAAGCAACAGACACGTTCTTAAACCTTTAACACTGAAAACTCAAACATTTTGGTAAGTTTTCAAATTTGGAGAAAAAAAAAACAAAACAAATGAACTAAAAAGAATGTAATTCACTATTACATGGTATCATTAATTACTGTTAATAAAGTGTGACTGTGTTTTACTTTCTACAGCAGGGACAAGGAAATGGGAAAAATGACTAACATGAAATAATCTGCCAACAGAATAATTACTGACATAAACTCCTACATCTTCTTAAAAGTTACTTTTAAGTAAGTTTTGTCGTGTTTGAAGACATTTGCACTGGGAACTAGACTAAAATGTTTGGTAAGATTTTGTGATTTTGCAGTGCAGCAATAATAAATACTCATTATATGCAAACAAATCATGTTACTGTAAATGTTACAAAGAATTTTCTTGTTACGTTTTCTGACATTTAATCTTGATCATGATTGACATTTCAGAAAACTTTGGTATTATTTAATTTCAGTGTTTTAGAAAACATCTGGTTTCAACTGTAAGTAATATTTTTCAAATTTAGGCTTTTAATCAAAAGTTAAATTGTGCTTTACTACAAAATTGTGCATTTCGAACAGGAAGCAGTTCCCAAACCTTGAGAACCCTTCAATGAAATTCAAGGACTTTCAAGGATGATTTTGTTAAATTCTCACCAGGAAATGTCCATGATCGATTTATCGAACAGGTCATGGATGACCACCAGGGGGCGCTTCAGTGAGGTGAGCTGAGGAGAGAAGAGATGCGTTAGGAAATGGGCTGGTTCTGGTTCTGCTTGGTGTGAGCTGCTGAGCGGGACCGACCCAGACGGACAGCGAGCGGTCTTTGCTCCCCACGGCGCAGCAGCAGTACGGACAGCTGGGCTTCGGAGAGCTGCCGTTCTTCTGCTTCTTCTTGAAGATCTTTGGGTTGAATTTCTGCAAAACCAACAGAATCGTATTGGTGGGCGGATCGGTCGGTAAAACCCGGGCCGGATGGTAAAACCCGGGCCGGTCGGTAAAACCCGGGCCGGTCGGTAAAACCCGGGCCGGTCGGTAAAACCCGGGCCGGTCGGTAAAACCCGGGCCGGATGTGTCGCTGGAGCCTCCTTACCACCACGGTGACGGCTTTACGGTGGCCCACAAAGTCCATGTTGGTCTTCCAGCCGTCCCGCTCCACGATCTGGGCAGTGGGGCCCGAGTTGTTCATGGCGTGGGCCGACACCAGGTACTGCCCGTCCGGAGACCAGGACAGGCGCAGGACGTGGGTCGTCCCGCCGCACTGCAACACAAGTTTACAAAAAACTTCAGTCAAAACAAAAGAGAATAATTTTTAGAATAAATCAATAGACATATGTATCGCAATAAACACAACAGGCAATAAATGTGATGAAATATTCAATAATTAGAATATTCACTGAACCGTGGTGTTGGTGGAATCAACTAAGTCACTCGTTCATTGGTTGCCTAGCAACTGAGGCCCTTCTGCTCAACTCATCAATTCAGCATAGGGCTGATCTGTTTGTTATTGATTAATAATTGGATGGCAGAAGGAACTTAATAGATTTTATTTACTCGATTCATCACTTCAGCTCCAAAATAAATCACAATTATGTTTTGTCAAGAAAATTGGGAAAATTGGTTTATATGTTGTTATAGACTAGAGTTCATAGAGCCGAGTCAACAGATTCACTTCAGGCTCATTTAACGTTCCAGACAAAACATGAACATTTTTGGCTTCTAGTCCTGAAGATCCGGTGGTTGGATCCCAGTGGTTGGATCCCAGTGGTTGGATCCCAGTGGTTTGATCCCGGTGGTTGGATCCCGGTGGTTGGATCCCGGTGGTTGGATCCCGGTGGTTGGATCCCGGTGGTTAGCTTTAGCTTAGCGCTGTTGATGTTGGGTAGTTTTCGTTGGCAGCAGATGTACCTCATTGAAGGGTTTGGTGATGTTCGCCTCCATCTGCCAGTCCACCGTCCTCCACACCTTCAGGCTGTGGTCGTCGGCCTGCGAGGCGATGTACTTCCCCACCGGGTCCCAGGTCAAACCCTTCACCAGTCCTGTGTGGCCGCGCAGGCAGGTCACCATCTCTGAGGAAACACAGCCAACATTTATATTGCATTTATACTGCATCACTGCATCACTGCATCACTGCACAAACCAAAGGCGGATTTGATGCAACATCACTTCAGTCGTGGTTCTGTGTGAAGTTCTGACTGTTGTGTCATTATTATCCTTTTAAAAATTAACAAATAAAAACAAACTGACAGGATTTTTCATCTTTCAAAAATCAGTCAAAAATTATGGAAAACAAAGTGTTTAGCGCGACCTCTGGGTCAGAAACCGTGACCTTTTACAGACCAGGCTGCCCTGGAACTGGAAACCAGTACGACTGCAGAATTTGAGCAACTAGCACAACCAAAGGGATTGGAGTCAGATTGGTTCACTGAAGCGCGGCGTTGTTCTGCCATTCACTTGGATTCCTCCGGGTTTATCGGATCTTCCTGCAGTCAGCTCCAGTTTTCAGATTTGAGTTTTCTCCCACCTGGGAACTTGCGAGCGTTCCAGATGACGATGGTGTTGTCGACGCTGCAGGAAGCCAGCCACACGTCGTGAGGCGACCACGCCACGTCCATCACATCTGCAAACACAGCAGAACACTGAGCAGCAGCAGCAGCAGACGGATCCAAAATGGCGGCCGGCGGCGGCGGCGTACCTCCGGTGTGGTTCCTCAGGATGGTCACACACCTCCACTGCTCCACGTTGGCCAGCTTGCTGCTGGAGCCGAACACCGTGCTCGGGCCGATCAGCCTGCAGAGACAAACATGGCGTCTCAGACAGAACAGACGGTTTCTGAGAAACGCGGCGGCGGTTTGTGTTTGACGTACGCCGCTCTCTTCCAGACCATCACCAGCTTGTCGTCTCCTCCTGAAGCCAGGTACAGCCCGTTGTTGGACCAGCGCACGCAGTTCACACAGGCTGCAGAGGACAGGCACACACACACACACACACACACACACACACACACACACACACACCAGGTTTAAAATTCTCTAATAACAGAAAAACATTTGTCAGAGGGCAGGGCGTTAGTTACACATAGTTGCACTTTAAATGGCAAACTGACAATTTTGTTAATATGTAAACATTCATTTGGTTTGATGCCTGAATTCACACTGGATCACTGAACTGATCAACATATTGATCTTCATGTTCCTGAGTTTATCAGAGCAACTGATTGGTGATAAAAACAGAGAGTGGATCATTTCTGTGGATCATTTCCATTCAGTCCCAGAAACGATCTGCAGCATATGACAGGTCTGATTTTTACATAAAACTGTTTTATGTGGTTATTTTTCTGATCCAATTTTCATTGAAGGACCTTGGAACCGTTACAGTTCGGTAAAGAAATGTAAAACACAAACAGAGCGTTGTTTACCTAAGTGATTGTCCATCTGGCAGAGCATTTTGGGAATATTCTCATTCTTCTCGTCTTCCTCACTGAGGACAGGCGCCATGTTCCAGATCATCACCTTCCCAGAATCCTCTCCTGCAAAACAAACGTTTAAATCAGTGATTTCCACCATGAGAGTTTCCATTTTCACACTGGAAACACGTCATTAATTAAACAATATTTACTTTGCGATTTTCATTTGACAAAGAGAATCATCTTGTAATTATTCCATTTCCTGTTAGTTTCAATTCTACCATCTCTATCAATGAACCTGCAGCGCATTTTTCTCCAATTACAGTAAATCATTGTTTATTAAATGAACTATTTTTATTTGATCGGGACAGACACACAATAAAAGAACAGACCCAATCTAATTAGCAGCTCTTGTCCCTCGACTGGTTTTTCTACACAATACGTCTGAAAACTACTGGGAGGTAGAATAGGAATAATAATCATATAAAATTAAAAAACATGATATTAAGAATGCATCCAAAGTCATAAATGTAGAACAGAGAAATTAAAAAAATGGCAATAAAAAGAAACATTATGCATGGAGTGCTCCGTTTAGACTTTAAATTTAATTATATTATATTTGTAGACTTTCACATTTAATTGTTGAAATCAAAAACAAACAGATGAGTTTATGATGACTGTAATTATCAGAAACAACATTTCCACAGGATGCAGGACGACGGCTCACCTTGTCCACCTGTTGCAAATTTCGTCCCATCTGGATGAATATCGACTGAAAAAATGGGTTTGCCTGCAATACACAAACACTAACATGTTAACATTTGACTCCAATCGTCTTCAATTCGCAGTTAAAACTTGTTGTTGAAGCACAAACACAGGCAGCATCAGAAGAACATCCCAGCATTTTGTCTTAATGGAAATTTCCCAGATGTTGTGCGATTTTAAACAGGTTTGTTGGAGAACCGGGTCAAACTGAAACCGGTTCCTCCAAGCTGCACACGCCCGCTCTGCACTCTAGGACTTTCTTAGAAAGAAATCTGCTCCTGCTGGACGTTCTGGGTCGACGCCACCTCTGTCTCATGAATCTTTATCTCAGCCTGAAGAACCCCGATACCTTTTCATTTTCTCTAATAATGCTAATAGAAATGGATAAAAATGGAGCAGAAATGAGAGGTTTTATCCATTCATGAGTCAGAATAGGTGCTGGTAATTTTCCACGATGTTTAATCAAGCTGGAGCTGCAGGACAGAAATGAATCCTGGAATGTGCAGAGCGTTAAAAGTATTTAAATAACAGAAGAGGTGGAACAGAAGTGCAAAGTGAATACAGGTTAGATGTGGAAACACGATGTTCCTGCAGCTTTTCTAGTCTGTCACATTATTCTGTCTGCAATTATCCTGCATAAATTTGAAAGTTTTACATTTCCATCAGGCTTTTCAGGCGTTTTCAAACCAAAATGGACATTTGAGTTCATGTCCAGCTGCTGAACATCTGGACCAGCATGCAGGATGACTATGGAGTCAGATTCAAGCCTAAACACCTCGGCGTTTCTGACGACACGCTGACAGAAATATCACATTATAATACTGCAGAACTGAAGCAAACCCCAAAGTTTTACTTAGAGAATAGTTAGATCTAAAAAAAAAATGACTTAAACTAAAGTTACGACACATCAAGAGCTTGAATGGTTATGAGATTCTCATGGTTTAATAACTGACAGTAAAAACCTGCAGAATCAAAGTTCAAAGTAGACAGTGCAGGATGAGATTCAATTTGTGAAAATTATTTCAAAAAGAAAATAAAACAAAACCCAGTGCAGCAACCAAGAACTTTTGCTGTATTTCAAACCCTGTAATGTTGGGAAGAGACAGAACTAGACTCAATTTCAAACTGCAGCACCAACAACACAACCAACAACTAAATACACTGATGAGACATGCAATGTTTGAACTTATAGTCCATACTTGGTTTAATGTCGTATTGACAGCAAAAACACAAACTGCACATGAATTCAGACATGAAGTTGGAACAGCAGCAGCACAACAGTTCAACTGTTTGGAGCGTCAACAGTTACATGGAAAAACAACATCAAGTTTCTGCAGCTTTTAATGTGCTGTAAATGTCAGCTCTGAGCTGCAGGGGCTGGATCTGGGATCTGGGATCTGGGATCGAGTATCTGGAAACATCCCTGCTGAGGTGCTGAGTTTAACCCGACACCTGCAGCCGCAGCTCGGCGGTCAGGCCGTTCCCGGCAGCGGTTAACTTTCCAAAGTAACAGCAGCTGGAAGCTTCCTCCAGCTCACCCTGGAAACTGGCAGCACTTTCAGAAAATGTCACTCGAAGCGGGAAAGATATTTAACAAAATGTCCAGTTTGACACACTAGCTGAGGACGGAGAAGGTTTTTTGGGTCGTTTGGCGTCGGGGCAGCGAGCTAATCGGGGGGCTAACCAGCTAGCTGCGTTAGCTCATTTAAATCTATTCAGCAGAGAGAAGATGGTCCTAAAATAAAAACTATGGGCTGTTTTTATCCCATATTTGGGAATGTTTGATAACAGGAGAGTGAGTTAATGAAATACAAGTGAGGACCACCATCAGACCTCCTCAACTAGTTCCCCCCTCCGACAACAAAAGCACAACTTGGTCCAACAGATTCCTGCACAAGCAGCTTACCGTTGTGGCTCACCCAGCTCGGCTTCAGCAGCTTCATCTTCCCCGGGTCTCTTTGGTTTCTCTGTTATCGCTATAAAAAAACGGGAAAAAGCCCCCCGATCGGTGAATTCAGGCGGTGAACTAACGCCAGCCGCCCGGCCTTTGTTTCAAACTCCGTCCGTCACTTCGCTGTTTCTGCGGCTGAACTCCATCTCTGTCTGCGGCGCGGCAAGCAGCATCCCCGGCTATCAGAGCCGAGCAGCGGGCAGGCTGACAGCCAGCAGCGCGCCGGAACATAAACCGGGTGACACCAGCAGGCGCTTCGGGACCGTTTCCGTTACATTTAACCGCGCACAGGAAGGAGCTCGTGCACCTGAAAGACTCACGATTAAAATTAAAACAAAATTTAAAAGTAATGATCGTAATCAGGCGTTTATCAGCTATATTTTTAGGATGTTTCTTCTTCTTCGTTGTTTTTATTTAAAAAGTCAAACGAAGCGGTCATCAGGGTGATGAAGGTGAGACTTTTATTTTGAAATATGAAAAACAGCGCAAGTGCGCAAACGCGGAAATTCAAACTATTTAGGTACATGAAGCTTTTAATCTAATTTATTGTTAAACACTGGAATAAATATCATAATTTGCAATCATATTACGGCATATAAATGTTAAAATATACACATGTATTTCTGTTTATTGTACGTTATTTGTTATACAATAAAATGAAAATAAATATTTATTTAGCTTTAATGTATTTGAGTTTAAGGAGGAACTTTTTCTGCACTGCATAAGAGGTACAAAATATCATCTAAATAAAAGTATCAAACTTTTACCTACTTAATTACTTTTTAAGCTAATTGTTAAGGAAGCAATGGAATGAAATTTAAATGATGTTATCTATTTTTGCCATTATGTTTCAGTTCATTAAGTACTTGTCCTACTTTAAAATTAGCATGTGATTATTGTCAATTTTATGATTTCCAGGCTAATGGTACAAAATCAACTTAAAAATGTAAATTTTAAGTGTTTTCTCATAAAAGTGAAGATTTGAAGTCCTCTGTTGGCTTCTTTTGAAAACTTTTAAATAATAAATAATTTCTGCTACACAAATTACAAAAAAAAGAGAATAACAAATTTTATTTTTTCCAATATTCAACCAGGGTCATTGTGAAGATATGAAACGAGTCATTTTGAACATCATGACTTCACAAAACAGAGATTTTTTGTACCAAAGAAGAAGATGAAGCAGCGAAAAACAGGACAAAAAAAATGAAACTGTGAAGAAACAAATGAAACTTGTTCCCAGGTCAAATCAGCACGAGACATCCATCTTTACAACATTAAATCTACAAACCTATAAGAATAGAAATCCGGTACAAACAGACACATGTAGTTGTTATATTTAACAGATGTGAGTTTTTGAATGAAAATGTATTTAGTGTAAACAGGAACTCCATCAGCTCATGATGCATTCACTTCCCACGGTATTTATAACATCTTCAAAACATTTTAGCATCAAGCCGTTATTCTTTTCCACTGAAACGACATCAAGCCAAGCAAAAATAGGAAGTGGTTTTAAGAAGTCCTGTTCCGCTTCACTTTCTTAAGGATCATCAAAAGAGATTCCAGATCAAAAAAAAAAAACTTTACAATTCAGCAGATATTTTGAAAATGCACAAACTTTCTTCTTTTAATTTGCAACTTACTTGATAATGGATAAAAGTAAAGAAACGGCAACAAATCAGAAAACGCTGAGTCTGGTTGCTAAGGCGATTTTTATCAGACAGAGAGAGAAATCAAACCCCAAGCAGACAGAAACCGCACAAAAGTTTTAAGTCTTATTACGGACATTTTCTAACTGCAGAAGAGAAAATTGACAGTTATTGTTCTTACTGTGATTTATGTGTTAAATATGGTTAAAACGTCCCTTCAGTTGCAGCTGTGGAAGAATAACTCAGAAAGGAAATACAACTGTTGGTGAATTTGCGGTTTATGGACTTTGATGCACAAATTTTACCTAAACTAAAACTACAACCATGAAAATAGCTTAACCAAAATAGTTTCTGAATATTTAAGAGGCTAAAATCGATCATGACACTAACCTGAACATTTTGTGGTAAAATCAAATTAAAAAACTCCAACATGTCCACTGTGAATATTTAAAAACTCTATGACATCCAAATACCAACGCAGTCGGGTAAAACCCAACAACCTCCGACTCGTCTGGACTTTAAATAGTGTTTATAATGTAAACTAATGAATATGTGGAGACTTTCAAATCCTTTGTCCTGAGTTGTTTGCTTATGTTTTTACATTTTCCTGAATGAACTTTCCTAACAATTAGCTTAAATCAGCAAACTGAAAATCGTAACAGAAATGTAGCAAAAAGTAGCATAAAAACTCAGAAAGGGAAAAGTTTTACTTCCCGTTTTGTTGGAAGAGTTACATTAAGATTTTATCAGCTTAACAGTAAAAATCAGCTTTTTTATATATTATCCCATTAAACCCTTTTTATGAGTGATAGAATATGGAAAACGCTGTGTGGACACACACAGACAGAAACTTAAGAAACTCCACTGACATGTTTTTGCCTCAGTGAAGCTTTTGCAGCTTCGCTTCCTTGGTCCCTGTGAGGCCTGCAGGGGGCAGCGAAGAGCAACGGGCGCCTCAAAGGCGCCTCACAGCTTTCTGACTCTGTTGATGTCAGATTATGATGTTTTTCAGGAGCCAACATGTCCAACTTATCACCATCATCATCACCATCATCACCATCATCATCATCTCTGTTGACAGTTTGGTTGCACCTCACTGATACAGTAATAAAATACAGTTGAGTTTTCACAAAATAGACAAGAATCACTTAAAATATTCACCTGTTTTCTGTGATAAAAGCAAATATAGAAAATGTTTGAGTTAGCTTCATGTTCTTGGAGGATATTTTCTGAATGCCCACTTTAACAGTCTGTTCAGGCTGCCGAGGTTCGGCGCTGTCACGGACCTGAAGTCCCTCTGAAGAGGGCTTCGATCTGCTCCAGCGTCTTGCCTTTGGTTTCCGGGACGAAGATGACGGTGAAGATGATGTTGAGGCCGCACATGCAGGCGAAGAGCCAGAACGTCCCGGCGCTGGTGAGGAGGTTCTGGGAGGAGACGCAGAAACAGATTAGAGCTACTGCAGGAGACGCTGTGAATGAACTGCAGGCAATCAGATCGTTCACATCAACACCACTGGGGTATTATTAAAATACTGAGAACACAAACAAACAAATAAAAAAAAAATAAAAAAAAAAGTTTAAAAAAAAAAAAATAAAAAATTTAAAAAACATAAAATATTAAAAGTATGAAAATAAATTAAATGAAAACAAAAATAATAAATAAAAATAACAAAAGCATGAAAAACAAACAGATTATAAAAAAATAATACATTAAAAGTACATATAATAAAACAGGAACAATTTTAAGAATGCAAATACTAAAATATAAATTAAAAAAGGTCTAGAAAATGAGAGAATCTGATCTGAATCTAACAAACTAAGTTCACTAATAGATGAGGCAGGAAGCCTTGATCTGTCCTGCTAAACGGCGCATCTGAAGGAAACAGCAGGAAAAGGAGGAACATTTTCCCCGGTTGACCCACCATCATGTCCTGGAAGGCTTTGGTGACGACGAAGGCCATGCCCCAGTTACTGAGAACCACCGCCGCTCCAGCAAAGCCCCTCACTCTGATGGGAATGACCTCCGACATGATCAGCCAAGGGGATGGGACCCCAGCCGATGGCGAAGCCTGAAAACGACAGGCGTTACCGACGTCCTCCTTTAAATCCTCCTGCTGACGTGAACCTGAACTCACCTGCGATGAAGACGGCCATGCTGGCCAGAGCCAGCCAGGTGAGGTCAGCGGGGGCGCCGGCGCGCCGCTGGGAACTTTGGGCGTCAAGTAGAAGTAGACGCCAAACGCCGTGGTGCTGATCATCATGGCCACGCCTGGATTCAATCAGAACAAATCAAATTCCTCAACGTTGGCACATACAATTAACCTGGACAGGTGAGCATGTTAGAACGTCTTCCTCAGTAGATAGAAGGTCCAGTTTCTCCCAGTTCTTGTGGAAAAGTTACTGGTGAGATATTTGGACTAGAAACTTAGACAAGATTTTGTGTTTTTGCAGTTTGGATGCGAACAAACGCCTGCCGGCTCGTCACACAACACCAACAGGAAGTGAATGGAGAGTTTCTAAATTAACACCTAAAACTATTTTTTTCAACCTTCCTGAACATAAAAACCTGAAAATCTGAGAATCTTCAGACATGTTTGGTTGGACGTCCCAGGAAATGGAAAAAAAAAAAAATCCATCTTAACTGTCAGTCGTTTCCTGAACTATTTTTCTACTGATTGTTTGCATGTGTAGTAGAACAAGTTTCACTTAATTGCTGTTGAGAAAAAACAAACATAACTGTTTGCATTTTAATTGGTTGGTGTGCAGCAGGAGGCGGGACTTCCCCAACTGCATGTTTATGTTTCAAGCTTACAAAGACAGACATAATGATTAATCATAATTGATCACAGCCAGACAATAGCTGAAAGGTTTGGCAAAAGAAAGCAAGAAGAAACAAAAATGCATGGATGACTTGATGAAATGAAACCTGAGATGACGAGCAGAACCTTCCTGCCGGCCCGGTCCATGATCACCGCTGCGATCCCAGTGAAGATGACCTGAATCAGAGCGACGATCACCGAAGCCAGTTCGCTCTCCTGAAAAACAGCAACAATCAGGACGGAAAGCGCCGCACATCCAGTTTCCAAAAAGAAATCTACTTCTGTCTGTGAAATAAATGGAAAGATTTCCGTTAAAATTCAAACAAGTTGAACCGTTTTGAAATTAAAATTCAACTGAGCCCACAGCATCACTCTTTTTACACCAGAAAGTCTCAAGATCAAAAAGTGCAGAAAGAAAAGTGCAGATTTTTGATTCTTAATGAGAGGAAAACATCTGGTTGTGTATCTGCAGCTGCAGCGTGTGTGTGTGTGTGTATGTGTATGTGTGTGTGTGTGTGTGTGTGTGTGTGTGTGTGTGTGTGTGTGTGTGTGTGTGTGTGTGTGTGTGTGTGTGTGGTGTGTGTGTGTGTGTGTGTGTGTGTGTTACCTTGAAGTGCGCCTGTACGAATATGTCCTCAGCGTAGAACATGATGGCGTTGATCCCGGTCATCTGCTGAAACACCATCAGCAGGATGCTGATCAGCAGCGGCTTGAAGACGCCGGGGTCCTTCAGGTCGGACAGGTGGAACGTTGAGCCCTGGAAGAAAACAGAATCCCAACGGACAAATCCTTCACACTTTCAGACAGAAAATATCTCAGACCGATCCTGTAAAGGAGTAGAAACGGTTTGCTTTTTGCTATTCCACCTGTTCGTCGCATGCGTCCTCGATGCGGGAGCACTCCCACTCGATGGGAGCGTCCGGCCCGCGCAGGAAGCGCAAGGCCTCCTCAGCCTCCCGCCTCTTCCCCTTCGACAGCAGGAAGCGCGGCGTGTCGGGCATGAAGCACATGGCGACCATCAGCAACGACGGCGGCAGGGAGCAGCAGATCGCCAGCCAGCGCCAGTCCACGAACAAACCTGCAGGTCGGGTTCAGACACACGGCTGAAACCTGGGAGGCGTTTCAGAAGGACAATAAAACCACTCGTATCAAACTTAGCTGCACAATAAACTGTCCCAGAGATCATTACAATAAACGATGATATTGTTGGTTTGGGACCATTTTTAACACTGGAACAGGAGATATTGCAAATATCCAAAATAAATAAATCAAACAACAAATAAAACAAACTATGAAGACTGAAAACAAAGTTGTCCATTAAAAAAGTTCTTTTTTTTCTACCTCAGCATAAGTTATTGTTCCTCAGTATGAAGCAGGTCATCGTAGGTCAGATTAGCTTAGCATACTAAACTGAACTCTTTGTTTTACTGTAACATTGTGTTGCCTATCATAGTTTGTTTTACCTTATTTTAATGGCAGCTAGTTTCGGATTTGGTCACATGAACCTGAACATAAATGTAAAATCTTAAAAGAAATCCGGTTCAGGAAATGGATGAGGACAAGCTGCTCATTTCCACAATGAAAAGAAACACAGATCCATACTCTGGTTGTTTACATCATGCTGCAAAAACAAGACAAGAAAACCAACAGGGAAACAAAAGGGCAACTTGTTTTGATCATAATGAGTCACTGGATCTTTTACAGCAAGATTCCTGGCAGGAATCAGGAAATGTAATAATCTGCGATCATCAGATGGACTTTTACTTAAGATCTAAAGTGAACAAGTGTGACCTTCAGAGGATAAACTCTCAATTTAATGATCATTATCTTTATAACATAACGCAATAGAAAGGATCATTACATGATTCGGCAAACAATAAGTGTTCAGAGAGGATAAATACATCCAGCAAAAAAAGAAAATACATTTATTTCATTTAAAAATGTTCAAAGTGATGTTCACAGTAATTAAATGCTGTGACACCAATAATTATATTTTAGTAAATATATTTTAGCTGTTTTCTCTCCAGCTGTCATGGACTGTCGGTGCTCTGAGAACGTCCAGCTTTGTTCAAACTCCTTCGGAGAAACATTGAATAATAACTGATTATTATTCATTTGCACTGTTTACGTTTGGTCAGGAGTGAATGACAGCGTCTTGCGGTCAATGTGGACAGAAAAATGCAGCAAAAAAATTTTTCCAGTTCTGAGCTGGAAAATTTGCTTGAAAAGAAACAGAAGTTTTTAGATTAATAAGAAATTTTCTGGAAACAAAACAGAAAATTCCACAGTTTTTTGCATTCATGATTTTTTTCCAGCAAATTTTCAACTTTTCAAAATTTCCATATTTGTTCTGAAAAATCCAGAGATTTTTTAAATGGAAATTTACCACTTTTTCCTTTCTATGTAAAGTCTCTAATAAACCATCGTAGGAATGTATCCGGCTAAAATAAGCAGCTTTCATGAGGTTCCTGCACAGAAGGGAAGCTTTAGTGGGTCTGGTTGGGTGTAATGTTGCTGTGCATGACATCCACAGCGGTTTTGCTGTAATTCAGCATGTAAAACTAATGTGGTTATTTTAATCCGGCCTCCTGGAGAGTCTCGGATGAGACAATGAGTCGCTTTCATGAACTCATCCTAAATCTTCCTCCCTTCACATGCTTGAAAGATTTAAGAGAAATTCCACTGAATCTGTTTCACAAAAAAGGTCAAGATACCAAAATGACACTTTTAACCACAGATATGGACAGAAGTCGATTCAATCAGTTGTTTTCCAGGTTTTCCAGGTTTTCCAGGTTTTCCAGATCCAAATTAAACTCATCTTTGTGTGTTGCGTGTCCCACCTTCACATCCCACCATGGAGGAGGAAAGGTTTGCAAACGGTGTCGTGTCCATAGATACTGACAAGTTTTACATTCAATTTTGATGAACAGCATCAAAAAGAAATTTGGTGAAATCTATGAAAAAATACCAAATGTAGCATTATTTATGGAAAATAAAGCAGGATTTTATCTCCAGCCATTGAGCCACCAGCGAAACAGAAACACGTTAAAGACGATGGACATGTTGTTCACTTCAACACGTTCTGAAAAACTTCAAACCTGCAGAAGATTCTGTGGTTTTGCACCTAATTTACTGAGTGCAAAACAGAAAACCACTGGATTTTACCAGTCACATTATATTAACTGGTTTATGATGAAGAAGCAGAACCTGTAAAACACAAACATGTTCTGAATATCAGAAAAAGTCTAAAGTACCACTGAAGCAGATTTTCATACTGTTTTACATTGTTGTGTGAAGTTCAGTATTTGGCTGGTAAAACATTGAACTGAAATATTACTTAGTTATCTGGTATGCACTGTTTAACTCTTGCATCGCACCTTTAACCTATTTAGTGTGACAAAACTAATGACATTTCTTTATTAAATGTGCAAAGAGCAGAATCCAGATCTTTACCGTATTTATGTCAGACTTCTGGTTGTGCATAAGAGTGAAAACAAAAACGAAGAGCAGCTCAAACTTTGATTACACAAAACAGAACATCGGAGCGGCGATGGGCGGCCTGCTGTGGGCAAAACAAATCAATCCTTCGTTTTATTCTTCTGATCTTGTGTTTGCACTGTTAATAATCAACTTTTCTGCACAGCCAGGCCATCACGAGGCAGCCCACCTGACTGGACACTCCAGCTTTTATTTGGAAAACATGAGTGGCGTGCAGCCGCCCAGACCGGTGGTTCCTGCAGCCGCCCAGACCGGTGGTTCCTGCAGCCGCAGAGGATCCGATCTGATCAGAGGATTACGAGCTGCGGCTGCTCTCCTCTTCCTCCAAACAGTTCAATCAGAGCCACAAAGAAGCCTGAGATAAGCAGCCAGACCGATTACACAGGAGGAAGTCCCTCATTGATCAGAGGAATCCCTTAATCATTCACAGAAGCCTGGGCTCACTTGTTGCAGCAGGAAGCAGCAGGAAGCAGCAGCGACGTACCTGCCAGGTAAACTCCCATGATCCCCAAGACCACCATGAGCTGAACGCAGGAGCCCAGCATCCCGCGGACTTTCTCATGCGCCGTCTCAGATATGTACAACTGAGGAGGAAGAGGGAAGAAAACCGGTAACTATAGTCACATTCAGAAGTTATTTATGGCTTCATTCTAGCAAAAATTAAATATAATTGTGGTTTTAAACAAACGCTCCATCATAAGGTGAAGCAGCAACCATGAATCCCAGTAGAGCTTTTCTGTTAATCTTTATCCGTCTAATTTTGGACCAAGTTTTTCAGAATAAATATACTAATATAGTATAGTATTATATGCAAATAAATAAACTATCACACCTTTTTTCTTTTTTTTTTTTTTATTGGTGCTATAATTTTTCCTCATAATATTCTAACTTTATTTTGGTGATGACATCACTTTATTGTTGTAATGATTTTATTAAACGATTTTATTAAAACGGGTTTTAATTGTGAGAATAGTCTGGCCCCAATGCTCTGTCACGTTGGACCAGCCACTGAGTCGATTATTTCACAGCTTTAATTTCCTGGAGGTTTAAAACCGTAAATGTCTGCGGTGTTCTTACCGGGACCACCAGCGACGTGATGCCGCTGGCCAAGCCGGTCAGCACCCGGCCCACGTACAGCATCCACACGTTCTGAGCGGCGATGATGATGGTGAAGCCGAAGACGTAGGGCAGCGTGCAGGACATCAGCGTCAGCTTCCTGCCGATCCTCTGCACCATCCAGCCGCCCAGCAGGCCGCCCACCGCCGCTCCGATCGTCACGATGGACTTCACAAACAAAACGTGAAACCTCAGCGCTCTTATGATTAACTCACTTTAAACACAACTTATTAATATTAATAAATCGATTTTCAGCTAAACTGTATAATTTGTCTAAATCTTGGTCTTTGACTGCAGCCAGATTCAGCAAACTGGACCTGGTTATGTTTAGGTTTGCAAAACCTCTGAGTGTAAAGATGTAGAATTATGTCTCATATCTGAAAACCCTTTTCTTGCCAATGAATACATTTACATCTAATTAATCTAAATCCTGTTTACGTGTTGGCTGTTTTTGCTGTAATAAGTATTTTCCGGCAGCATGTGACGACATAAAGCTGCTGATGCAGCCCAAAGTCGTCCCGGCTTCCAGCCATGTGATGTTGCGTCATCGTACCCCAAACCAGGAGCCCTCCACTTCGCTGAGCCGCAGCCGAGGATCGGAAATCCTGCTGAGCTCAGGGATGGCGGGGGAGCTGTATCCCAGCACGAACCCGAAGCTCATGGGACCCAGAACGGCGGCGAACGAGGCCAGGTACAACTTCCTGTTCTTCACTTTGCTGCGGACGGAGCAAAGAGGAAGCAGGTTAAATGAACTGTAAATGTCTGTGCAGTTTCACATGTTCATATTTATTTTATTTTGGAAGAATTTTCAAACTTTGTGTAAGAACCACTTTGCTTAAAGTCTTACCATATTTCTGAATTGTGTTTTGGTCTGGACTTTGACTAGGCCACTCTGACATATGAAAATGATTTGAGACAGCGGTGTCCAAATGTTTTCTTGAACAATAAACTAAACAGGAAATGCTCTAAACAACAAGACAAAGGTTTCAGATTTGTGTGAATCTCTTTAGCACCAAAATTTAAATCTAGTTTTCCACTTTTTCTTTATTAAAAGTAGTTTTTCAAATGCTTTTTGGCTAGATTTGGTAAAAAAGAGGAAAACGATGAGTATCTTAACAGCAATAACAGGAATTTGGGGAACTTTTCCTCTAGAAATGCTTGCTGTATTTAGCCAACCATAATAAATTAAATAAAAACTGATTTAGATGCAACAAAGTCTGCTTTTCAGTGAACGTCACTGGACAGATGTGGTTTTGTTCAGTAGAAAATTAAAGAGAATGCAAAGCAATGACATTAAAGGAGAAATGCTTTGTGCTGCAACCAACATTTTCCATTCTAGGGAGATTTAAATTAGAATCATCCTTAAAATGTGCAGATGGCCGCTGTCCAGAGTCTGGACACGCTTGGTCCTGTTTCAGGTCGTCGTCTTACGCGAACCTCAAACAGGTTTAACTCCAACTCTGACCAACTTCCATGTTCCCACAGCATGATGCTGCCACTACCAGAAATGATCCAGACCAGAGTGTCCATCATTCCGATCAACCCTGGCCATTGCCATCCATTGATCTCACGTTTTCTAATTACGGATTAAAATAGATCCAAAAAGGATTTGGCAAATAACCAATCAGAGCCAGGAGGAGGGCTTCAGCGCTGTCAATCACTCTTATGCTTACGTCCCTGCACCCTTACTCTCTGCTGGTTCACCACAACATAGCCTGCCATGAATGCTAAGGTTAGTTAGCATAGCTAGTTAGCATATACGAGCACAGTGAGTAGTATTGATTGACATCGCAGGAAAATGTCTAAATTTGGCATAAATGAAGTATTAAAATGAACAAAATCAACGCAAAGTCCTCAGATTGTTGGAAAGACGTTTGTGTTCTTGGTTTCTGGATAAAGTTGGAACATTTTCAATGCTTAAGTGCCAAATGCTTCACAGCTGACGCACACAGAGCGAGGCTGACACTGTGCACATTTGTGTTCAACTTTTTGATTGAAATTTCTAACAAATAAAGTAAAATTAAAGCTAAAAATAAGTTGAGTAGGTTCACCAGAGCCAGAAACAATGGCTGAGTAACCAGAATCAGATCAGATAGCGGGGAGCAAGATGGAGGAAAACAAGATTTATAAATGGAGAAAAAACTTTATTTGTTATAAGGTTGTTATATTATATTAATAAACTATATTGCCTTGGAGTGGAGGTAGGAAGCTGCAGCAGCCAATACAGTGTTTTTGTTGGCGTGGATGTGAGTGTACATAGGAAACTTTTCAACCAGTTGATAATTCAAAATTTTCTGCATTTTACATCCCTGTAAACAGAAAACCTTTGACTTTTGATTTGATTATCAGATAAAACATGGAAGTCCATCTCCTCATTTTGGACTTTGGAAACATGTTATTTACCCTCTATCAAGCATAACTACTGTTGAATGAAACAGAGAGTTTGAGCTGAATGCAGCAGAATAATCTATGCTCTAGGTGGTTATTTCAGGTAAATTGTTGGGTGTTTCCCAGCCTTGGTCCTGCGGTTAAATGCTTTAGGTGTTTCTCTTTTCCAACAAACCTGATTTAAGACCAGATTCTGCAGAACTCATTGAGCAACTCAAGCCTCAAATCGCTGTGTTTTAAAGCGGGGACACACCTGAAACATCCAGGTCAGGGTCCACCAAAGATGAGAGCTAGAAAGTCTAGAAAACTTTTTCTAGTCTTTGCAAGTCCAGAAACCCGGTTTGAAAGGGTCAGATCGTCCTCTGATGCTCTGGCTGCTTACTGTGGCGATCAGGCTGACCTGAGATAAGCCTCCTGCTCGGACAGGAGTCCGGTCGGATCGTCATCTCCGCCCTCGTCCTCCAGCAGCCTCCGTCTCTCGGTCTGGATGTCCATGCTGACGGCAGCGATCCTCCCCGGGGTTTACCTTCTGCTCCCGGTCGCCCTCAGCATGAATCCACCGGCCGGAAAAGGCTGCAGCGGACAGAAGTGGCAACAGCTTCAATAAACCAACCGAAGAGAGAAATGAGAGATCATATCTGAGCGCCCAGCGGTTTCACCTGAACAATGAGAGGATCCGGTTGATCTCAGCTTCCTCCGCCGGCTAACAACTTGCTTTATTGACATCACAGTCAGCTGATCACCTCTATACGCGACTTTCAAAATAAACGTCTCAAACACAACCTATCACATATGAGTACATTTTATGACTTGGTTTTAGTTGAGAGTTTCAATGCACACTTTTTAAAACATTTACCGGTGGGTTTTATATTAAAGACTTAGCAGAATGTGTTATAAACCAGCTTATATCTCAGTAGCTACATATTTAGCTAGCAACGTGATGCTAGCAGTGAAGCAGAACAAAATAAGAATTAGAAACCAACAACTGCTCACTCTTACACGGCTAGTATTTGCATTTAAAGTTTTACCACATTATGTTAAAGTTTTACCACATTATGTTACATAACACAGGACTTTCAGCAGCGAAATTATTTAATTTGACGATTTACTTCGACACTTCCGGCGATTTAAAAACGTCACCGGATGACAGGACTCAGCTCTGGCTTCATTAAGAAAATAAAAGCCCTGGCGGTGTTTTGAGTTGGTTTCCATGGAAACATTCAGAGTCAATGTTAAAGTTTAGAAACAGAAGCAGAAGGAAACGAGGCAGATGCTGCAGCAGCTGAGAAACTCATCCAAACAACATGGACGAGGAGATAAATGATCAAACAGTGAGTAAATTATTAACAAACAACGTCAATAAAGATAAAACAGATTTTTTTTCAGGGTTAGATAACTGCTACGTTTCGTAATTGAATCCCAATAATCAAATCAAGCTAAAGCTTTTTAATAAATCATTGAGTTTTTATTCTTGGTTTCTTTCATTTTCATTTTTAATTTCAATCTAGGATGTTTTTGTTCAGTCATTTTTCATTTGGTTGCTTTAAATTTATGCATTTATCTTTAGTTTTAATCAATCTTATTTTAGATTATTATAGAACTAAATTAAAAGTAAAACCTATTTTATTTTTTTATCCTAATTTTATTTATTTCAAATGAAAATAGATTATATGATAATATTTAGTAGACTTGTTTTATTTTTGTCTAACCTTCACCTGATTAGAAGGTGCAACAAAGACGTATCTGATAAAGTATTGTGAGAATGTTTGATTCTTGTCTTTATTGTTTCCAACCTCTGCTGTCCATCAGTATGACGATGGGGAAAGTGTGTTTCCCTCCATGGAGAAGCTGGAAAGGGCCAAGAGAAGAAGCACCTATGTGGACTTCAGTGATCGGCTTGTGGCAGTCAGAGACTATCGCTTTCTCAGACCAAAACTGAATCTGGACAAAATCATTAAGAGCAAAGTTGCAGAGCAGTGAGGACAAAATCAGTTACTAACACACCCTGCAGAAGAAACAAATTCACTGCCAGAGAGCATCTACCACAGGATTTTCTGAAACTGATTCCTAAAAGATGATACAATTAAACCTGTGGATGATTTATAACAATAATATGTGCAACATTTGATGCTTGTAGGCAATAATTAAAGCTTTTCATTTCAGTTTTAGAAAAGGACAATGGGCGATGGAGAAGTTCCAGTATGAGGAGGCTGTGCTGTGCTTCTCCAAAGCCATCTACCTGCAGCCGAAACAGGTGAAAACTAACAAACAATGTTTGCTTTTGATTTGGTAAACAGACTTTTGATATGTTCTAACTGTTCTGCCTCAGATTGAGCTGTATGTGAGCCAGGGCGATGCTTTTATTCAGCTGTGTGACTTCCAGTCTGCAGCCGACTCTTACAATCAAGCCAGTTTTCTGGACCCGGGAGCTTTCAACGCTCGACTGGCCTTCATCTACTACATGCAGGTGAAACATTTCTCTTTAGGGAAATTAAGAAGCTTTGAATTGTATTTTTTCTGCTGATCTTCTTGCATTTCCAAACTGAGGAAACAATTATTCTATTTTACTGTAAATAAAAGTGATGGTTTCTGACAGCTGGCGTCTTAAACGGATCAGCCCAGTTAAGTCCAGTTCTGTTCTGACCCAAAGTCC
Organism: Poeciliopsis gracilis; assembly: GCA_911649635.1. Classification (NCBI taxonomy): domain Eukaryota; kingdom Metazoa; phylum Chordata; class Actinopteri; order Cyprinodontiformes; family Poeciliidae; genus Poeciliopsis; species Poeciliopsis gracilis. Next base: position 842,664 of record CAJVRI010000826.1, read on the forward strand.
TGCTGGTTCTGCTCATTTTGTCCTTTGTTTGGGTCAAGGTCATTACAAAAACATGGATCCAATCTGAACTGGACTCATCCTTATAAAAAGACCTTTAACAGTGAATTGAGGGTTTGGCACAACTTCACAATAAAGTTCCCTTATAAATGGCTAATAGTTATAAATATGGTTTCAATTATTTATAAACCATTTATATATCGTTAATTACTGTTTATTATAAGATTTGAGTAGCTTTTGTCTCCTTCTCACCCTTAATAAATGCATAATAAAAAGTCCTGTCATGATAATAAATGATCCCACAGGTTATTGGGACAAATAATAATAATATTGTTATTTTGAGACATTTTCCAGTGAAATAATGGGAATAATGTCATAATAAAGCAGAATCTCATTCTCAGAGAGAGTTTATCATCCAGTTTTTGGTAAAAAGTGAAACGATAAAAGGTGCAGATGGAAATTATTGAGTTAGTTTTAATTTATCATCATTAATTAATGAATTGCTTATTGTGACAGGCTGAATAATAAACACCTTATTACAAAAATATTACATTTTAAAGTCATTTATAGGCTTAAAATAAGATGCTAATGAGTAATGTTCTGACTGAAGTCCTGGTTCTGGTTCTGTTCTGTTCTGTTGTGTTCTGACTGAAGTCCTGGTTCTGGTTCTGGTTCTGTTGTGTTGTGTTCTGACTGAAGTCCTGGTTCTGGTTCTGGTTCTGTTGTGTTGTGTTCTGACTGAAGTCCTGGTTCTGGTTCTGGTTCTGGTTCTGTTGTGTTCTGACTGAATCCTGGTTCTGGTTCTGGTTCTGTTCAGGCTCAGTGTCTGTTCGACCGCGGCCTCTTCCAGGAGGCGCTGGACGTGTTCGGGAAAGCTGCCGAGCTGAAGCCGGAGGCCGCCTACTCCTTCAGAATCAGAAGGTCCGTAGAATCTCCTCCCGGTTCTGGTTCACACAGCGACATGCAAATAACAGCAAATCAACAAAAAGAGAATCTAAAAATAAAAAAACATGATTTCATGTTAGACATTTCATGTTGTTTTTATAACCATTAATATTTTTGCTGTATTTTAATCTAAAAGAACAACAAGATTCTGAGACAAAATGTTTTGTAGTTTGTTTTATTGCTTTGTTTTTGTTTCTGCTCTATTAGGATTTAATTGACTTAAACTGACAGATGAACATTGATTCACAGGAACCTTTTGAACTGCAAAACATTAAATCTCACCAAGTATTTTGATTCATTGTTTTAGTGTAAATATCTTGAAATAAGACAAAACTAATTTACAAGCAACTTTTCAGTAAGAAACAATAGCTTCAGTAAATTATTCCTCAATATTTGTGAAATTGCTAGATTATTTAATTGATAACCTGGGAAAAAGGTTTGTTAAAAGGGAAAAGGTACTCGTACTTTTTCATCGGTATCAATGAATTATTGACTAAAAACATTTCTATATCTTACTTTAAGTTTGTTTTGTCTTATTTCAAGTGCATGAAAATATTTGCAATATTTGATAGTCGGGTTTTGTGTTTTTGCTGTTAGTTAGTTGTTAGTACAGTTTGCCATTCCGCCGCATCGTTTCCAAGCTTCCAAAACTCTGAAACTTAAAACTCATTTTATTTTTCACTCCAGAATCAGTTTAATTCTGCTTTTTACCCTTCAGGTTAGTTTTCCGTGTTTTCAGTCTCGGTTGCGTTTCTCGTTGCAGCCTGGCCTGCCTGGCAGCCGCAGGGCGACACCAGGAGTGTCTGAAGGAACTGGACCTCATCATCGCAGAGGGCCCGTCTGCCGAGCTTTACGTCTTCAGAGCCAGAGTTTACAAGACCATGAACCAGGTGAGACCAGAACCAGGTGAGACCAGAACCAGGTGAGACCAGAACCAGGAACCGGTGAGACCGGAACCAGGTGAGACCGGAACCAGGTGAGACCGGAACCAGGTGAGCCGGAACCAGGTGAGACCAGGAACCAGGTGAGACCGGAACCAGGTGGACCAGAACCAGGTGGGACCAGAACCAGGTGGGACCGAACCAGGTGGGACCAGCACTGCAACAGCACTAAGTCCTACCAAATATTTCTGATCTGGTTCTACTGCAAATATCTTAGTACAATTTAAATAAGATGTAACAAACTTGTTACCAACAAGTCATTTTTTTAGTAAGATATAGCAGCTTGTTTTAAGTAAATATTTTTTTAATATTAATGAAAAAGTTCTAGTTCTACTATCATATCACTTCACTGAGAGAAAAACATGTTTTCCATGTTGTAGGTAAAATATGTGAGGGAATTATTTACTTAAAACAAACAAATTTTGTGTTATTAACATCATTGTTGTGTTCAAGTTGTGACAAAAATACTTGGTAAGATTTTGTATTTTTGCAGTGTAGGTCTCACCTGGTCCTGGTCTCACCTGGTTCTGGTCTCACCTGGTTCTGGTCTCACCTGGTTCTGGTCTCACCTGGTTCTGGTCTCACCTGGTTCTGGTCTCACCTGGTTCTGGTCTCACCTGGTTACACTGTAAAAAGTTTACCAAGTAGTTTTGATCTAGTTTCTAGGGTAAATGTCTTAGTACACTTGGAATAAGACAAAACTAACTTATAAGTGATTTTTCATCAAGATACAGAAAATGAAATGTTTGTGTGCAACATTTGTGCAGCCAAACTGCTGCGTTTTGTCAGAGCTGCTCTGGTCATTTGAAACATGTCCACCATCACACATTCACACACTGCATGCAGATCACCTGCATCACCTGAAGCAGTGCTTCTGCATTTCAACCCGCAACCTTCTGACTTCAAGGTAACCAACCAGAAATGTGTTTTTTTTCTGATATGTTTGCAATAATTTCCCCCATTTCAGTCATTGTTGCCCAGAAGCTGAGCCCAGCACGGTTCCCGACTTCCTGCTCAGTTTTTGTTTCTGTTTCATGGAGAAAAAGTCATTTTTTTCCTGACGCTCTGCTCAGGTGTGATGAAGCTGGTTCAACAGGACGGTCAGGATCTATAATTAGCAAATGAAACCAAATCATCAGTCACAGGAATCTGGAGGCCAGCTTTCATTTCTCCAACGCTTTGGGCGGCTTTACTTCACAGAGAGAAACATAAAACCTGTTGAACATGTCAGAGACCAGGCAAAGTCACACGCTAGCATTTATGTGACAGCCGGGAATCAGAGTGTAATTATGTTAATTTAGATTAAATAATTACATGACTTCATGAAGTCCAACTTTATAACATATTGAATTGCTATTTTTACATACATGCGTTCCGGTATGTTTCTGGTACAACCGTAAATCCGACGCACAAGCGGCTTCCGCTAGCATCTGCTAGCAGCCATGCTAATGGCGATGGAAAGCCGTTTTTCTCGGCCCTCTGGACTGAATTTCTGCTTTAAAACGATCTGGAAAACACCATTGTTGTGTTCAAGTTGTGCTAAAAGGAGTTAGCCTGTCAGCGAAGCTATTCAAGCCTAAAATAGCATCTCAGTGCTAAACGTGCTGCAGACGCTACTGCCAGTGTCCAACGCCACATTTCCAGAAGCTCCTGAAATCCTGGAAATCTGATTGGATAGAGGAACATTTTGCTCCAATCTGATGGTTGAATAACCTAAATAACAGGTTTAAAATAATGAATGTATTTGTTCTTGAGCTAAAGTGTTTATTTATTCAATAATTTAGTAGTAAATGGAGTTTCTATGTGAAATTTATATATAGTTGTCAAATAAAATTAGATGAATTAATTACAGACTCTGCATTTAATTTAATTTAAAAGTGTGAACAAGTCCCATCACTTGTTTCTGTCTTTGTTTTTTACAGTTGAAGTTAAAAGCTGAACTTCCTGATAATGTTTCTCATGTTTTGCATGATTTTATTTAGAAAACTGGGTTCGATTTAAAAAGTTGTTTGTTTTTTTTATTCAGTGAATATTTTCAGCCCTAACCTCAGGACTCTGCCTTTCATCAGACAACCCGTTGTATCCAGGACGTGCGGTCAGCGCTGAAGTTGGACCCGGGCTGCCGGGAGGCCAGAGCGATGCAGCAGCACCTGATGGAGGCCTGCGAGGAGAACAGGCAGCAGGCGGTGATCAGGATGCTGTCAGGCCAGCTGCAGGAGGCGCTCTGCCTGATCAACGCCGCCCTGGAGAGCAACCCGGAGAACGGACAGCTCTACCTGTTCAGGTGGGATCGTCTGCAGCCAGAAGGTTCCTACTGGTGCATCGTCACCCCGGTCCAGTTCGCTTTAATCCAACTCCAGTCCGTTTGTTTGGGGAAGTGTGAATATGCAGTCAAACCAAAACAGCAAACTGAAACATAGCAGAACTGTTACAATAAGGAAACTCAATATTTGTATCATTTATTGTTTTCGTGTTTTTTCTCTCTTTTCATCCAAAACCTGGATGACAAACGTCTTCAGCCTGCTGGGTTTTTTAAGGATAATTTTGTTTACAGAAACTTTTTAACTTATTTGTTGTTTCTGTTGTTTTACTAATTTATTGTTGATTTTTAAAATGTCTTCCACTTTCAGTGATAAATGTTCGTTAGAATTTAAAGTTTATTGATTTCTCAGAATGTTTTTAATCAATACTATTACAATCCTTGAAAACTGCCTCAAATCAGCAGTTTGATCTTCGACTGCAATAACATCTTGGATAATTTATCGAGCAGAAAGATTTGCTAGAACCTTGTCTTGGTTTGGATCAGGTTGAAGTGAACTCTGGTTCAGTCTGAATGCAGGAAATGGGTCAGTGTCTTCAGAGGATTATGTGTTTCCTTCAGTAACTCTTGGTGCAGCGCCCCCACAGGCCAGGAGGGGAACAGGTTTTTCAAAAGGTTTGTTTGGTTTGACTGAGAAAAAGAACCACAGCAGCTGGAAATGCTACGAATGTTGCAGTTTTAATCTCCAGTCCAACAGTGTGACCTCAGTCACTGAGGTGAAAACATCCCAGTTCTGGTTTGAATCAGCTTGTCTCCCTCCAGAGGGATTCTGTACCGCCGTCTGAAGGAGTTTATCTCGGCCATCGAGGATCTGGTCCTGGCTGCTGAGCTCTGTGAGCCGAAGGAGGAGGAGAGAAAGGAGAGCAGCCCTGACCTGAAGGAGGTGCAGCTCCAGCTGGCTCTCACCTACAACGACTTCGCTGTGCAGTGCTTCAGCAGAGGCCTGTACGACGAGGCGCTCCTGCTTCTGAACAAGGCCATCAAGGAGGACAAGAGCCTGGGCGGCCTGTACCTGAACCGAGGAGGTGAGCTGGTCTGTCCAATCAGAGGATGGGAAACATCCCATCCTGAAGCAGAGCGCTGTAGTTACTGAGCTGGTTGGCTGACTGCTGTCAAATCAGGCATCTCTTCTGATACCTAAAGCATCTTTATCACCTGATTTTATTCTTTTACTGCCTGTTCTTAATGCCACGACTTCACCAAGTTAACAGGAAGCTGATTCACAGCCAGGAAACGACTCTTCAGTTAAAACATTCAGTTCAGTTCAAATTATTTATATTTTATTTATCAAATTAGTTTTTAAAGTTTCCTATCTAAGATTTCTTTGAGTCACTGACTTTTACTGGATCCCCTTTAGCAGGATGAGACAGTTTGAGTTAAATGTTCCCACTGAGCCCTGAAGCTGTCAGAGCTGCTACCTGTGCAGGTAGAGCCGGAGCGGCAGGAAGTCATGTGACCCTGAGGAAAAACCAGAAACCGGATCAGAGCTGATCCGGTTCCTCTGATCAGCTCCGATCCGGTTCCTCTGATCAGCTCCGATCCGGTTCCGCTGATCAGCTCCGATCCGGTTCCTCTGATCAGCTCCGATCCGGTTCCTCTGATCAGCTCCGACCCGGTTCCTCTGATCAGCTCCGACCCGGTTCCTCTGATCAGTTCTGATCCGGTTCCTCTGCTCTCACTGCAACCAGCAGAGTTACACTTATTATAAATCAATTATTGTTATAAAATGTCATTTGTTAAAATCTCATGTTTTTTTTTTTGCTGTGTATTTATTGCACAACTGTGAGGCATTTAGTGTAACTCTGTATTTGTTGCATTGTTTCACTAAACAACAATTTTTTTTTAGTCTAGTAGTGAAACTATTGTTTTAGTTATCAATTCATAGATCAATTACTCTGATCAGCTAACCGGATAAAAAATGAGCATATTCTATTTTTATTCTATTTTTTCTTTTATTCAATATCAGACAAACACTAAAAAATGCAAACAAATCAATTTGTGTCTTTAAGAAAGAAAATAAACATTTTATTTCCTAGAATGTAAGAAGTGAATATTTGATGCGAATAAATGGATGCAAATGGTCCTTAAGAGATTTGATTTTTTATTAGAGAATTTGAACTGATTGAAGTTTGTTTTTGTCTTAAATCCCAACTAAATATATTGTTTGTACAGTTTTATGTAAAATCTATTTTTTGATCTTTCCTTCATGTTTCAACGTTTTTCCCTCATCAGAAACAAACCTGGACTTGCTTTGATTCTTTCATCCATGTTTGAGAAATCCTTTTATCCTGTCCTTTAATCCTCCACTCCGCCCCTTCAGACTAGCCAGCAGCAATTAGCAAACACTGAAGCTGGCTCTGCTGGACTCTGCTGGGTTCTGCTGGGTTCTGCTGGGTTCTACTGGGTTCTTCTGGGTTCTGCTGGGTTCTACTGGACTCTGCTGGGCTCTGTTGGGTTCTGCTGGGCTCTCCTGGGCTCTGCTGGGTTCTACTGGACTCTGCTGGGTCTGCTGGGCTCTGCTGGGTTTGCCCGGTCTGTTGTTTCTGGTCAGACTGTTTCTTCAGGCAGGCCGACTGGTGTTACGCTCTGCTGGACTACCAGCAGGCCGAGGAGATGCTGAGTCCCAACGAGCCGGCCCTGAGGCTCCGCCTGGCCATCATTCACAGCACTCTGGGCTCCTTCTGCTTCCAGGACTGGTCAGAACCAGAACACCAGTACTCCCAGTACACCAGTACTCCCACAGGAACTCCCTCACAGGTTCAGTAACTGTGTGTTTGTGTCTGCAGGTACTTCCAGGACGCAGCCGACATGTTTTCCCTGGCCATCACGTACAACCCGACCACCAGCCAGTACTATGAGTACCGGTCGAAGGCGCTGCGCCGGATCCAGGACCTGAGGGGCGCCAGAGAGGACCTGATCCGCCTGCTGATCCTGGACCCCGACAACGAGGAGGTCCGCAGCTCATCTTCACGTTTCACTCAGGAAACCTGATGACGGTGTGTCTGTTTGTGCAGATCCCCCCGATGATGATGAACCTGTTCCCCGGCAGCACCGTGACCCAGGTTCTGTCCAGCACCAAGGGCCAGACGCTCCGACACGAGCTGGAGGAAACCATCCGGGTCTGGGATTCTTCTTCTGATCCAGAGAAGAGGTTGGGTCACAGAATCAGTTGACGATTATCAAGAATCGATTAGTGGTTTCAGCCTTAGAGGCAGGTTTGCTGTTCGGTTTGTTTTTAGCCTGGAAGAGAGTCTGACCGGCCTGAGTCTGAGCAGTGAGGACCCAGAGGGCGAAGCGCTGAGCCTGTCTGAAGCTGCTCAGGAGCTCCGCCTGTGTGTGAGCAGGAAGGACCTGCAGAACGCAGCCAAGGCCCTCCTGCAGGTACAAAACAAGGTCGCTACGTTTCTGGCACAAAATCATTCTTAGATAATGAGATCTTAGTGTGGTCAGTTTATAAAAATATAAATCCAAATTGGCTGCTGCTGGCCACACCCCTGACCTTAACCACTTCCATGTGAAAATGGCTGCAAACCGATGTGCAATTATACAACTGCACATGTTTGAAAAGCAAAAGTGGAATCTCCTGCACAACCAATAAGAATGCAGCAAGTGGTTTCTGGATGATAAATCAACAACAAAACACTTTTCCTTTCCAGCAGCCATTGTACACACAGCGGTAAAACCAGCTGACCAAATGTGCTGGAGCTCCACTTGAGTTGCTAGGTGACAGCGCAGGGCTCACTGTGTCCCAACAATAGGAACGTTTTTATTGAACAGCTCATTTTCCAGACACCAAAAAACCTGAAGTTATTGCCACAAAACGGCTCGGTATTTTTTTTTTTTTAACGTGTTTTTAGAAGCAGCTCAGACTGAAGGACAAAAATATTCAGAATGTGAATTTTTCATGACTGGTTTCCTTTGACGCTGCTGAGCGCGATGCTGTGTGTCCAGGTGGACGAGGCCGTGGAGTCCTTCATCCCCGTCTGTCCGGTCCTGCGCCAGAGCAGCAATAGCGCCTCACAGTGTCCACCAACAGCAAGCGCATCCACTCTTCCACTGCCAGACAATCTGAGCCGCCTGGGGTTTGAAAAATAACACCAGCGTTCACGTCCACTGCTAATCCGTTGTTAGATTCTGTTTTAACGTTTCTGTTTCCTTAAGATCATCCAGTACCGTCACTAATCCAATAAAAATACTGTAGTGTTTCCATTTTAGAGACATATTTGACAGTCTTATCCAGCCACAGAACCAAAAACACAAAAGTCAAATAATGTAGAGAAAGAAACAACAGCATTTCTGAGTCCAGCTGTAATGCAGCGTTTGGTCCAGCAGGTGGCAGCAGAGCCACAGTGTGAGCCGGTCAGCTGTAATTTTATTGTTTTATTGTTTTATTTAACTTGGAGATTGAATTTAAAACTGTTCTGCTCAACATGGCTGTATAAAAACACACTATGAAATAAAAAGGTAAGTTATTCAACAATATTAAAATAATAATTAGACTGTTGAGAAAAATCCTCCAAAAAAAACTTAAAATAAAATAAATAAAGCAGGTTTTGCTTCTAATGTGAGTAAATTTATGAACTGTGATGAAAAGCCTAGTATAATTATTATTTTTAATAATTATACTAGGATTTATTATTATTTTCTTAAAATGATCAAATATTTCAAATCTGTCATCTGTGATTGTTTTTAACTGGACTGTTAATATGAAACAAAAGCTGATTTTTCTGTCACTTTTTAAAATAGGAAAGACAAGAGAACATGTAGTTAAAGTGAAAAGCTGAGTAATAATTAAAAAGTTTAAAACCAGGAAGGATTTTCCTTTAATAAATATGGTGGAAATTAAAAAATCTCTTCCTCTGTTCATTTCTTGAAGATAAAATCCCCAGCAGTGGTTTCATCCCTGGGAATCAGTTTCAGCAGCGCAGACATGTTGTGGCTGCAGCTGCGTGAGGCGGCTGACCTGCAGCATTAACCACAGCTGTGGCAACAGCTGACCCACACACACACACACACGCCCACACACACACAGACACACGCCCACACACACACACACACACGCACGCGCACACACACCCACCCGGTCGGAGCAGGAGCTGCGGCACACCGGCTACCACCGCGCAGTAAAAGCACAAACATGCCACACATACCAGAGAGCGTCGCCGTTCTGAGCTCTCAGGACGTTCAGGCTGAATATCTGAGGACGATCTGGACTCCAGGAAGCAGCTGGAACTTTGCTGGCATTAAAGCTGCAAGACGCAACTTTTATAAAACATTTGTTCTTACATATTTGCTTAAACTGTCGCCAAGTCAGAACAGTTTGGTATAAGACAAGCTGTGGAAAAAGCTGCTCTACTTTCTCCTAGAAACAACCAATCAGAACCAGTAGGCGGGACTTAGTGCTGTCACTCATGCCGTTGTGTACGCTACAGAGCCTGTTGTGAATGCTAAGGCTAGTTAGGATCACCAACTGTTTGTTTGATGGCAGATATAAAGTTTTCCTATAATTGGAAGTCGTTTCTCTGACTGTCGCACATTTAGTAGCGTGTTCACGAGGATGATTGGCAGCACTAAAACCCACCTCCTGGCTCTGATTGGTTGTTTTTGGTGCATTTCTTCACAGCAGTAGCAGCTCAGGAAGGAGATTGATCTTTTCACAGATTATTTGCCTCATAAACTCACAATAAATATGGAAATATATATTTTTCACAGAAGTAACGACCTGCAGCTTTACATTAATTCATCAGAACATTCATCAGTTTCATTTGTTCTTTATCTTTTCTTTCTGGAATACTTACTGGCTCACCTGGTTAACTGCAGGATGAGTTTTGGTCGTTAAACTTCCTGCAGTCGTTCACAAACTGAGATTTAAAAGAGGAAAAACAACAGAAAGACATTTTAACAGACATGTTGACAGAACTTATGATTTATAAAATTCAACATAAAGGGTCCAAAACTCTAATTATGCAATTGTTAAAGAGGTCTGTGTCAGTGAACGCATCACTTCTCCGTCCGTCCACAACAGGAAGCAGCTGCAGCCTTGCAGAAGGTGTCCAGTCCTCCCAGTTTGGTCCCAGTGTGGGCAGACAGCGGCCCTAGAGGAGCCGCTTTTCACGCCGAGCGGAGCAATAAAAGGCTCGCCTTACCGTCCTGTCAGGGCCCAGACACAAACACCTCTCTGAGGGCGCGGAGCCGGCGGTTTGGCCCCCGGTCAACGCATTCCCTGACGGGGAGGCGGGGGGCGCTCTCGCCGCCGACGCAGACTGTTTGGTCTGAGATAAGCCGGACGGGTTTGTAGACTTTGGGTCGGGTTCAGGACAGGTGACGTGCGGCGCGCTCGGCTCCCACTGAACCTGGTCTGTTCCTGTTCAATTAGATTAGAGGTTCTGGACTGAAGTATGTGGCGTCGGAGAATTTCTCAGAGAAACAGAGACGTTAAAAGCTGCTGCACGTCAATAAAATATCACAGTTTATTTAAAAAAATACACAAACATCAGAACAAAGTGAAATAAATACCTCATCACACAGAGCGACGTGTACGACGGAGAATTGGGGCCAAAATCAGAAAATAAAGTGATATTATGAGAATAAAGTCAAAATAAATTCATAATAGTGCAAGGATGAAGTCGTACTATAAAGAGAATAAATTTGCAGTCCTATGACAAAACTACAAGCAAAAGACGTACGAGAACGCATTAGTAATGAGTATTAAGAAAATATTTTGTGATTTTCTGACTTTATCCTGTTATGTATATATTGCTGCTCAGCGTGGCCCTGATGCAAAGCAGAGACAGATGACAGCAGGAGTCCACCTGCTCCTCCAGAAGACATTAAGACGCCAGAGACAGACTGATGTCCTCGTGACGTCTCTGGCACCTGCAGGACGGATGAAACGCCTAGCTGTGCTTTACAGTCTAATAATTCTCAGAAGCCGCGTGCTTCTTTCCGAGGAGCGATGGAAAGGGAAGGAAGAGGCGAGCAGACCGCCGTTTTCCCCAGAGGAACATCTCTAAACACAATTTATCCATTTTGGAGAGATAAACCATCTGCTGGTCTGATCATCTCATAAATCGCGCTGTCAGTTTTACAGGCTCGTCTCGGCTGTCTGTCTCGCGCGTCCCGGGTTCTGATCTGACGTCTAATTCACCTCAGAGTTTTACATCGGGTCACGTTTGTTTGTTTATCATCTGGCTTCCAGTCGCTGGCGGATTCCTCACATGGCTGCTTAAACAGAAAACCAGCCAGGTCGCACTTTCTGGGTAGGAAGGAAAATCCACATGCGGGTCGGTTTCCTGAGTCCTGACAGCCGCTTGGTGCCGGTCCAGCGCCGCCGGCCCGTCCGGCTGACCGCCGGTCACTTCCAGCCGTTCAGCTCCTTCAGCTTGCTGACGCTCATCCCTTTGACCGGCGGGGAGGGCGGGGGGGCGCAGACCGGCAGGGTGGGGGTGCCGGACCCTCGGGGCCACAGCTTCTCCGTGGGGAGTCGCCACACCGACCGAGACGACTTCTTCTTCTGTGGTTTGTTTGTCTTTTCTTTGGAAGAACCCGGCGACATCGTCTGGAGAGCAAACAGAGCAAAGATAAAGAAACAGAAACCAGAGAGCTTAAAGAAAGTATTCACACTCATTACACATTAAAATGCTGAGCGTCGCTGGGATTTCATCACTTTCCCTGTTGATGCCGGGAGCGGCCATTTTGAAACATGAACTTTGATTCCATTGATTTTCTGACTAGGCGTTTCCGAGTTCAGACTACAATGAAATGCATCATTAGCCGTTAGCACTTAGCATTATCTTCCGCTCATACTTTGTTCCCACAAGTCGATGCCAGAAGTGATCCGCGCCATCTTGGTAGGCAACGCAGCACAAAGCATAGATGAGCCGAGGCTTCCAGACCAGCAGACACAAAGTATGTATATAAAAACACATTTATTAACAAAATGGCTGCTGTTGAAATCGACTCGCATGAGACGGAGAATGAAAGCAGACGATGTGGGTTTAGCTGCCAGGAAGGCCTACAATCTGGATTTCAATGGATTCGTAAAGGACTGCGAACTTCATGTGAATAACAAGGTAACTAACAAACATGGAGACTGCATGCTGTCTTAGCTAGCAGGTAAAAGCTACGTTAGCTAAGCTAATTTTTCCAGTTTGGCAGTGAGTTCTACAGTAAATGTCACTGATCTTTATCTGTAGAATCACACAGAGGAGGTGAAGTTTTGGAAATTGTAACACACAGCAGGTCGTGCTTTGTTGTGTTTTGTTGTTTCTAAGTTAGATTGGTTGATGATGAGAGTTGGTGCTGAGCTTGTGGCTTGTTTACTGTTGTCGTAACAACGCCATAGCAACTGTCATGACTGTGATTTACAGACACCTACCAAGATGGCTGTCAGCTACACAGTGTGACGTCACATGAGAGCTACGTGTTACCATGGCGGCGCTAATGTTTATGATTAGCTGTTAGCGTCAGCCATGTTTTATATTTTATTTTCTGTTTGCTACCATTTCTTGTGGTTGCAGAAGTTTCCTTTTGCAACATGTTTTTTGTGCGTTTCTTGTGTTTTTTAGCATCTTTTGTCCATCCATCCATCCATTTTCCGGTCACCCTTCTCCCTAACGGGGTCGGGAGGAGCTGCTGCCTCTCCAGCTGCGTTCCGGGCGAGAGGCGGGGTACACCCTGGACAGGTCGCCAGTCTGTCGCAGGGCAACACAGAGAGACAAACAGGACAAACAACCACACACACACACACACACACACACCTAGGGAGAATCTGGAAAGCCCAATCAACCTGACAGTCATGTTTTTGGACTGTGGGAGGAAGCCGGAGAACCCGGAGAGAACCCACGCATGCACAGGGAGAACATGCAAACTCCGTGCAGAAAGATCCCGGGCCGGGAATCGAACCCAGGACCTTCTTGCTGCAAGGCAACAGCGCTACCCACTGCGCCACTGTGCAGCCCCTTTTGTGTGCTGCTGATCTTTCTGTGTTTTTGCAACCTGCCAACATGTGAACAGCTTCCTGAATACTTGTGCAGGCTCTGACTGTGGTTGTGAATGTGACATACGCAGCAGCAGAGCGTCAGGCAGGTGATCTTTGCAGCGTTTTCTCCCGTCCCGCCGTAGCGGTTCTTCTTGGGCAGCAGCAGCACGAAGGACACGGCCAGAGACAGATGGTAGAAGCTGTGGACGTAGGCGTAGTCCCACTCCTGCAGGCCAAAACAAGACAGCCAGACTCTGTAATTAAAACCCAAACAATCGACTCGCAGATGAGCGGCAGACATTTATCTTCTGGGCTGGGCTTTGTTTTCACGATGAGGCACCTCAAAGTAGAAGCGCAGCATCAGAGCGAGGGCGCCGAAGCAGCAGCCTGGACCGACCTGCTGCGTGTAAACGCTCTTCTCCGGGTAGACGGCCCTCAGCTGCTTCATCTTCTGCAGCTGGAACAGCAGCACAACATCAACCAGACAATAACAAACCCGGCCGACTGGAAGCAGCACTATCAAAATAAAAGCTTTTTAAAATGCAGATCATGGAGGGAAAGTTGGGAAAGAAAGAACTCAGAGCATCAGGAGAGATTCACAGTCAGAAATTAATACAATCATTTGAGTTATTCAGAGAAAAAGTAGAAGTTAACGTTTCAAAACATCTTGTAATTATAATATCATTCATTTATAAATGTCGCAGTTTCAACTAATTGTTTGCTTTCCCAAATAAATATTTATTTATTTGGGAGCTAAATATTTAGCTATGGTGGCCACGCCCCCACAAGGCCACGCCCTCTGTAAGGCCACGCCCTCTGTAAGGCCACGCCCCATATAAGTTCACGCCTTTTCCTTTTCCTATGGAAAAGTTTATTCCGCTTCCATGAATAAACTGGAAACTGTTGATTTGAAATGAAATGTTTCAATATTTAGTTTTGAACTAAATATTTAATTTGGAGCTAAATATTTATAATGAAATATTTAACCTGCTGGTTAGATATTTATCTTCAAACTCAATATTTTTATCAGTTATTATGTTTTTAATATATTCAAACTAAATATTCTCTGAATATTTAGTTTGAAACTGACATTTATAAATACATAACATGGTAAAAATTGTTTTCCTCTAAATAAACCAAATTATTTCTGTTACTTTTTAGCTGTTATCTTTACAAATGGCGTGTCGCTCACCCATTTGATGGTGATGATGAAGACGGCTGATCCGATTGGTCCGGAGTAGATCCCGTAGCCCCAGCGGTCCTGGTAGATCCTCACGGCGATGGTCAGCACTCCAAACATCGATATGGTGGAGCGCTGCGGCTCGTCAAAGTCTCCCAGAGCTGAGAGACAAGACCAGAGACGGATCAGGTCTTTACTGGACGCTGCACCCAGTCTGGACGCTGCACCCAGTCTGGACGCTGCACCCAGTCTGGACGCTGCACCAGTCTGGACGCTGCACCCAGTCTGGACGCTGCACCCAGTCTGGACGCTACACCCAGTCTGGACGCTACACCCAGTCACACCAGTGGAGTTAATATTCAGGTACAATGACGTCAAATCAAGAGAAAATCTAAATAAACACGGCAGAAATACAAAACATTACCAAGTATTTTTGCTCTAGTTTCTAGTCAAATATTTTAGTAAACTTAAATATTCAAAAGTAACTTTACAAGTAACTATTCAGCAAGAAATAGGAGCTGGTTTTAAATCAATAATATTTGTGAGAAAGTTCCTGTTCCACTGAGAGATTATTTCATTGATGTGGGAAACATCTTGTAACAAGTGGAATAAATATTGTTTTAAATCAATATTAAGGAATTACTGACATAAAACAAACTCCTACATATTAAATTTACTTTCATCTCATTTCAAGTTTACTAAGATATTTGCACTAAAAATTAAACCAAAAACTACTTTGTAAGAGTTTGTGTTTTTGCAGTGAACCAATCAGAAACAGGGATTCAATGTCATTTAAATCAGAGTAATTCTGATTGGAGCCCCATCCTGCACAATGTTGCACATTTTACAGATATTTTTAGGGACATATTTGATGTTTGACATTCGGCTCAGTCAGACGCAGGCGGAGCAAACGCTTTGCTTCAGCGCAGTGAAGACGCAGCAAATGTTGCAGCAACTGCAGCAGGACATTTTGAACCTGTGAGTGAGGCGCTGTCCGTCGGTCCAAGCAGCACAAAGATGGTTTTACCTACGAGCGTGACCCACATGGAGAGCGCCGTGCCGTAAACGCTGAAGAACTCCAGGATGTCGTATCTCATAAAGCAGAGGATGGAGAGGCCCGGACCGTCGCAGGCATGATAAATCTGCAGGAACAGAGTCACAGTTACACTTTCACCACCATGAACTGGACCAGTCCAAGCCCGGACCGCTGAGACCCTTCACAATAAAGTTACCGCAACATGAGATTTTTATTCAGTCTCATAATCAGCTGATTTACTGCAAAAATTAAGTCATTTTTTTACATTAAACCTTATAAACAAAGAATATTAAAATGATTGTCAATGAGAAACTAACAACTATAGTGAACATAATTAGTATTTGGTTAATACATAAGTACTTAGAGTAACATTATTTAAATTTATGTATTTTTTCAACCAATCAAATCAAATTTAACATCATAAAAATACAAAATTAAAAAGCTCTAAAAACATCACAGTCACCAAGAGAGAAACATTAGATTTTGTTAGTAGCTCATCTGAATCATCCAACACATCAAATATCAACGTCCCAATAATCTAGAACAGCAATAAACAGGAGATTTAAAGGCCCTCGGGGTTCCAGCTGTTTTGCAGTTTTTGGAAGTTTGATCCAGATGATGGAAACAAACGTTTTGATACCAGCGGATCAAGATTTTCCTGCTTATGTTTCGCTGTAATGAATGAAAGGCAGACGGGGGTTTACTGGTCGTCCTTCCCGCTGCAGCTCAGTGAAGCGGGTTTGGATTCTCACCGCCGTGAAGAACATGGTGAAGAAGTAGACCATGGCCTCGGTGTGGAAGCCCCTCTTGGCGGCGACGCTGGCGGCCGGCAGGAACACCAGGCTGCTGGCGGTGGGGAGCAGCATCTTGGCGATGAAGGCGCCCATGGCTGGATCAGACTGAGGCGGTGCAGCTTTCACAGGAGAGCGTTTCTGATCTGCTCCTCTCCTCTCTGTCGGTCGGCGGACAGCTGTCCTCTGAGGCCATTTAAAGTTTAAACGTCCCTCAGATGACGGGGCCGTGTGGCTGCTGGGCCGTGTGGCTGCTGACCAGCTGTCTGCATACCAGCGCCCGCCTGAGGCAGGGCGAGGACCAACATGGCCGACCGTTCCTGTGAGCGGCTGCAGGTTGACGTGAAGCTTCTGTTGGATTCTTCTCTTCCTGCTCCAACTGCTCCTGACTTGAGACCAACGTCAGCTGCGTTTCCATTTACCATAAAATAGCACAAACTGAAATTATGAAAATAAACTTGATTAATAGAAACTTTGAAATAATAAAAAAGCCTCAATAGAGAATAGAAGTAGAAACAAAGGAGCTGAAATGGAACAAATGTTTAAGTTTTGGTCCCAACAGAACCGAGTCCACTGGACCACAAGGTGAGAAAACAGCGTGCAGACGGCGGCATTACAGGAGTATGGATTCATTCCTCCTCCCTGCTGACTCCAGCAAACTGCCTGGATTCAAACCACGTCATTTAGAGGGAAGAGCCGTTTCTGCTGACACCAAAGCAAAACCCAAAAACTCTTGCAGAACAGAAACTGTCAAAACAGATTCAAAATATGTTTAAAAATCGACAGACATGAATGATTTGTGTTTCTCCTCTGTGCTCATGTAGGAGGCATGGAGGCCGTGAGCGACTGGGACCAGTTTATGGAGCCTCACTGGTGTGACAAACACCCAGTTTAGGAGCAACTAATATTACCACCAAACTCATTCCTGAGCAGGAATGAGTTTGGTGATGCTTCGCTTTCTCTGAAGCCATTCTGAGACTTTTCAGGACATTGAAGAGGATTTTCCAATGAGCCTCAGCCTTCTGGGTTTAGCAGGAGAAACTGCAATTCGTTGAATTTAAAAAACGTTTCTCTGCAGTCGAACCTTCAGTGCCATTCTCCAGCACAGCTTTGAGGCCAGTCTGATGATTTGTGTGGATGGGAGAGGAGAGGAAGAAATGCAGAGTGAGTCCAGCTTTCTGCTGCTTGGAGGGAATCCGTAGTTTTTATTTGTCACTTCCTGTCGGGGAGAAGATTTTATAGCCGGCTTCACTCTGCGGTTGCTCGTCACGAGGCTGTATGTCTTCATTACGGGGTTTATAAGTGTTGAGCTGAAATCCTGCCGCGTTACGCCCATTTAAGTGCAGACATCAGCTGGGAGCACTGGTGAAATCCTGCTCTGCTCCAGCTGGAGAGGAAAAACCTGTCGCACAAACGTGGTGAAAGGTTTACGATTCGGTTGATTTGTTTCTTTTGTCTTGTTTTGATCTGTTTTATAATTGTGCAGCATTTGCTTTTGATTCAGATAAAAGAAAAACATTCCTGTTCATCTCAGTCATCATTAGGATAACATAACTAGATAGATCAATAATGGGTAAACTGATCAAATATTGATTTATTAAAGTATTAAAGTAGCGCCACAGAAAGTCACACACACACAGAGAGTCACACACACACAGAGTCACACACACACAGAGAGTCACACACACACAGAGTCACACACACACAGAGTCAACACACACAGAGTCACACACACACAGAGTCACACACACACAGAGTCACACACACACACAGAGTCACACACACAGAGTCACACTGATGGAGTTTAAAGTGTTTCCCAGAGTTTTAGGACCAAAGCTGCTGTTAGACCAGAAGAAAACAAACAGATATTTGATTTTATTTTATGATGTAAAATCAAACCAAACACTTCAGCTTCTGCGCCAACGCCTTTAGCGGTCTAGCATTTTTGCTCACTTTGAAAACAAACTTGGCTTCTCCTAAATGTTTTGTTTTCAGAATAAATTGCTAATTGACTTGGATGTTTGTTCTGATTGTTCGCTAATAGCAAAGCTAAGCAAACAACTTTTTATTTGTTCAGTTTAGAGCTGCATGTAACACTGATTTTAGATGCATTCTTATAAGTGTTACTTCTAAAATAAACAGGTTTCCACCATTGTTCCTGCTGTTGATGCAAACAGCGGCCATATTGAAACGTAAAGTGGGCTAAATATGACGCCGTTCCAGTTGATTTTTACGACTGGGAAGTTGGAATTTCCGAGTTCCACCTACAAATACGATGCACCATTAATGTGTTAGCATCAGGTTCTGCAAATTACCATGGTGGCATAACAATAGCAGCATTAATGTCTGTTGTTACCGAATCAGGTTTCACTGCTTAGTTATCAATATTCATTGCGATCTGCAATGAAAAATCAAATGGAGAAAATGGAGACTTTTTGTTCTGCACATCTACCAAATATTTTCCAATAATCATGTCAAATTAAACGCAACTTCTGGATTCGGGGTTTTATATTAAAAAAGGCAGGATATCTGAGCATCTTCCCACCAGCTAATAAAAGCTAACATGAAGCTGTAAGGCTGCTGAAACAGCTGAACCATCAACCACCACATACTGGACATCAACATCCCCTTTTAACCCGACTGGGCCAAAACCAGTTCAGTCCTATGATGGTCAAACTGTGTGAATGTAAACAAACCCCATGTGACACATCAGGCTAATCATCAGGCTAATCATCAGGCTAATCATCAGGCTAATCATCAGGCTAATCATCAGGCTAATCATCAGGCTAATCATCAGGCTAATCATCAGGCTAATCATCAGGCTAATCATCAGGCTAATCTGGTTTGCCTCCCAGAACCTTATTTGACTCTGAAGGATGTCTGAAGACGGCGTGGCAGCAGTTGGCTCTGCTGCTCCCCTCTCAGCTGTTGCACCTGCTCAAAGGCTCGAGGCAGCAGCACAAAGGGTGCAGTATGACAGAGGACTCCCACCACATGCCTCTGATTCCCAAGGAGTTTCATCAAGCAGAGCAGGCAGAGGGCCGGGGAGGCTAAACCACACCATCTGCCGGGAATCAACTGCAAATACGACGCAAACAAATCTGTTGGCAACTCTGCTGACAAAAATAAAATCTCCCCTTCTAAGGCAGCAGGATGATCTCAGCCTGAAATCCAACCTTTAGTGGAGGAAAATAAAATGTTTTAGTCGTTTATTGATTTGTTCCTGTTTGTTGGATGAAAGCTCATCTTAAAACTCAGAGGTTCAGTAAAGTTTATCAAACTCCTCACGCTGTGTGTGACAGCAGGACAGAAAACACTTTTTGTGGCTGCAGGCGGCGTCGGATGGTTGCTATGGAAACCTCCTGGGTGCAGTTCTTCATATTTATGCCCCATGGAAACAGAAAGTCATGGATTAGACGTTCCCAGGAACTCTGAACTAAATAAAACAAAACATTCCTTTTAGTTTCGTGTTTTCAATTAACTCCTGTATTTTGGTATTTTTAGTCGGTTTTATTTATTCTACTTTTCCCTGGATCCTCTTCCAGCTGTTCATTCTGCCATTTTCCCATCTTGTGTCCCTGTGTTTGGATTTTCAATAAATATCCACATTCACATGATTCTGCCTACACACCGCCTGCGCTTGGTGCTGCAACGCCGCAAAATGTGACAAAATACCCTTGATTTTTCATTTATGTATTAGGAATTCATAGGATGTATTAAATCTTCTTTGCCTGATATTTTTCCAGCTCAGTAAAATAAAAGTCAGACTTTTTTCTAATTATTATTGTAGGAATAATATCAGAACTAAAAAGGCTACGGACACATACGTAAAATAATGCCAAACATTCGTCAGTAGACTTCAGAGTCAACATTCAGTTTGTGAGCACAAAGTGTCACCAGGTCACATCACTGAACAATTTCCCAATAAATGCAACTTATGCTCCGGAGCATCTTGTATGTTTTTCCTTCTCATGTCACATTTTTTAACTAACGGTTTGTATAAATGTAGAAATCCCTTTAATCTGCATGGAATTCAATGCTAAACTTTTATTTTGAAGGCCACTACTTTCCTAATGCCATCAGTGCCTTTATGTGGCTCAGCAAATGTGTTAACAGCCTTTCAAGACGTTTTGTGCCCTTATATATGTCAGCTAACGTCAAAGAGGAAAAAGTGATGCAGAATGCAGTTTATAGGAATAATTCCCGTCCCTGACGTGGATCCAAATCAAACCGTTCCTCCAGTTTCATGCTGTGGAAGATACTCAATGACTTTTGAGAAATGAGAAGTAGAGGTCACTTAGACCAACAATTCATCTTAAACATCCACATTATTTTTCTTTAAACTGAGTTTTATCTAACAAACAATAACTGAGCAAAGCCAGTTTTCGTCCTCTGAATATTTCTCACTGCGGTTCCGTTTATGACACTTTTAATTGCTCTTTGTCTGGAGGCTCTAACCCTAATGACTCCCAACACTTTGCATCCTGCTAATGGGCACACACACACACACACACACACACACACACACACACACACACACACACACACACACACACACACACACACACACACACACACACACACACACACACACACACACACCGTGGGAGTGTTGCTTACATTCACTCAGCAGCCTTTATTAAAGCCTCACATCAAGGTGGCGCGCTTCGCGCTTGAATTACTGGTGGGATCGTGTTGCTCTGGTCTGGCAGACGGAGTGAACTGCCTCCATCAGCAGGAGCTAACGCTAAAGAACTGGACCTCAGCAGCACCTCAGGTCCAACAGTGCAGCTTGAATGTTGCCTGTTTTCTATTATGGTTATTATTCAAGCTGTTTGGCTGCAGAGAAGATGCTAAACATGTTTTCTTTTTATTTTATTTTGAAGTGTTTATTTTGCCCACTTGCAATGTCAGCCAAACTTCATCTTATAAAAATCCTCGAGGGTTTTTGTGGGCAGGAAAGTGTCCATAAAAGCTGTCCGTCCACATGTCCCTCCGTCCATTCGTCAACTTAGAACTGTTTTCCAACTAACTGAATCTGAACCAACGATGAATAAAGAATACTGGTTGGATGAATAAACTGTGCCGTATTCTAACTGGTTAATGAAGTGGAGAAGAAGAGGAAGAAGCGAACAGAGAGGATGGTAATGACAGGAGGCAAGTTCACAGACCTGAAAGTAAGACCATGAAACATGGAATGACACAGAAGAAGTTGAGCACAGTGAAAAGACAGCTGTAGCAACAGAGGAGCGACTGAGTGAGGTGGAGAGGAAGAGGGAGCGGCGAGAAATAACAGCAGAGGGAAAGATACAGGAGACGAGCTGAAATCATAATAAAACATGAAGGACTGAGACAGACGGGGGGAAAAAGGACAGGAAGACAGCCGAGAAAGACACGGTGGTCCTCAGACTTCTCTGCTTCACAGCATTCACCTGGATCTTCTGGGCTCACCTGACGGTTCCTCGTGTCCCGAAAGGAGTCGCTGATAGAGACCAGAGACCAGAGACCTGAGACCTGAGACCAGAGACCAGAGACCAGAGACCAGAGACCAGAGACCAGAGACCAGAGACCAGAGACCAGAGACCTGAGACCAGAGACCAGAGACCTGAGACCAGAGACCAGAGACCAGAGACCTGAGACCTGAGCACGAAGACCAGAGACCTGAACACGAAAGAAACAAACAGGAAATGAAAGGAAACACAGATAGAAGCATTTAGGTTTACAAAGAGGCCCTGAACCTGCTGCTGAATCAGGGGAAGAAGCAGGTTAATTGCCTTGCCCAAGGGCACAACGACTGAGACGGACAGATGGGGAGAAACCAGCAGTTAAAAGCCAAACTCCCAGTTCATTCTGAGCCATTATGAACGAACTGATTCACTTCTGACTCCCTGAGGGTTTAACTGATCGAGTTAAACCCTGATCGAGTCTCTGCCATCATGATGGAATCACCGTACAGCTCAGAGCATCTCCACAAAGCACCTGGTGACCAGACTGAGCAGATTCCAAACTCTTTTTCCACTTACTAACAATATCATCAGTCCTGGTCAGCATCAAACCGAACACCGTCAGGGAAAGTCCTGCTTTCCTTTCACTCAACAAAAAGTCCTTTTCAACAACATCCTCAAGTTCCTCCCTTTGTGGAGCTTTTGTTTCTGCAGCTGAAGAAGCTGCAGACCTTCTGGCTGCTGGTTCCTGTCCGCTTGAGCTCAAGCCCTAAAGCCAAAGTGCAACTTGATGGGTTTCATCACTGGAAACCACCAGAGGGTCTTCTGGTTGCTCTCAATGTGGTACCAAAGACATCCTGGCACTTTCACACTTTATGTTTGCAACTAACCTCAGAACATGAGAGATGTTGTCTCAGAGGTTTGGACCATATAACTGCTTCCTCAAAACACAAAGGAACCTCATGTGGTCAGAAAAAAGAACTAAAACTGAGCAAACATGGAGCTAAACTTTTCTTTAGTTCTTTAGAAACATACAGAACTTTGTATCAAGACTACTTTAGGCTCTGCAAGGTACCAATCAACCAGACATCTTTGGAGCTAATCAATGTCTGTTTGCAGTGACACTGAAGATGAAGAAAGGAAGGAGGAGCAGAGGAGGAGGCGATCTATTGCGGAGTCTCAGTCCGTCAGACAGTGCTGATGGAGTGATGGTTCTCCTGGGTCAGCGATCCCTCATCCTTCATCCAAACCCAAACAGCTGACATGAGGCCATGTGGCTGCAAGACGTCTTCCAAGCAACACTTAAATAGTAACTGCAGCAAAGTTTTAACCAAAACGTTCTGGTTGTTATGGAGCAAATCAGAGCCAGGTAGAAACTATGATTCAGAGCTGTAGTCAGAGTACCTTAAGGACACAAGTAAGAAGATGTGAAGTTGAGACTAATGAACTGATTAGTAAAGAAAAACCAGTCAGAAAGCAGAGCAGCCAGCCAGCCAGACTCCTCTGGTCCTCCCACCTCTTCCTCCTCCTCTGTCTCGGCTGGAGGAGGAGGAGGAAGAGGAAGAGGGATGCAGGGAAAGCACACCTTACCTCCCTCCCTTTCTTCATCCCTCTTTCTATCCCTCCTCACTCCACATTGACAGCAGCTCTCATCACAACTCAACACTGCTGTTGCCGGCAGGCTGAAGCACATTCAGGCACACACACGTTAAATCCCACTCGCTGACGCTGAGTGGCATCTTCAGCACACACCAAGACGCCCTTGGACTGCTGCAGGCGAGGTGAGTAAATATTTGGGAACTCCTCTGAGTGTGTTGCTGCTGTGCAGTTTGTGTGATTTCTGTGTTGGCTCTTTGGACGCCTGCATGTGCTGTTGTGGTTTCCTCTCTCTGCTCTGCTCTGCTCTGCTCTGCGTGTGTATTCGTGTGTTTATGAGGCACAGTAGAGCCAATGGGAATTGTTTTGCACCAGACCAAAACACATCCACAAAATAATGCTGACTCGCTCTCAGAGGAGTGTGTGTTCCTGTGCAGGCATGCGTGCATGTGTATTCCTGGAGAGGCCCGAAGTCTGACTGGAAACTTGTCAGCTGTTGGGAGATGTGAGTGTAAACTGGTGAGGTAGAGGCTCGCTGTGGGTCCAACACGGCTTGTCTGGGGAGTTAAAGGGAGAGAAATCCTACCCTGAACTTTTTCAACCAAGAGTTTTCTGCTTGATGCAGAAAATGTTTGCTTTCACAAAATGCTCATGCTGTTTAGAGAAAAACATGTTTCTGGTCATCGTCCTGTTTTCACTGTCCGTCAGACTCGGTTTGATTAGAGACCAAAATGGCAGCAATGGGTGCATTTTCAGCTGCTGCTTTCACACTGCGCTGTCAAACAACCCAAGCAGTTTGAGTTCATCTCGTCGTATGGGGGGGGGACGACAGCAAGAACCTCTGAGGAAAAGACACGAAATCCTCTGAAGACAACGACCGCAACTTCCCTCCTCACAAAATCCAAACTAAAACGGAGCGGCGTTATATTTTAACAACTGGAGGATTTCTCCTCCAACTGAGCTGGACATGCTGGTCTGTTTTAGTTGTGTTTACCCAGCATGCCCTGCTCTGTAGTCCACTTCCTGCTTTTGGAGTGGTTCTGGTCCGCTTGGCGTTCACATCTGCATTCACACCTCAGCAGAGATTAAACCAAACCCAGACTGAGGTTTGTTTGTGAACTAGAGTTCACTTCTTTGGTCCACATCAGAGTTCGATTACGCATTCACACCTCCACCAACAAACCGGACTTTCTAGGCAAAGAATTAGACAAACTTACTGCAGTTAGTTAACATCTGTTAGGTCCTGTGCTCACACTGCCGGGTCTTTAGCGAGGTAGTGTAAGTGAAGAAAGAAAAAGCTGAGAATTCACGGCACAATAGAAACAGATTTGCACATGTTACAATGCGCTTTGATGTGTTATGCAGTTTAATGCAGACCATCTGATGAGCTCTTCAGCTATTATTGTAAATTAAAGCCATTCATCATGAAAGGAAGTCAAGTCAACACGGATCGGAGCAACAACATCTAAACCGACTCTTTTGTTCCTGATCCAAGCAGTAAAGGTTTTGTGGAGAGAAGCAAACATTTCTGAGTACAGTGTTTAATCTGCATCTTAATCCCAGTAAATGTGTGCGGCTTATTATAACTTCATTAGATCAATGACTCTGCCTTCTCAAGACTCTGCTTTAAAACCCTCCAGCTCTTCTTTTCAACTCCAGCTGCTCTGAAGAGCTTCACCCAGAGGCTTCCTCCCTCCGGCTCCTTCCTCCCATCTCTGATCCCATCCCTGCCTCAGTCATCATTCCTGTGAGAGGAGACCGCGGAATGAGTCCGATTCTCGACAAGCAGACACCCACAACCAGCCTCTCGCCTCCCAGCGTCTGACCGATGCTGGGGTTTGTCTAATTAGCACCGTGTCATTCGGCTTTTCGTCGCTAAGAAATGATCAGAATGCAGCGGTCGCCTTTCCGACGCTCAGTGGCAGATTCCTGTAGCTCTCTCGGTTCCTGGATTGGGTCTCGCCAGAGGTGATGCTTACCTCAACCTTTGGTTGGCCGATTGGGAATCCTGATTAAAGCCTGGTTGAAACTCGCTGTGGATGTTACCCAGAACACAGCTGGAATGAAGTGAGTGAAATGAGCCAGAAAGATTGAAGCAGCAGCCATGATAAGATGTCCATAATGGCTCTGGTGCTTCCTTTACTGCGTTTCGTCTGATCGTTTCCTTCACAGTGACGCAACGTCAGGAATTATCTGAATTCATCTGAGATCAGGATGTGTGAACGGCAGGTTTTCTGACCACTGCCTTTGTCTTTATGACCTGCATCTGAATTTACTGAACTACTAAAGTCTCTTTGCTACAAATCATTTAAAGTACTTTATGCCCTTTTCAGACGGCGGAGGTTCAGGTTGGCAGAGCAAGTTGGTTCTAGACCTGAAGGTTCCCGCTGTGAACGCCGTGTCCTTCTTCCCCCAAGACAACAGAAAGATGTTAGGCCTCAACAACATCTGACAGAAAATCTTTGCCAAGTCTGTGCGCACGCAGCTGTAGAGC
Source organism: Poeciliopsis gracilis (assembly GCA_911649635.1). Classification (NCBI taxonomy): domain Eukaryota; kingdom Metazoa; phylum Chordata; class Actinopteri; order Cyprinodontiformes; family Poeciliidae; genus Poeciliopsis; species Poeciliopsis gracilis. The sequence continues at coordinate 868,388 of CAJVRI010000826.1, forward strand.
AGAAAGAACTTTTTGTTGGGATTCTCAGATTTTGCTTCCATAGGAATTTTTTCATAAAAACCAAGAGTCGCCGTTTCACACACTAATGGTGATTTCACCTCCATTAGTGTGTGAATGAGTGTGAGGACGATGCTGATGTCACCACAGAGACGATGGCATCTTTTGCTGATGTGCAGTTTGTCTTTTGACTCATAGCAACATGATTTCTCAGGTTGTTTAGTCCACTCTCACCCAAATCTAGCTTGCTTGCCCAGACAGTCTGGTTCATTTGGTGGAAGGTGAGAATCCCTAATCAAACTCTGGTCTGCCTAAAAACCTCAGTCTCAGTTTGGTTGTAGTGAATGCACATGTGAACGCCAAGCGGACAGGGGACCACTCCAGATCTAGGAAGTGGGCTACATTGCAGGGGATTCTGGGTAAAAACAACCAAAACACTTGATGCTATTGCTAGTGGGAGAAATGTCTTGTGGTCTTCAGCCAAAGACAAACGAGAAATCCTCCAACGGCTAAAATCTGATGCCACTCCAGTTCAGTTGAAATTTTGTAAAACATGGAAGTTGCGCTCAGTGTCTTTTTGTGTCGTTTTCTTCAGTGGTTCTTGCTACAGCGCCCCCACAGGTGAGGAGGGGAACAGGTTGTTCAAAGGGTTTGGTTCAGTGGAGAAGCTGAAAATGTCAGAAATACAGCAGTTTTGGTTCCCGGTTGAACCGAGTCGACCATCGGTACGCGTCAGCTGAAGGTGTTGGAGCATCTCGTTTGTTGAAGGTTTTAAAGGGACGCGCCTCTTGGTAGAGACTTTTAGGCAGAGCCAGAAGACGAGCTGGAGAATGTCTTTTGACTCATAGCAACATGAGTCAGTCAGGCCTGGGTTAGTCATCCTTTTTACTGTGGAAAGGGATGACTGGGTTTCCCTCCTGCTACCTCTCTGAACCAATCTCAGGAAAGTAAACAGAAGGATGGAAAACAGAGAGAAACTCCTGGTGATTGTTCACTTAGACTTCTCTTCTTTCAAATGCCTGTTGGCCGTCTGTGCATCACTGTGACTTACAGGACTTGTCTGCATGTTGGAGCAATAAAAGATGTGGATGTTTCTCAGAAACAGAAAACCTATTTGAAGATGGGAAATCTTGAATCAGAACATTAATCCTGGATTAATAAAACGTTCAGAGCTTTATGTTCCACCCCAGTTAAATACGTTCTCTTTGTGATTCATACATTTAATTAAACCTTAAACTGTTGCATTATTTCAAGTCTTCCTATAAAACATCTTCACTTGAAAGACGATATTTGTATAGCAGGTGTCGGGCAGCGTGATCGGCTCCAGTCCGGCGTCCTGGGGGACAGACCTCTGCTGTCCGTCCGTCTCCTAAGGTTTCCACGACTACAAAAACAAGACGGCGAGGCGAGGGGCCCCAGGGGTCCATCAGGGTGGGGAGAGTTCGGGAGCAGGGAAGACGAGGGAACTGTGTTTACTTTTGTCTTCTTTTTTTGTGTGTCTGCCCTGCTTGGCTGCTGGGAAACGACAGCAGAGTGAGGAAGGAGAGAGGAAGACTCTGTCTGGACGGCATCAGGCCGACTGCAACCTGCAAACCTGGGACTGGTTTCCTGTAGCAGCTCAGTCCCAGCTCTACGCGATCATATCTTTCTTCCGAACGTTGTAGAAACTAAAGAGCGCTTTGCTACACTGAGGACAGATGGTCCTCTTTACTGAAGGAAAACAATCATTATGTTTTATTGTTCAGCTCAGCTTGTACAACCAACAGAGAAACAAACTTCATCTCAAGGCAATCTGAAGCACAAAAGTACAAATATATATATAATTCTGCTTAATTTGCTCCAAATTCAGGTAAGGCAATTAAACACAACGTGACTAACGTAATGTCTAGTTCACACGGAAACATTTTTACCCAGATTTTTTCCTTCCAATCTTAGGAACGCTCTGAGTATCTGGATGTCTCTTAAAGTAAACTCAGACGTTATTCCTGCCGTGTGTGAAGCGCGATCTGCTCCGTTGGGACGCGTCGATCTAAAATCAGGGCACATTGTAGGACAAGCGAGATCACAGCCTGATAAATGCAACGTGTCGCCAGGCAGAAAGCAAAGTGACCAAGAATCAGAGACTTGTTTCGTTTTTCTCTATGAAATATGTTCCTGAAACTACCTCTATTGCTTCTTCGCAGTCGGCCATGTTTGTTTACGCTGAAATCGAGGTTTTATTAGATTTTTGACCCGACGGCTGAACGTCAGTGAGAGAAATGTGTTTGTGTGTCTCTCAGGTTTTAACTCCAGTGGTCTAAGATACCAACTGCTGGAACGTTATCGAAGGAAAACCAGTCAGATACATTGAATCTTGGCTTTCCTGCTCCTGAGGAAGCATGTGGCGACAGTGGAGAGAAATGATTTCCTTTCAACAGGAGGAGACAGACAGAAACATTCATCCGGAGGCTTTGGTCTGAATCAGTCCACGATTCTGGTGCTTCGGTTTCTTTTCACGCAGAGAAAACCCAAAGCAAACAAGAACTGGAACATTTGGTCTGTTTATGGGTCAGTTGGTCCGGGCCGGCAGAACCAGATGTACACAGGAAGCAGATGGTGTGAAATCACATCATTAGTGTTTCTGGGAACTAATTCAGGTAAAATACCGAGTGATTATGAGAAGACGTCTTAAATGTTGGACTCTATGCTCTATGGAAAAAAAACCTGCGTCCCAAAATGCAACACTAACCTGGCTAACTAATTTAAACGAAACAAAGTTTCTAAAATAAGTAACATATGAATATAAATAATAGAAAGTAGGATAGCTCAAACTGGAAAATCTAGAATGAGTTGAATAATCCTAAAAAAGTTTAGCTTTAATAAGTTAATGCATCCTAGAAATGAAGGATCAAGATTAAAATGATTAATTCAACTCAGCTTATACAGTGCAGAAACCCATTTTTACAGTGTGCAGTACATGATGATGTGATGAATGAGTGAATGAATGAATTGAGGGAAAGTTTCTGAGTCCAGTCATGAAAAAAATGGCAATAAAGATTTCTAAATACTATCTTGGGCCAACACACAATACACTGTAAAAAATATGGATAAAAAAAGTGATTTCAGAAGGGCACTTTGTCCAGAGGAAAAGAGCAGGCACTCTAGCGCCACCTAGTGCCTGTCTGTGACAGTCCCTGTGCTCATTTATTATTACATAATTACTCATTTTCTATGATTTAACAATAATATCTTATGTTTCTTTCCGTTGTTTCTGTTTTTTGGTCTCTATGGAAACGACTTTAAGGTTTTGGCAAATGACCTTCAAAGTAAAACAAGTTTTCAAACAAAAGGTTTAAATAGAATAAGTTCAACCTGACTTCAGAGATGAAATATTTCACTTGCAGAGAGGGAAAACTTTTCAGCTGTGGTTTTCTGGCTGCCGGTCCGTCCTGAGGATGACGGGAGTTTTTATCCACTTGGAGGTTTTGCTCCTGCTGAGGCAGAGAGGGAACATGCAGAGCGATGATGGAGGTGCTTCCCTCAGCGGGGGACGCTGTACACGGAGAACATTTGCTGGAAATTTAGCATTTTGGCCAAATTTCCCCAATAAAGTTTGTACGCAAACGCAAACCGCTGAGCTCAAAGTGGGAATCTGCTCTATCGTTACCAATGTGTGTGTCTGTGAACAGCAGAGAGGTGGAGCAGGAGGTGTGTGTTTGGGATACCTGTGTGTGAGCCGCAGCGCGCACAGAGCCGCAGTGTGTGCCGGCGCTGAGTCATGCCACTGGCTGAGCGTGTGTGCACGTGTATCCGTGTCGGACAAAGCGTCCGTCTCCTCCTGCGTGTGTGTCTGGCAGCTGGCCGCGCTCCAGCTGCGTCTGGTTGGATAATGAAGTCCAGGTGTTTCTGCGGCTGCTTAAAGACACCTGCCACCAATATTTAACGCAGCGAAAGCCAGACTGCAGAGGGTGAGACCAGCTGCCTGCTTATTTTATTAAGAGCTGTCCTAAAACGGGGAGTTCAGGGATCAATGAGCCTGTGCTGGTAATCATCGTCCTCCTCTGAGTTTGGATGAAAACGCGCATGCAGGGAGGAATAAAGCACATTCTTCATACAGTTAAAACCCAAATTAAAACAGTTAGGAGAGAAATTTATAGGGAACAGTTTGAGCAAAAACACCCAAAGGAGAAACAACAATGGCAGATAATTAACCTGCTAAAGCTCAGAGATGTGCATCATTAGTGATGGCTTTTCCCTCTGCAGCCAAACGTGACTCTGGTGATTATACATGTTGAGACGGACGTGGAGGCAGCGGCTCAGCTGCGCTCACTGCAGGTCAAAGGTCAACAAGTCAGATTCAGAAGGTGAAGGACAACGAAAAATCCAACAAAAGTCAAAGAAGAGCAGACTGATGGACCAACGCAAATCATTTCAGTCCAAAATGACTTTACTGTTAGCAACTGTGTGAAAGTAGAAAGAGCAAAGGTCGATCCAGCAGCAAAACTCCCACAACCAGACGGAAACAAACAAACGATTCATCTAAAAACGATGAACAAAAGTCTAGAAAAAGAACAATCACATTTAGATCTGGACTTTGACTAGGCCAGTGGTTCTTATCTAGTCTTCTTTTAACATTTACATATTTATCTTTATACAAACCAACATTATCAAAACAGATTCATAAAATTATAACATTTTTGTTTTTCAGCCTGAAAACTTTCCAAGTTGAGTTTTTAAAGTCAGTTTGTAACATTTAATCCAGATTATTTAGTCTGTGGGATCCTCAAAAAGGGCAAATGATGCTGGTTCTGGTTCTGCTCGGCATCCAGAACCAGAACCAAACATGAAGAAGCAGCATTCAGCTTCTATGCACCACAAATCTGGAACAAACTTCCAGGAAACTGTAAAACAGCCGAAACCCTGAGATCCTTTAAACGCAGCTGGTTAGATTATCAGCAACAAGAACATATGTGATGATTTTGATATTAGACTAAATGTAATGTTTACTGCTTGCTTTTACTGACTGTTTGAGGTTATTATCATGTAACACACTTGAATGTTCTATAGACTAAACTTGACCTCATTTCATGTAAAAATGTTACGTTTCTGAAGGTTCCCTAACCAGATGATAACTCAAAAAAGGGAATTTTTCAGTGAAATTTCCTCTTAAGTCTTTGGGACTTCACTGAATCCTTGGATTTCAGGAAACTCCTCCGAGAAGCCTCCTTTTCCTGTGAGTCTGTGTCTGTTCCTGCCAGCCTTTACATACAGACATGTACGTTTCCTTATGGTCTGTGGAGCTAAACAAAGGCCTACCTGTGTAGGAGCGAAGGGAAACTTCCCTTCCTCCTTCCAGCGCTTTAGGGCTTGTTTGGCTTTTTAAAGTCCAGCTCACCCGTCTGCACCACCTGTGGCCTCTCGGCGGCCCATCTGCGTCACGCTCCACCTGCCAGCAGCCGTCTGCGCGGACCGCCAGCCGCTCTGCACGGCCCAGAAAACAGATGTTACTTTGTGTTTCGGCTGCTTGGAACTGGCTTGTTTTCAGACGCATCAAGTTTATATTGAAGCTTCGTGTTACGCAGGTAATCCTGAATATTTACAGAATTAAATATTAAATATTCATCGATAAGGCAAGTTATCGATTAATAAGTTGACTGATTTACTTTTTTTTAATCTGAGTTTTCTCATGTGGGCTGATCCTCTTTCAAAGAACTTAATTTTTCATAATGTGCTGATAAAAAAAACATAATTTATTGTTAACATTAGTTTGAGTGAACTGCACTAAAGCTGCAGCATATGTGTAGTGTTTGCATGTTTGTTTATGGTATAAGATAATCTTCTTCCAGTGCTTTCTAGAAACAAGCAATCAGAGCCAGGAGGAGGATCTTTGCGCTGTCAATCACCACTTCATGTGGCGCTGCTCATCCCTCTATCTTTTCATAGATTATATGTCACAACATGGTGACAGTTTTAACATATATGTGAATAAAATATTGTTTTTCAGTAAGTTACCCACTGCACCGTTACACCGACTGAATGAACAGAAAATTGTGGTTTTCTCACATCATTAAAATTAGACAAATGTATAAAATATAAAAACACAGGAACCTCTTCAGTTGTTGGATAGAAAAATGAAACATGTGAAGAATAAAATGTGAAACAATTCATTGCCCATAAGCAGAGCTGTCCATACTGCAGTGGATCAGCATCATGTATGTTTTTATCACCTAACATTAACATCTCTAACATTTTCCTCACCTTCATGGCGAATCTGTCACAAAGCTTCAGAAACTCAGAATAATTTCTGTGAAACGGAAAGAGCCCGTCGAGCGTTTATACAGCGACACAAAAGCGCATAAAAACATTTTGCATCTCGACCGGACTCACTTCCGGTGTCACCGCCATCTTTACTCCTGGCTCCGTTTAAGGATGAGCAGCGGCGCCCTCTGCTGGACGGCGGCCAAACTACAACAATAACAGGCTGTCCAACTGGACGTTCTTAGGAAATCGATTGGAACGCATTTAAATCTAATTAACCATTAATCAACAATTAGCAGTAAGTCTATTGGTTGTTTTTCTCTCTCTATAGTTCCAGGATAATCCCAGTAAATCTGCCGTCTGTCTGGAAATGTTTTGCTTTTGCGAGCTCCTCAAACCGCCGCAGTTTGTTGCAGAAACTGCGACATCACTGCAGTCAGAGAGGAAATATTAAGACTCCCAATGTGTTCTCTGTGCATGAAGCAGCCGAGACTCTTGTGTGGTTTTGGAAGCTGAGAAGCCTCAAATTGGAGTTGAAAACCCCCACATGTCTCGGCTGAAAGCTTCATCCGCAGGAACTCATTAGCGGTGGCGATGCTTCCCTCCAGACCCCTCGGTCTGTGTCAAGCAATCATCGCTTTGCTGCTTTTATCCAGAAACACATGGAGGTCTGCGGCCCGGATGCTGAGCGCGGCCCTGCATGCATGTTCTGGATGCTTCGGTTCTGCTGGAGACAAACATGCAGATCCTTCTGTTGAACTGAGTGTTTTTCCTTTCCTGTGTGCAGGATGAGGGTGTGGTCATGGGAGCAGTTTGGGGAGACAGGTGTGGTCCTCCTCGGCTTCCTGACCCTGGCCATGTCTGTGGGAAACCTGTCCTCCAGAGGCCTGCAGGTACACACCACTGCAGGAGAGCACTGCAAAAACACTCAATCTTAACAAGTAATTTTATCTACTTTCTCCTGCAAATATCAGAGCACATGAGAAATGAGACAAATCTAACTTACCAGCAGCTTTTCAGCAAAAGCAGAGCTCTCTTTTTGCTGAAACAGTCTATGTTATGTCAGTTTGGTGTGATAGATAATCTGTGAAAAATTGAGTTTTTCCGTCTTCTTTCAGTGCAAACTAGAAACAGCCAATTAGAGCCTGGAGGCGGGTCTTAGCGCTGTCAATCACAATCTGTTTGGCTCCTCACCCTTTCTCCACATCGCCTCCACAGGCTCTACAGCTAGAATAGCTTGTTGTGAATATGCAGTCTAAGTTTCTTCTGATGGTGAGTTGTTTCTCCATTAGTTAAGCATCAGGTACACGGGTTGATTGACAGCACTAAGCCCCGCCTCCGGGCTCTGATTGGTGGTTTTTGTTCGGAAGCAGTCCATTTTTTTAGTTTTTTACTTTTTTAAAAATGTAGCTTTATAATTTGAGGTTATCTTTCATAATTATTGCGATGTAAACACTTTGAACTGCCTAAGATGTGTCATTTAAAGGAACTTGACTGATTGATAATTATGATTAAAAACAGATTCAATTTTATTTTTTTAAAAAAAGAAAGAGATAAAAACTGTAGAATGAAAAACTAAATTGGATCCATTTTTCCTTTCTGAGGCAGGAGAGTGAAGGAGAGACACGTTTTAGGAATCTTCATCAGTGAAACATTTTGAAATCGATTTTCCATCGTCCTTCACAAATATGAGCAAAGATGTTCCATCAAACCCCAATGAAACTCATTCAGGTTTGAATAAAGAGTCTCAAAGTCTCCAGTTGAGTGTTCAGGTGTTTAAACTCGCTGAGAAACACAGAGATTGATAATCTGGATGACTGCGGCCTCAGAAATCTGGACTGTAATCTGGACTCTGTGGCTCCGAGCCTCGGTCTGTCTGGTATTTGCCGAGTTTCCCTCACAGCTGCGCCGCCTCACACCTTTACAAGGAGCTCAGCGCGCATTCCAGCGACCCCTCGGACGGATCTGTTTGAATAAATGGATGCCGCCTTCGGCCCGGCCTAATGCTGCTAATCCGGGCCAGGAATGTGGGAAGCCTCCGTACAAAAACACGATGGCCGTCACTTCGCGGGCCGGGATTTGTTCTGGTTCCTGACGCACGCTCCCGTGACGCTCCGACAATGCTACAGCTGTTGTTGTTACTGTCAGGAGCTTAGGTTCTCTACACACAACACGGGCCATCGGCAAAACAAACCGGTTCTGCTGCGCTTGCACCTGAACACACCAGAACCGACCCAGGTTCTGCTTCATCGCTTTGGTTTAGGAGCATTTTCATCCCAAGAGAAGTGGGTCATTATTTACGGGACATTAGAACCAATGAAATAGTAATAAAAAAAGAATAATGACTTTTCTCTAAATTATTGCTTTTTTTAAAATCAAAATTAGTTTTGATCGCGAAAGTTTTAAGTCCAAATTCTGAGGAAAATTTAAAAATTTTCAAGAAAAAAACATGTTAATTTCTGAGCTTGAAAAGTCGAAAATTTGGTAGAAAAAATTTTGCAATTTTGATATTCATGTCATAAATTTTCTAGAAAAAAGGCGGAAATTTGGTGGCGTTTCAGAAATCCATTAAAATTCAGAACATTTTCAAAAGTTGAAATGCATAATTTTTTTCACTCTACAAAATTTCAGAGCTTAATCTGAAAATTTCTCAGTTTCTCTTGCAAATTCTCAACTTTTCAAATTCAGGAATTTCTGGTTTGTTTCTAGAATATCTAAAAAAAATGTTTTCCTGACCCTAGAAAGTTTCTGAGTACGATCTGAACATTTTTGAGTTTTTTGGCAGAAATTTACTCCTCCTGCTTTTCTGTCTGCAGTGGAAAGGCGTAGAGCTGAGGAAGGAAGACAGAATTTAGTTTTCAGTGGTCCAAATCCTCTTCCATAGTATTAATCACATTCATACTGTGTGTTGTAATTCTCCGTTTCACCAGGAGGAGGGCGCTGCGTCCAACAGCCTGGAGGACCAGCAGGAGGTCACCACCTACTGGTGGGGCGAGTGGGCCAAGTGGACGGCCTGCACCCGGACCTGCGGCGGGGGGGTGATGTCCCAGGAGCGCCACTGCCTCAAGCAGAGGTCAGTCTGTCGGTCTGTCGGTCTGTCGGCCGGTCTGTCGGTCGGTCTGTCGGTCGGTCTGTCGGCCGGTCTGTCTGTCAGTCGGCTGGTCGGTCTGTCAGTCGGCCGGTCTGTCGGTCGGTCGGCCGGTCGGCCCAACCCAAACACCATGAGCCCAACCGGTTCAGTTGTTGAACTGATTCAAATGAACGAACAGTGAAGAAAACCAAAGAAACTCATTATTTACACATGAAAAACTGCAGTTGCTGCAGAAAAACGTCAGAAATATTTTGTAGGAGTTAAAACATGAAAGAAATGATCAAAAAGAGAAGGATGTTAAAAATAACACAAAACAAGATTTCTGTAGATGTGCTGGAACTACAACAGATCATTTTTATGTTTAGTACAAGAAAAAAGTCCAAATATTAGCAGAATAAAGACACAGTATTAATATTTTCTTCATATGTAAAATTTAATGGAGATGAGAAATAATGAAAAAAAGTTTAAAGGGAAAGAACAAAATAAAATGAGAGAAGTTTGTTTCTAAACCTGCAGAAAGAGAAAAAATAAACAAAACCGAGAAACTAAAGTGATAAACATATTTATGTACAATAAAAACAAAACTTAGAAAATACTAGATGATACAAGACGCATTTACTGGCAAACATAAACATGTAAATAATCAGTGGATTCATCTTTCAGTTTGATTAGGAGCTTTAATTTAATCCAACAGATTATTATGTGTGTTTTTCTCATCGTCTCAGCCTGATATTTAGCTTTAATGCGCCGCCGTTTCTCCAAACGTTTGTTTTCTGTTCAAAGAAAGAAAGTTGCTGCTGGAAAGGACAACATGACCTGCACAGGAACGGCCAAGAAATACCATCTCTGCAACACCGTAGTGAGTCTCAGACTTCCTCCTCATCACTTCACATCTGTACAAAAACAAACATGGCCGCTCCAGCTGGCTCCCCGTCAGCAGGAACACATTCAAACTGTCCTCAACAAACAGAGACAAAGACGTTTCCAAAACTGACTGTAAACCAGAGGACTGTCACGACAACATCAGAGGCTTCTTGTCTTTCATAGAAAAGCTTTTATTATTTCACTGAAAATATTGCATATTGAATTCATTAAAAGTATTATAGAAATTAATACATGCTGTACATTTATGTTTTTATGTCCCAAATACATTTTAAATATTTCTGAAAATGAATATTTCAATAGTCAAAAGACTTTTTTACAAAACTCTGCATTTCAGAGCAGAATGTTTTATCTCTCCTGTAAAGCTGGTTAAATTTCAGTGAGACATGAGGAGACATGAGACATGAGACATGAGGAGACAGGAGGAGACATGAGGAGACAGAGACAGGAGACATGAGGAGACATGAGGAGCCATGTCTCATTGTCCTCTGTCTGCAGGACTGTCCCGCCTCTGGGAGGAGCTTCAGGGAGGAGCAGTGCTGGTCCTTTAACTCGCAGCGTTACAGTGGGAGGAACTACCAGTGGAAACCTCTCTATCCTGGTAATATCATCCAGAAAAACACTCAGCCGCAGCCGGCCCAAGGCAGAAGCAAACTAAACCACATGTCGTAGGTGTACGAGCAGCGCCACGTGAGAAAGTAATTGACAGTGCTAAGACCCGCCTCCTGGCTCGGATTGGTTGTTTCTAGTTAGCTGTGGGAGAAGACAGAGGAGTTCGATGTTTTGCTGCAACACGGTGACAGTTTCAGCAAATATGTGGAAAAAAAGATAAAAGTTAAATAAATAGTTTAAATTAATTAAAAGATTTTGAATTGTTTAAAATTTAAAGAATTTTGTGAAATTAAGGAGAATATTCTTCAATGTTTGTTGTGTTACCGTAGTAACAATCTGATGCTGGGAGTTTAATCTTTGTTTTCTGTGAGTTAAATTTGTTCACACATACAAATAATGAATTAATCTCCCAGATTTCAATCCAGATTCCATCTTTCCTGCACTTAAAAATGAATCAGCAATGAGTTAGTAAAGGGAATCGTACTCTGACCCGTCTCCTCCTCCTTGTCTTCAGATGATTATGTTCATATCTCCAGCAACCCCTGCGACCTCCACTGCACCACGACCGACGGCCAGCGGCAGCTCATGGTGACGGCGCGAGACGGCACTTCCTGCAAGTACAGCAGCTACCGCGGCGTGTGCGTGGACGGGACGTGTGAGGTGAGTCTGACCCGTTCCTGCTGGATTTCAGCTCCATGTTTACAGGAATTCTTGACCTTTTCTCCCAAAGTGCATGTGTGAGGTCAGACACTGATGTTGGCTGGAAAGCTCCCGTTCTCTGCAAGGTTCTTAAAGTTCACTAAAACAAAACAACAAAGATATTTTGTTAACTGAAATCAATAGAATGTGGAAAAACTGAAACTAATTGGAAACTATTGTGTGTTTATAAATCTAAAACATACTGAAATTATAGATATAATAACTTTTCTTTCTGTGTTTATGAATTTATTTATTGGCTTTTTGAACTGATGTGAAATAGATTTTTTTTATGTCTGCTCTCAGCAATTGATGGCACTTATGCTGCTCCGTAAAATGGCGACAGCAAAACTTTTGAGAAAACTCCAGTCAGTTGGTTGTTCAACAATAATTAAATACATCATGAGAGAATTTTAGAAAGTATCTTCTGCTCAGTCTTCATCACCCAAAGTTCAAAACTTTGACCTTTTTCAATTCTGCATCTAAAAATGAACCAAAGTAGGAAAAACTAAAATGACTAACTGTGACTAATAAAAACTAAACTGAAGCTAAACATGAATTTAGCAACAGAAACGGTTCATGCTTTGCTGCCTGCTTTGGTCTGCAGCCGATCGGATGTGACGGGGTTCTGTTTTCCTCCAACACGCTGGATAAATGCGGCGTTTGCCAGGGAGACGGCAGCAGCTGCAGCAGAGTCACCGGAAACTTCCGGCGCGGAGCCACAACGCTGGGTGAGCCTGCCGGGCTTTGACTAGGCTCCAAAATACAAACATCCACACGCTCAGGATGTCTGTGTTGCGTCTGGTTCAGGTTATTCTTTCATCACCCAAATCCCTGAAGGATCCTGGGATATCCAGATCATCGAGAGGAAGAAATCAGCCGATGTTCTCGGTGCGTCTTTATTTCACAGAACTCAGTGAATCAGAAGTCAAACTTGAACTCAGCTGAGTTTCCATTGCTTTGCGTTGCAGCTGTGACCGACCAGGCAGGAAACTTCTTCTTTAACGGCGCCTACAAGTTGGACAGTCCGCAGAACTTCCACGCCGCGGGAACCATCTTTAAGTACCGGCGGCCCATGGACGTTTACGAGACGGGGATCGAGTACGTCGTGGCCAAGGGCCCCATCGACCAGGCCATAAATATCCTGGTACAGACGCATCAAGAACTCCTTTTGTTTCCTCTAGGGGTTGCCAGATTGGGCGGATTTTCACCCATTTGGGCTTTTTTAACACAAAAAGCAGCGTTTCTCAGCATTTGGCAGGTTTCATCTGTGGAAGTCTCTGTTGGTTCAGGTGTGGAACCAGAACGGCCGGACGCCCTACATCACCTACGAATACACGGTGCTGCGGGACTCCCTGCCGCCCGTCCCGCCGCCGCCGGTCTACACCGGGTCGGACACGTCCGCCGCCGAGGTGTCTGTGGAGGAGGACGGCCCCGCGTCGCCCAACGGCAGCGTCTACCAGCAGAAGGTCCCCGGGGGCCCGCTGGAGGCGGGCGGGGCCGACGGGCCGAAGGGCCAGGAGACCAACGAGGTGTTTGAGGAAACGACGGCCATCGACTGCGACGAGGACGAAGCCGGGCTGCAGAGACGCACAGGTGAGGACAGAACCAGACACATCCACATGATGGCAAATATTTGATTCCTTTATAGTCATTGCTGATGTAAAAACCTAAAATATACATAACGTAATATATATTATGGTCTCATAATATGATTTTATAGTGATCATTTTTTTCTTAGTATGGATCTAATAGTATATAATAGTATTTCTTAAATAGTTCTACTTTAAATATATATATAAAAAAAAACCCTGATAATTAGATAATTAGTGATAAAAACCTGAAAACAAAGATTTGTGTAGAATAAACCAGATATTGTCGGTGATTCTCCATGCTCCATCCTTTCTACTGTAAGTCAAATATAAATCAGATTTTTTGTTTTTGTTGGATGGAAACAGACGGTCCAGTTTCACTGAGATTCTCTCCGTGCTCCATTTCTGCATGTGTGTGAGATGGCCCTTCAGGCTCTGCATTATTCAGAGAACAGACACATAAAGGAAACCAGCAGTTGATGAAAAATTCAGAATTTTGTGGCATTTTTGTCTTTTAAAAATGGCCGCATCAGAAGCATGAGCACTAATGGCTTTCCTGCGGCCTCTCGGTTCACTGCGCCGGCTGCAGGACTCACAGCATGGTGACTCCGTTTCCACGGCGACCCAGGCTCCTCGTTCCAGTTTTGGCTCGTTTGTTTGTATTGTTGCTTACTGCAAGCAATTATAATTGTACAGCTATTTTCATGTGCGAGTCGGGGGGCGGGGCCAGCAGCCACTAATTGGCATTTAAAGTGACAGACACCCTAAAACGGCTCAAAGTGCAGAACTGAGCAGAATAAAATCTCGTTATCTAGGAATTATTTAAAAATGAAGTGAACATGTTTTGTAGAGACAGAATAGGAGACGTTTACAGCCAGTGGCGCCGCTGATCAAAGCTAATCGTCTCTGATCCGGGTCAAGGAAACAGCAGCCAAACTCTCGGCACCGCCAAGCCTCCCCCTGATGATGCCGCCCTGGACTCGGGGTCGGACTCCACCAACCTGATCTGGCGGGTTCTGCTGGACGGACGGATGGGTCCGGATGAGCTGCTGATCAACATCTCCACCAACCAGCTGCTGACGGAGGGCGACGCCCTGTTCCCCCCCGAGGCGGGCCTGAGCGACCCGCAGCGGCCGGCCGGCCCGCTGGACCTGAACGACACGCTGGAGTTCGCTCTGGGCCACAGAGGCAACGACAGCGGGGACAACCAGAACCGCACGGCCCAGAGCGGCGCCGGCCGCTCCAACAGAACCAGGTGAGATCGAACAGAACCGAACCATAATTCTATAATTTAGAGATTATTGAATAACAGGCAGGAGGGAAAAAACAGTAAAAACACAAATGACCCAATAATGTGTGACGAGGAGTTAATAAGTTTAAATTAAACAGCTGGCAGAGCAAAACGTTACAAGTTATAAGTATTAAAACTGGAAATAAATCCTGAAATAATAGAATCAATTATTTGCTTGAATTTAGTGAAATGATTTCAGTGAATAGTTAGGATGACGTTACTGAAATCCTGGATTTGTTTTCTGTTGAGTCAAAATGTTATAAATTAATAACGTTTTGAAATTTCAATAAAACAATGAAAAATAAAAATAATGTTTTTAAATGATGATATTTTCAGTGCTTCCAGCTTCTCTAAGCTGGTTTTTAAGTTTAATGTGTGTCAGAAGAGAAGAAAATCTTAATTTCTGAATTTTGCGTTTTTCCACATTTTTCCATTTTCTTACAATTTTGTTCATAAAACCCAAACGTTTGCAGGCGACAGCAGATGGACGCTTACGCACAAGTCTTAATTCAACTATCAGAAACTGTTACTTTGATTTGTCATAATTATGCTCCGGATATGTTGAGCTCCATTTCTGGATCATTTCACATATAAGGAAATTCGACTCGTCAAAATGTAACAGAAAACATCTTTAATTTTTATTCTTCCTAGTCAGGATGTAACACATATATATATGTATATATATATATATATATATCAAAATACATTTAAGATATCTGTGATGTAATTCCAGATAAAACTGATTTTATGTGAAGACGGCTTGCCGTAGCAGGTTTCTGTCTGCAGATATTTCCTGTTTTCTTCGTGGCTCTGGCCCACAGAGATCTGACCGCCGCTGACCGTCTCTGTGTTTCACCAGGGGGAATCAGAGGCTCTTCCAGAAGAACCTGAAGCTGAGCGCTGCAGACATGTACCGCTGGAAGCTTTCCTCCCAGGAGCCGTGCAGCATGACCTGCTCCATCGGTAACGCTGCAGCCCGGCAGGTTCAGAGCGTCTGAAACCAGAACCTCTTCACTCACACATCAAGATCCTTATAGCATTTTCTAAGAAATTGTTCAGAGGAGTACGTTTTTATATCTTATTAAATCATAATGATAATAATGATTAATTATCATTAAAACACATTTTATGAGATAAGGCTCGCTCATTAAAATGAGAAAAATTCTCATTGTAACCAGATTCATGACATAAAATGTTTTATTTGTTGTTTTGCATCTTGTTATAAAAATATGCAACAAGTTAAATTTCTCTTTATAATAAGATGCAAAACTTACTAAAGTGGAAAACGTTCTTGTTTCAATGAAACATTTATAATTGTCATAAAGAGATAAAGTTTTGTTTCCCTTTATAAGAGTAAAACTTATTAAAATTAAAGTCTTAATGAATTCATCTTTTCTTGTTCATCTCATTCTAACGGGAACTTTCTCTTTATAACAAAAAGTTATTAAAATGGGAAACCTTTTCATTTTAATGTGAAATTATAATTATACAAAACATTTTCTTATAATGAGACATAAAACTCGATCTCGTTAAAGCGATTCTCATTTTAACGAGGAATTTGGATAGTTTAGTGAACACTGACCTGCAGGAGGTTGAACATTTAAGGAATAACTTTAATCTGGTCCATCCAGGCGTGTCCAAGTCCTTCGTCACGTGTGTTCGCTACGACGGCGTGGAGGTCCACGACATGTACTGTGACGCTTTGACTAGGCCAGAACCGGTCCACGACTTCTGCATCGGCAGAGAGTGTCAGCCGAGGTAGAGTCGGTTAGAACGTTTCCTCCCATCATGACCCAGTTGGTCCCAGTTGTCCCAGTTTGTCCCAGTTGGTCCCAGTTGGTCCCAGTTGATCCCAGTTGGCCCCAGTTTGAGGTGGATGTGGGTTTTCCAGGTGGGAGGCGAGCAGCTGGAGCGAGTGCTCCCGGACCTGCGGCGAGGGCTTCCAGTTCCGGCAGGTCCGCTGCTGGAAGATGCTGTCGCCGGGCCTGGACAGCTCCGTCTACAGCGACCTCTGCACCATGGCCGACCTGGAGCGCCCCCTGGAGAGGCGCGCCTGCAAGAGCCCCACCTGCGGCCCGCAGTGGGAGGTGGCGGAGTGGACGGAGGTGAGGCTCAGGATTCGGTTTGCAGAAACAAACTCCTTCCACTCTGGATCCAAATCTCTTTGTTTTATTTTCAAGTGAATTTTGTTTTCAGTTCCTCTGAGCTGCTGTTGAAGGTCAGGGCCGGTCCCGGGCTTTTTGGGGCCCGGAGCAGATTTTCATTTGGGGCCCCCCATTCCAAAATGTCAACTCCAGATCTTTTAGCATTCATAAGCTACTCTCTGTGCAGCACACAGGCCTGTCGCAGTCAGCAATAAATCAGCTGATTTATAAATAAATTAAAACAAACTCAATAATCTCCATTTGCATTGATCATCATTTTTTCTCTGCTCTCTTTCTGCCAAGAACTGCATGATAAAACTCTTCAGTCTGGTGTTTTGGTCTTTTTTTAAAGACAGTTTTGTTTACAGAGATTTTATGATTAATTTTATTTTTTGTTTCTGTTTTATTTATTTTGGAAATGAAAAATATCTTCCAGTGTTTAAAGTTAGTTAAAATTCAAAGTTTATTGAACTTTGGGATTGTCTTCTTGCATTAATGACCCATTGCCATCATATTACATGAATATTGTCTCAAACAATAATATTATCAGTTTTGTACCTTTGGAGACGATTTATCGTTCAGTGAAATGTTTTATATCCTGTTAATATACCTACTAACTGACATCATGCCAGTCTTATTATAGCTGTTGATTTTAATCTTGCATTCGTAGCAAATTAAAGAGAAATTATTTCTGTTCTTGTGTCAGATCTAAATTTCTGCAGATGTTTTATTGTCTTGCATTTTGTCCTCAGTAATGTCTAAACGGTCTCTGCCGCAGTGCCCGGCCAAATGCGGCCGTAAAGCTCAGGTGACGCGAGACGTCCGCTGCTCCGATGAGAGCCGACCCTGTGACCCCATGACCCAGCCGCCAAACCTGAAGAACTGCACGGGGCCGCCCTGCGAGCGCCACTGGACCGTGTCGGAGTGGGGCCCCGTGAGTTTCCGCCTGCAGCCGCTCTGCTTCGCATGGATTTGATTTTTAATTCACCACTTCAGAAATGAGCAGGAATCCTTTGTTTCCAAACCATTTAGATATTTTTTAACATGTTTATGTTTCTTTATGGAACATGATGTGTCAACATTTCATTAAATTATTGCATGATACATTAGAGAGAAGTTTCCATCCTGATGATTTTAATATTTTTAACAGACATCATTATCCATTTTGAACATGGTTTTGGTTTATTTATTGTTTTTGGTTGTCGTGTTTTATTTTGGATATTTAAAATACCTGCCGGTTCCAGAGCGAAGTGTTCTTTATTAAATTAAAGTTTAATGGTTTTCCAGAGGATGAACTTATGATGCCATTGTTACTCAAATGGTCTCAAACCAACAGTATTATTGTTGATCATAATAATTACCGGGACATAATGGTGACAGGCCTGATGGAGTCTGATGTGTCTTTGTGTCTCCGTCGTTCGTTGCAGTGCTCCGGGTCGTGTGGCCACGGCCGGATGGTCCGACATGTTTACTGTAAGACCCCTGAGGGCCGCGTGGTTCCTGAACACCAGTGTTCCCCGGAGAACAAGCCTCTGGCCATCCACCCCTGTGGAGAGAGGGACTGCGCTCCGCACTGGCTGAGCCAGGACTGGGAGCGGGTGAGTCCAGCATCGGCACGCGAACCTTCACCTGGTTTACCTCTAGCAACACCTGAAGTCACCACAAGGGGTCGCAAGAGCCACCATGACGGAGCTGAGCGAGTTAAGAAGTGGGTAAACTCTGCGTTTCTGTCTGCAGTGCAACACGACCTGCGGCCGCGGAGTGAAGCGGCGGCTCGTCCTCTGCGCCGGCGTCAGCGGAGGAAAGTTCCAGATGTTTGATGAAGATGCGTGTGGAGGCGGCGAGAAGCCCGAGGATGAAGCCACGTGTTTCGAGAGGCCATGCTTCAAATGGTACACCACGCCCTGGTCCGAAGTACGTCACTCTGACTTTATTATATGCTGCGCCCATTTGTTTTATTAGCTTTTTATCATTATAATTCTATTTTCAATTGTTAAGTTTCTGTCACAATGTTGGACCTGGAGACCTGGTTGGTTGGTTGGTTGGTTGGTTGGTTGGTTGGTTGGTTGGTTGGTTGGTTGGTTGGTTGGTTGGTTGGATGCCAATCAGTTGCCATCCATTACTAGTCATTTAGTTGTATAGAATAGAGTTGCTTGTCGATCGCGTCGTCCAGTTAGTCTAGAACTTGTCATCCAGCGGTGGAGGCCATCTTTCTGTTTCTGTATGTCCTCAGTGCACAAAGACATGCGGCGTTGGTGTGAGGATGCGGGACGTGAAGTGCTACCAGGGCAGGGAGCTGGTCCGGGGCTGCGACCCGCTCACCAAGCCGGTGGCCAAGCAGACGTGCACGCTGCAGGCCTGCCCCACCGAGCCTCCAGGTAGGAGAAGGTGTGGAACACAGAGCCACCCCCAACATGTCCGCCACCCCCAACATGTCCGCCACCCCCCAACATGTCCGCCACCCCCAACATGTCCGCCACCCCCAACATGTCCGCCACCCCCAACATGTCCGCCACCCTCCAACATGTCCGCCACCCCCAACATGTCCACCACCTCCAACATGTCCACCACCTCCAACATGTCCGCCACCCTCCAACATGTCCGCCACCCTCCAACATGTCCGCCACCCCAACATGTCTGCCTTTGTTGGATTCTGTCTTTGTCTCTAATTTTTCCAGCTTCATTTGCTGCTGTTTCTCCTGATTGTTTTCCAGATGAGAGCTGTCAGGACCGGCCCTCCACCAACTGCCTGCTGGCTCTGAAGGTGAACCTGTGCAGCCACTGGTACTACAGCAAGGCCTGCTGCCACTCCTGCCGAGCCGTTCGGCCGTGACGGACCGGGACGCCGCAGCTGCAGCATCGCTGCAGCAATGCTGCAGCTCCCTTCATAAAAACACACTAATATCTCCACTGTTTCCCTCGTCTGGTTAAATTTCTGTTGACCTTTTCAGCTTTTTAGTTAAAATCATCAGTGATTAGCTTAGATTGTTATAAATTTAAAGATGTAGAATTTGGAGGGCCGTTTGTAAAGTTACAGTCAAAAATGAACAGAAATAAATTGGGTTATTTAATAATAGAAAACAATGGGGGTTAATTTACAGACATATTTTCATCAGGTTTTTTTATTCATTTATAAATGTCACATTTTCAAGCTACATAGTCAACTAGCAAGCTGAATAGTTAAATCCAAACTAAACATTTAGATGTGTTTAGCTTGAAGCAAAATATTTCATTTGAAGCTAAACATTTAGCTTAACAGCTAAATCTGAAATTTTGTAACCAAATATTTAGACAGCTCCACACTAAATACTTAAACATTTATCTCACCAGCTAAATATTTAGGTTGATGCTAAATATTAAACATAAATAGTTTGGAGCTAAACATTTTACTAATTAATTTTTAATTAAAACGTAGCTTTTGGAGCAAAAGATTTAGCTAACTTCACACTAACTATTTAGCTTGCTATCTAAATATTTCATTTAGATTGCTCCACAAATATTTAGTTTGAGGCTAAACGTTTAGCTTTCTAGCTAAATACTTAGTTTGGAGTCAAATATTTATTTGCCAAGATGAATATTTGACTCTAAGCTGCATAATTAGTTTGCTAAATAAAAACCTCGTTTGACATTCAGAAATAAGTGACTAACAGTTTCAATAACTGACTGGATAACTTTACAAACAGCCCTCAATAGTAGTGATCATGTTTCATCCTCTTGTTTTCATCCTTAAATTGAAACTCATCGCCCCCTGCTGGCATGGCATGCTTACTGCAGCGCTGTTTGGCTTCTTTTCCAGATTCTTGAGATGTTTTTGTTCGGATCATATCCGGGACAGTCCAATCGAAGCCTTATGTTTTTAAAGCAGCTACTGTGAATAATGAGGAAACGTTTTTAAAAAGCAGAACTTTATTACATGATTTGTTTCCTTTTTGCTCTATAGACTGTAAGTCTTTTAGTATCAGCTGTTATTGATTACTTATCGGTTATCAGTTCTGCTGTCGAGCCGAAGATGAGGATGATTTTACACCTTCTGTCGTGTTCTTCGCTGCAGCAAAAACCCTAAATTATTTCCCAGCTGAATATCCTGCATGACTTTATTACAGAAAGTGTTGATATATTTAATGTGGGTTTGGCGTCCGGCTCGCTGCAGCACCATGTCAGAAACTTTCCCGTTGGACCCGCCTGCACCGAGCGGGAGCGTATTTATTAGTCGTAGCACATTTTCATTTATCGTGACGGTCCCGACGCCAGCTGGCGGTTCTGTCGGGTCAACTGATGCCAGTTCTGGTCTGGTTCTCTGGAGCGCAGACAGACAGATTCCTGACACTTGAAGTATGGCTGAAATGTACTCAGATGTGTATTTTAAACTGTTGCGTACTGTGTGTTTTTATATAACTGATACCTCTTTGTACAAAACTGAAGTATGAACATTGTGTACTGTTAATATTAGCTGAAAACATGAAGGTACTTTAATTTCCATTAAATAACAGTTCAAATGAAAATATTTTCTATTTTTATTTTCTGAATTTATAAACAACACATCCAGATGTGAGACTGAGGGTCATTTTATCTATATTTTTAAATCTGTAGCTGTCTCTGTTCTCTCTCTGACTCAAAATACTTTACTGAAATCAACTTCTTTAAAATTTTCTATTTTAAAGTTTGAACACAGATCAAAAATTCCCAGCTTGACTTCAAAACTTGCGACAGCGTTTAGAGGCCATATTACGAAAAAAATCAAATGACGTGAATAAAGTGATAAAATTACAAGAATCAAATTGCAATACTTCATTCTGGTATTTTTTGGACTTTATTCTCATAAACAAAATCTTCACAGACAATTTCTACAAAAGGTTTCACTTTATTTGTAACTGTTTTTGTGATTAAAGTTTATGTTCTGCTATTATTCATGTCAGATCCTGGGAATCAGTTTCATTTACAGTAACATGTATCATATGAATGTTTTGTGTTGTGGCCCTGCAGCTGTTCAGCGTTTGGAGGCAGGATGCTGAGGAACCAACACGTTTTGTTCTTATGAGTTTAAGTGAAAACAAACACCAAGTGAAATTTGTGCTAATATTAATATTTAAACAGTGGATCTCCATCACTTACAGGAACAACACAAAGAAGCTAAACTTACATTCTAATAACTTTATCTGAAAATTTAATCCATTTACCAATTTATATGAAACATTATCAGAATTATTTTGTTTCCTTCAACCAAATAAAATCTGTTAAAATATGTAACTTATACATTTTTTGTTTTATTTTTACATATATGTTAAAACTATCATGTTGCGATAGTATAAAACAGCTAATCCTTTGCTTTCTCCCTGTGGTCCTACTGCCATCTGCATAAACACACTGTTCTTGGTGCTGTCAATCACCTTCCTGTATGCAGCACTCTCACCCTCTGCTTTCTCTCTGCTGTTCAGCTCCTTCTCTACAGCCTGTCCTGAATGCTAAGGCTAGTTAGCATACAAGCAGCACATACATGTGGATGATTGTCAGCACTAAGACTTTCCTCCCGGCTCTGATTGGTTGTTCTTGTTGCATTTCTGCAGACAGAACTTGGAGGAGATTGATTTCACAGATTTTCTATCTCATATGGTGACAGTTTTAACAAATATATAAAGAACACATATTCTTCTGAAGTTACTGCAGCTTCAAATCTGCTCATATGTTTTTATCTAAATTCACAAAGAAACATGGGTGAGTCTGTCAGATATATTGGTTATAAATGGTCATTTTGATGCTGACAGACAGAAACAGTTTTCAGCTGCAGATGATCAGGAGAAACTCACAAATCATGTTTTCTCAAACATTTCAAAGATTTTTTTTTTCGGGAAATTTACAACTTATTTTTTTCAAATTGAAATTTTTGTTTTTCTATAAATTTCTGAGATTAACTAAAAATGTCAGTTTTTTACAGCAAATTTTCAAATGAACATATCCTGGATTTTTCTTAAATTTCTGATCTTACTATGAAAATGTTTCAGTTTTTTTCTGCAAATTCTTGACTTTTCAGACTCAGGATTTGCGTTTTTTTTTTTTTTTCTCAAAACTGTCAGATTGATCTCAGGTCTTCTGGGTATTTTGTCAGAATTTGGCTCCTTTTCTCCGGATCCCGTCGCAGCTACACGTCGGTGCTCACGCTGTGCGTCACCACCTCCTTCATGGTGTAGGAGCGGATCAGTTTCTGGTAGAAACTGTCCAGGTCGGCGGGCAGCTCCAGGTCCTGCTGCTGCACAGTCCGGTAGCTGATCCTGCGGCCGCCGTTGCACAGCCGCTCCGGATGCTGCAGGTAGAAGGGCAGCGAGCAGCGGGCGCAGGACGGGCAGAAGGCGTGGACCCGCTGGCCCCGGCGCGGCGGCGGCGGCGGGGGCGGGGAGTAGCTGCAGGGCCCGTTGGCCTCGGTGAGGAAGGTGGGCGGGTACGGCTCGGGCTCGTCGCTGTAGAGCTCCGGCGTTGGAGGCGTGGGCGGAGCGCACAGAGCCAGGGGCCGAGAGGGCGACATGGTGGACAGCTCCGGCTCCTCGTCCTCCCCCTTCTCAGACTCCTCCGGCCTGCAGCAGTAATACTGCACAGCAACACAGGAAGGCTTTACTTTCTCACGTTCAATTAGTAATGAAACACATTCTGTTCTCTGAGGTGTCAAACTAAAGGCCCCGGGGCCAAATCCGTCCCTGACAACCTGATGATTTGACGGCAGGAGGCGCTGTTGCAAGAAAAACACTTGAGTCGTAAAGTTTAGTGTTTTTCTGTAAGTTGCAGTGACAACATCTGATACGAGCTGTCAACCTCTGTGACTGTCTATGTCTACAAACATCAGCTTTTATTAGGCTTTTTACACGTTTAGGGTTTGTAGCATAGTGTTAAGTTGCAACAGCGCCTCCTACTGTCACACATGCTGTCACAGAATCGGGTGTAACTCCATCCTGCTGCTGGTTTATCAGATCAACCAGTTTCTCCTGATTTCACCATCGCACCAACACGCCCTGCATTTCTCTCTCTAATGCATCACAGAGAGTTTATGACACATTTTCTCCAAACTGTTCAACTGACTGGGCTGAAGTGATGCTGACTCCCACCTGCAGGTGGCACTAGTCTACATAACAACCATTAAACACAACATGTTTGTCAACCAGCTGTTTTCCTGGTGGTGGAGAAAGTACTCAAATACTTTACTTAAGTAAAAGTAAAGTAGATAAAATCCACTCTAGTAAAAGTGAAAGTCCACACTGACTAAACGTACATCCACATTTTCATTTCAGATCATTCACAATCTGTGTTGTAAAAGGAAAGTCTTCAAAGTGACAGACCTGCAGCCTACATAAACACAGCACAGCGACGATGGTCAGTAAGATGACTGTAGCCAGAATTCCTCCTGCGATGACCACTGTCCCGGCTGACATCCGAAATGCTCCCCATCAACCAGCTGCAGGCGGCGAAACCAAGAGACGACGGGACGGAAAACAAGGTCAAACAGGAGAGCAAAGACGAGCAGATGGAGGGGAGGACAAACGGGAGCATGGCGGAGCATGGCAGAGCATGGCGGAAAGACGAGATGAAGGATTATGAGAGGGAAGGTTAATGTGTTGAAGTCGAGACAAGAAGGAGAAACAAGCAAAGTTTAGAGGAAAATAAAATCTCTACATTGACCTTCTATTTATTCTGAACAGTTCTGATTGAAAAAAATCAATATTTTCCAATCATTTGTGCATTTATTGGTAAGAAAACATCAAAATATCAACTAAATCAAATTAGATGTGGAGTTCCTCAAACTTCAAGGTTCTTTATACATGAAGCATCTAAAATCACCATCAGGATTGTGTTGCTGTCAGTCGTTATGCTGATGACACTCAGATTACATCGCAGGTTTTTTCATGATGTTTCAGACGTTCAGTGATCAGAGAGAAAACTGTGAAGGATTTTTATTTACTGAGGTTTTCAGCCAAACTCAATGCCTGCCACACACTTCTGCGTCGATGAGCCGCGTGTAGTTCACATTTCAGCCTCTAGAGGAGGCTATTTCAGTGATAACGTTACTATTAAATGCATATATATGAACCAACGTTTGTAGCATTTATGCTTCTGTTCACAACTGATTAGCTTCACTGGTCCATAAAGGGTTAACAGAGTTTCCATTGGTCACTTTTCCTGAACTGAAGGAGCAAAACATTAATAAGACAAAAACAACCAGAAACAAACAAAAACAAAACTGACTGGTTTATATGAAAAACAAGGGAACAAATTTCAAAATAAAAGAAGTAACCACACAGTCCAAAAGGTTTAAGTTACATTTGTTCCCTGTCAGCTTCCAAAGCTGAATTAAGTGGGAATCAGTGCATTAAACCCAGAAAAGGCCTCAGCAGACGTTTCCTGCCCTGCAGGCCTCTGACTCAGGATCCTCTGCTGAACGAACATTTATTCAACGTTCCTTCAGTGTTTCTAAAATTAAGCCAGAAATGCAGGAAACGAATGACTGTTGAGCTTTTCTGGGTTAAAGTTCGTGTTTTCGGGTCCAGATGTTGTATTTGATCTGAGCGTCTGGGTGAGACGAGGCGTCACATGTAAATCTGGGAGGAGTTTCAAATAAATTTGAATAAGCTGGACAGAAACATTTTAGTCCAGGTGGATTGTTAACACGCCTCAGTGGAAATGTGTTGCTTATAGAAACAGTCATTCTGCTGCAATTTTATAGTTTTTATTCAGCTCTGAATATTTAGATTATTGTTTATTGCACAGAGTTTTATCATCTTAAAATGGTTATTTTTTAAAAAGATCAATTATTCCTGAGTTAAATCTTCAGTACAGAAATAATCAATGTGAAATTATTCTTACTCTAATCTGCAGCCTGGACTCTAAAGAGGCAGGAGAGATGAATCGTGCTGCCGCCAGTGCAGAGCTTATAAACCCTGGCAGCAGGAGAAAACAGCAGGAACCAACATGAAGTCCTGAGTTCATGTCTAAAACCATTTTGAATTTTAAAGCCACTCAAATCCTGAGGAAGCAATAAAAACTAAAATAAACCACGAAACGTTCATGTTCTCCCTGTGAAGCAGCTTCCGGTTCTGACCTGAAACTAAAGGAACTGATGAAGCTTCAGGAACCAGAAAAAGGCGGCAGGATGCTTTAAAAAAACGTTTTTTAATCTATTATATAAGCGAACAAATAATTGACCTCGAATAATTACGACCCAAAAAGATTCATCCTCCCCATTTCTATTCCATTTCTCCTCCATTTTCTGCGCCCTTTACGCGGAACTAACGCGCAGCGACTCCCGCAGTGACTCCCGCAGTGACTCCACGCCTCGCCGCAGCCTCACATTCATCCCAGAAACTCTGCGCTTCTTACCCGTCACTTCAGTGTTTCTCATGTCTCCCCGCTTCAGGGCGCAGCGGGAGGCGGGAAGAGGAGGAACCGAGCGCAACGCTCCGACCGGCGGATCCGCAGGCTGAGAGAACCGGAGGCAGAAAAGAACCGTTCTCCAGAGATGAGCCGACTCCTGAGCCGACTTAAAGCAGCAACGAAAAGTCCCGTCAGTTGAATGTCCAGATGGAAACAGGTCCGGTCCACTGATCACCGCCCGCAGGTCCGGTCCACTGATCACTGAGTGCGCAGTGGATCCGGTCTCATCCTGTCCGTGATGCTGCGTGGATGAGGCTGCGCGTCACAGCAACCAGCAGAGGAAACGATCCGCAGCATCACATCCAAACGTCCTTTAACGCCCAGAAATCTAAAGAGAAAAGCTGCCACAGCGAGCCGAACCGAACCGAACCGAGCCGACCCGTCCGGATCTGAAAACTGAGTTTTCTTCCCTTGTGTCCAGAACTGATAGTTTGGTGACTCTGAAGCTGATCTGCAAATAAATCAATGAAAAACTGATGTCAAAAATCCGAGTGAAAATTAATTCATTTTATGGAAACAAAGTTGTTTTTTTGTTTTTTCCACATTAGAGTAATGTTGCTCTAGTTTGAGTGGTTTTTCATGGGGATCCCACAGGGTTTAGGTCTGAAGCATTTCAGTTCTGTGACATGTTGACCCCATGACCCCAGCACAGGGTCACTGAAACTGAGCAGAATCTGGAGCAGAAACTGTAGAGAAGTTTTTCTACCGTCCTGACTTTCCTCCTTCAGGAAAGAATCACAAACTGCATTTTCACTAAAACGATCCTCTAATGTCGACAAAACGAAGCCGAAGTGATTCAGGAGAAATGATCTGCTCCATCATCGTCCAGCTGTTTCCTGTCGTCTTCTTCGTGGTTTTTCCAGTGGAACCATCCGGTTGTTCATCATGCATTCATGATACGAAAACAAGCTTCAAAGTGTTTCTTTGTTTTTTTTAAAATTGGTGTGTTTTCATGAAGAGGATTTATTTCTGGAAGGTCAAAATGCAGAACAGCTGCAGCTTCTGTGGAGAGAAAAACTGAGAAAACAAAGTTAACAGTTGAAATAATATCAAACAATGCAAAAGAGAGAGTAGTAGGAGAAGAAAGTGAGTGAAAGTCTGAAGCAGCAGCATGAAGGAGACAAGTCAACATAAACTAAACACACTGAAACTCATTTTCCCTCAATGTGCTGCTGAAAGGGTTAAAGGAACTTAAACTCATGTTTTTACGTTTCCAGAGTGAAACTTTGCTGCTATAAATGATGATTTTAGGTTTTCTGACTCAAAGAGACGAGATGCATCACAGTCTAAATAAAGTGAATCGTCGTTATTCTGACACTAACAATCACTTTGAGTCCGACGTTAAGTTAAAGTTTTGACCCAGATGACATGTGGATTTCCAGAACCTCTGGATGCAACCAGTGAAGATCTGCAGCGTCTCTCCGCTCGCTGCAGGAAAACCAGAGCAAAAGCAAGGCAGGATTTCATGGAGTGAATTATTTAACAGGCTGAGATTCTCCTGTATTGTGCAGACAAGAGTTTGTAATATTCATGGAGACGAGAAGTTAGAGGTTATTTTCCCTCCTTCCTGTTTCTGATGCCGACATTCAAAACTTCAGCTGCTCCTGAAACCCTGAAGATTCCAGCTTTTAAACTCACTTTGCAGATTATTCATGTTTATCTGGGAACAGATGAAACCGTCACAGGAAAAGAACAATTAATCCAGATTATTTAAAACACAGCACAGCTGTGAAAATTTCTCCAATTCTGTAGTTTTAAGCTCATAATTACTAGAATAACTATGAAAAAAGTCAAAATATAATCTGTTCTTAGTTAGACAAAGAGCAGAAACGTTTGATAAAAAGTGTTATTGTTGTGAATTTGGGCCGAATGAAGGAAAAAAGGAAATATTTCAGAAAATTTTCTAGAAAAAAACCATTGAAATTTCTGAGTTTGAAGCCATTTTTTTTTTTATTTTGGGGTTTTTGAGTTTCCAAAGTTGCAAATTCAAACATTTTTAACATTTAGAAAATAAAAATTTTGAAACTCAGTTTGAAAAGTTTACAATTTCATGGAAAAACTGTTTCTGAGTCTCCAAAATTGAAACATTTAAATCTTTGAAACCCACAAATTTCCAAAAATCAAAAAATATTTTACATTTTTTCTATAACATTTCTGAGATTAATCTGAATTTTTTTCTTTTTTCTGGCATTTTTGTACTTTTCAAACTTAGAACATTGTTGAGATGAATCTGAAAATGTCAGCTATTTTTCAGAGCTCCGTTGTGTTTCCTGCTATCTTGGCTCTGGACGCCGTTGGTGATCTGACCCTTTGACCCTCTGGAAGGAGCTGCATGGTTTTCCTCCTCCGTTTGTTGTTTTTGTGCCATGCAGCCTCCAGATGGGCGTCCGGTGTTCCCCTCTGTTCCCCTCTGCTCCCCTCTGTTCCCCTCTGCTCCCCTCTGCTCCCCTCTGTTCCCCTCTGCTCCCCTCTGTTCCCCTCTGTTCCCCTCTGCTCCCCTCTGTTCCCCCTCTGCTCCCCTCTGTTCCCCCTCTGCTCCCCTCTGTTCCCCCTCTGTTCCCCTCTGCTCCCCCTCTGTTCCCCCTCTGCTCCCCCTCTGTTCCCCTCTGCTCCCCTCTGTTCCCCCTCTGTTCCCCTCTGCTCCCCTCTGTTCCCCCTCTGCTCCCCTCTGTTCCCCTCTGTTCCCCTCTGTTCCCCTCTGTTCCCCTCTGTTCCCCTCTGCTCCCCTCTGTTCCCCTCTGTTCCCCTCTGTTCCCCTCTGCGTTCATCAGACGCCTGAGGTTTTGCTCAGGTTTCGCTGCGTGATGTCATCCGTTGTCGCTCTGCGTCATGGCAGCAGAAACAGACCAATCAGAGGAAGGACCGGATCAGGACCAGATCTGCTGCTGCACTGTCTTTGATTTGTTTGGATGAAGGCGTTTAATTTGATTTTAAAAGAAAACTCAAACCCCATTAAGGTTTTGTGTCGCTGGGCCGACAGGCTGAGCTGGTTCCATTTGAAATCTTTCTCCTGTTTTCAGTTCTCCATTTGATGGATGTTACAGAAACAGCTGCACTAAATTCTTCACATTTTCACTCGTTTTTCATGACGTGTTGGAAAAACTCTGTTTTGCTTTTTGGAGCTTGTTTGGACCGAGACTTGATGCTTTCATGCAGCAGTTAGTCAGTGAGTGGAGGGTCGTCTGAACCGGATCAGAAACAATCAGAGCGATTACCCAGAGGCCAGCAGGAGCAGAGAACCTGTCCGCATGATTTCACCGCATCGCATGATGTGAATCTGAAGGTGCAGGCAGATTATGACCCTGATCTCTGGTTCTATCTCAAATATTCCAGCTTTAACAAATATTAAAGCTGGAAGGGAAAAACTTTGAACAATGTCTCTGTTTCTAGATGATTTATAAAAAAAATGTCTGAAACGATTAATCGAATTGATTGTGATTAATTGATTATTGAGATTTTCGTCAACTAATTTAGTAATTGAATAATCGCTGTAGTGCACAAACTCTAAAGATTAATTTGATGAAAGAACAACAAACCCAGCGCTGGGCATTCTGGGTAAATACAACCAAAGCTAACATGCTAGCCTAGCGCTAGCAGCAGAAACGGCTCCTGGTCTTCAGCCAAAGACTAAACAGAAAAACTCCAACACTAAAACCTGACGCATCCGTCTTGTTTCCATCTGGTGAAACAGGAAGTTGCTCTCAGGTCTTTGTGTTGTTCCCTTCAGTGGTTCTTGGTGCAGCGCCCCTACAGGCCAGGAGGGGAACAGGCTGCTTTGACTCAGAGCAGAGAGAAAGAACCACACGGAACAAATGTTGCAGTTTTAGTCCCAGTAGAACCGGATCTATGGACTCAGCTGTGGAAACATGCAGGTTCTCCTCCTCAGGCCTCAGCCAACATGTCCGCCTCATACCTGTTCCCGCCGGTTGCCGGTTCCCCTCCGCTCTGCTCCAGAGCTCAGAACAGAACCAGCATGAATAATGAAACACAAAGATCTGCAGTTTGTGCTCCGACCCTCTCTGACGCTCTGACCCCACTTTTAGAAAAAACAGAGCAGCTTCTTTTAAAAGATCCTTGAGCTCATCTCCAGTGAAGCGCGCTGAGAGCATCTCTGTTCCAGGCTTTTACCGCACACAGCCTGAGAGCAGGACGCCGTCCGTCCGTCCGTCTGTCTGTCCGTCCGTCCAGCCGGCCTCTTAAAGCCCACAAACACCAGAGTCGCTGGTTCACACACCGGCTGTGAGGGGAGGCCGGCACCAGCAGCTGCAGAAACGACTTCACTGCAGCACAAATAACTTATTAATCTGATGCTTTCAGCTGCTTAAAGATAATTTTCCTTATTAAACAAACTGGAAGCCTGAAGAGGAGGGTTTGTAGAAACATCATTATTTTTCAGACTCTGCATCTGTTTTTGCTGTTTGTGCACAAAACCAAAAAATCTTTTTGGTGATTTTCTGCTCAGTGATCACTACAGTGATTAGTTTTTAGTCTATTATGTATATGAATCAGTTAAAATCTAAAGACTGTTGTCAAATTTTGCACAAGAAACAAAAGAAAATCTGCAAACATTTACAAAACGACATTTATGTAAAACTACTTAGCTAAAGAGCTGCACTTTCTGCACATTTATGAAAATTAAAACTGAGAATCAGCACTTTAAGGACGGAAACCATCGATCCGCACTGATGGACAAGAAACTGTGGATGAAGATTCATTTAGACGCTTCATTCATTATCAGATAACTGGAAATGTGATCTTTGAATGAATGACTTTAAATCTTCTCCATGTGTTCCTGGTATGCAGAGAAAGTCTGCATGGGGAAAAACTCAGTGTGTAATCTCCTTCACAAGCCAAGCATGAAGAGGAAGGTCAACAAAACAACCGGAGCTTCTCACCGACCCGACTTCCTGTCAGCAGAACTTCACAGCTTCAAAAACTTCTCAATAACGAGCCACAAGTTCGCTGATCGTTACAAATATCTGCAGTAAAACTGCAACTTTATGAGCTTCTAATCAACTATTGGATGAGATGCATGAATATATCTGAGCCCAAATATAAGGTTTTATTCTTGTTTCTGAAAATTTTGCAGATACAAAAAGGATAAAACGGGAAGAAAATAAAAAAATATAGCAGTTGAGGGAAAAAGGAAATAGAAAGTAATTAAAAAAGAATTAAGGAAAACTATTGTAGTTGGAAAAAATTGAAAAAATTAGAAAAAATGGGAAAAGGAAATAAATATAAAAATGGTGAAAAAATTAAGTCAGAAAATAAGGAATAAAACGTAAAAGAAGAAGAAAAAACCTGGAAAAATGTGAAAAAAGATTAAAAAAGAGACACACAAAAAATATTGGATTTACTTCAAAAGAAGAAAAATTAAAATTAAAAAAAGAAATAAATAGAAAACAATATGTTTCTCCAGAACAAAGAAAATTTAGAAAATTGAAACAAATAAATAACTAAAGCAAATTAGAAATCAAAGACTAAAAAAAGGAAAAAAGTTGCATTTGAGAAAAATAAAAAACACAAAAAAATAAAAACAGAAAAAAAGCATGCAGTTTAGAAAATAGGAAAAAATGGGGAAAAAATCTAAAAAGAAAAAAGTAAAAGGAAAGAAAAACGAATTATTGCATCTGAATGTTATGAAATGAAGCCTGAATTCATTAACCTCTTTTGTTTCCAAAGTTTCCTGACAGGGTTTGAGTTTCCCAGCTGTCTCCCTCCAGCTAATGAATATTCAGAGCCTTTATTAGCCTTCATTAGCATATTGCTGAAGGTATTTGTGACAGAAACGTCAGGCGCAGAGGAAGCGCTGAATCAGAGGACGCTCAGAGAGAAACAGATGGTCCTGCAGCTGAACGGGACAGGAAGTGCTGACAGGAAGGTGGAGCCAAGGAGAAACTAACAAACCTCAACTAGTTTGGCTTCATTACTGAGGCTCTGAACTCTGCAGGAAATAATGACACAGACATGATGTCTGTCTGAAATGAAATAAGATATTCGACAGCGATAACCTGTTCCATCAAGCGGTTTTACATTTTACAGTAAAAACTGAATTTAATAAGGATTTATGTCTTATTTTATCCTGATGGACTGTTTAAAGTTAAAATACTTTTTAAATTCTGGATTTTCATCCGTTTTTTTTCATGCACAAATGAACTTTATCAGATGTGACATCACTGCTCCAGATGAATCAAGTTAAATCCCTGCTGGCATTTAGTTACTGCAGGTTTTCACTCATTTGTAAAACCATTTCTGCTGTGATTGTTTTCTGCATGTTCTGCTCTGTAAAGAGTCCGTTCTGATTTTACATGTGATAAAATTCATCCGACTCAGTTCCACATCTCTTGGATCGCAGGATATTTCTATGCTAATAATGTCAGTATTTTTAAATTATAATTGTGTACAGCATGTTATTATTGCTATTATTGTTGTTATTGCCAATCTTGATTTTTTTTTAGGTTTTTTAACATTTGGAAGTTTTTTCAGTGAACCTCTGTACCTTCATGCTGCTGTTTCATCTATTTTGGGACCATAAATGTTTCTATGAAATGGTTGGAAGCGTCACTGGCTGCATTTCCAAACAAACATGCACAAAACTCCAATTTAAACATTCAGCTTAAGTCACACAATTTTGCAATTTCAGTGTTTTAATTGAACAAGAAGGAATTAAAATTATGTCAAGAATTTTGTTCAGTCAATAAATCATTAAAAACACGCGGCGCCATCATCCTCCATCTACTTCCTGTCCTCTTCTTCCCCGTGTGTTGCCAATGGCAACATCTGGTTACAACTTGTGTGATGCAAGAAATATACCAATTTCTATGTTGTGAATTTATTTTCTAAATGTCAAATTGCTCAAAGGAAACTCAGCTGGTTTTACTTCAAGCTGCTGAGTCTGGAAACCAGCCAATAAACCGTGTTGGTCCGTCGGTCCTGAGCTTTTTCTTGTTGGATGAGGAATGAACTCGTTGCAGCAGCTTTGACCTGGTCCGGGCCCGAACAGAACCGCTCTCTCAGTTCAAACCGAACTGGACCCGGTAAAGTGCAGGCTCACCTGAAACTCAGCGCTTTGCCCTCTGTGACCTTCTGCTGGACAAACTGATGCAGCGCATCGATATCCTGAGTTTCCTGTTTGAACGTCACCAAGTCACCAAATCCACCAGGGGGCGCTGTTGCACCAGAGAAGCTGCAGGTTCAGACTTCAGGGCTCCTGACTGCAGACTGGAGAACCGCTAAAGAGCCAATAAGGGTTTAATTGTGTGGTTCAGTTTAATGAAGGTTTGCTCAACTCTCTGAAGGTCCACAGCATTTCAGGCAGTTTGGAGTTTGTTTCGTTTTGCTTTTTGCTGCTGTATAATTAGTGATGATCATTTTCAGAGGAGCAGGAAGGAATTTATAATGTTTAAATAAAATGATCATAGAAAGTTTGGAATTAAGATCCTGATTCATTTATCTGTAGGAAAATGCCAGACAGATCTGGATGAACATTAAGAACCTAAAACTGCTAATCAACAATGCAATATAATCTCTCAAAAGCTAAAGCGCTTATCTTTGCGCTGCTGCCCCCTGCTGGACCTTGTTGTCACTGCTTTTCTCCAGCAAGTTCTGCTCTGTATGTTCAAATGAGGCTTGAAGGTTTGCTGCTGCATCGATGTTGCCATGGCGATGAATTTCCAAGACTTTGAAGAAAACACAAATAAACAACTCGGAATGAAACGAGACACCATTTTCATTTTTCCATTGCTATGAAGCTTTATTAATGCAAAAAGGAGCTTGCAAATCACAAAGACTGAGAAACGATGAACTTTAGGGAGTTCACTGGATTTAGATCAACTTTAAGATGAATCTTAATCATCTAAGGGAACTGTTTGATAAAATTTACTTCCAATGAACAAAATGATCTAAAATTAAATTGCCTGTTCATATAAACATCGTGTGGTTGCAAATAGTAAAGCGAGGAAGGTGGCTGTAATGAGAAAATGCAAAAAGCATCAATGAAAGCTGCAGTTGGACACTTTGCTACATAGTTTTGAGGCAACGCTTGGGATTGGACTGCGGCTCACAGCGACCCTTGACCTGACCCGTCTGGACCCCGTGGTAAACCCCGGAGATGGAGCCTGATCTGGTCTCATCCTGTACAGCGGCTGAGCCGGGCGCTGTACGGGATGTCCATCTTAAACACAAAACCAACCATTTCAATTCTGCAGCGCTGGTTTGGCGGCACGGTGACCTCTAAGGTCACAGAGTGCTCCTTCTCCTCTGCCAAAGTTTCTCCTTTAGAGCTTTGAATTGAGCGCTCAGTGGTGACATCGACATGTCCCTGCATGATGATCGGGATTCCTGCACTGAATGTTGTTCTCTTTGTGGACCTGAACAGGGAGCTGGTTTCCCACTGCTGCTTATCCTTTGTTTTTTTCTCAATGTGACACTTTTTGACGCCGGCCTGCATGAAGCGTTCTCCACGACGGAAATTTTCATGGTCTTCGGTGGCTGTTTTATGATTTTTCTGGGATCTGGGTAATATTTGACATCAGAGATCTTATTGCTTTCAGCCTTCAACTGGGTCAGATAAACCAACAGATCTTTGTTCTTCCCTACAAAGATCTCTTGACTGGAGCAGGTTCTGATTGAATTCTTGGGAACAGAACCGTAGGAACCTTCCTTCCACTCCAGGATCTCAAAACCATCTTCATTCACCAGGACTTGGAAGCAGGAGGAACGATGCTCTTGCTTGTCCTTTGGGTTAGTGGCAGTAGGGACCCAGACTGGGGTTGTAAAAACCTGCCCGGCATCTGACCTTACAGACAAAGTCAGTTCGTGTTTCATACGTGTTGTCAGTAGAAACGGCCCCTTCAGGAAGGGAACCTCCCCATTTCACCCACTGCAGCTTCCCATCAGGCATGGAGGTCAGAGAGTCCAGCTGCTGTTTCTGTCTGAACTCAGAAGATGCTCTTACTGGGATTCCAGCCGCTCCTTTCTGCAGACCGAGTTCCAGCGGGGAAACTGAAACAGAAAAGAGAAAGGCTTTAATTAGGCCGTTTCTGACATCGTTTCATCTTTTAACCTTCTGCTTGCTTTGAGGCACCAAGTGGGAAAATTTGTTTGGTCATCTGAGTCTGAGAGGCTTTTCTTCTACCAAACTGTGTTTTTGCCTCTTACTTAGTGGAAATAAGGGGAAGCACCGCGCTCTGCGGTTCCTGCTGTCAGGGTGAGCGGCAGGGCGCCATGACAGGAGGACAAACAGGAAGCTGCAGGAAAACAGGGCCTGATGCTCGGCCCACTGATTATCCTTCTGTCGGACACAGGATCAACATGAGCAGTTTAAAGCTGAAATCAGTGGTTATATGCCAGACCTGGGAATTTAAATGTAGGTAAGATACTGACTGTTAATAAGCATCCTGAGAAGCTCTCCACAAAACTCCAGAATATTCCCTTCAATCTCAAAGAACATTCAAAAAGTAAATAATTTTCTAAGTCATAATTGTTGAAACGTTGAAATGAGCTTCAGGTCTGAACTGGAGCCGCTGCTTCCTCAACTCGTTCAATAACATGGTGAGTTAATGAGAGTAAAATTAAAAATAACTGGAAAAAAAGAGGCAGGTGAATTTATTTGAGCATTTCTGTGCAGGGAGGCCGTCTGCGCCGACTGACTGAAGGTGGAGCAGCAGGAACCACAACGCAGCTGTGAAAACAAGAAAAGTCTGTTATTTAGCATGAACTACAAAAAATACATTTTTATTTGTAAAAGCAACCTGAATTAAATTAGTGGTTACAAATGAATTTAAATGTTAGATCTAAATGTTTACTCCATCATCAAGCGTTATATTAACACGCCATTTCCCACCACTTTTAAAGAGACACACACAGTAATCCAGGATGCTGAACAAATGCATGTAAACTTTTCAATTTGAGCAAAATTACCAACAAATGTTAAAAATTTTGCCAAGTTTTTTGGCATTTAGCAAACAGAAATCATTTCAAATTTTATTTGAATAGCACATTTCAGCAACAAGGCATTTCGAAGTGATGACATCATAAAACCACAAAAATACACAATCTGAGAGAAAACAACTTTTTAATGTTTTAAGTTATGAAAACTTAAAGCCGTGCATTAAATATTTCTTTCTGCATCTTTTATCTCATTAAAACTTTGCATTTCTAAACTCTTGATTCTAAAATCACCATGTCATCAGAAATTGTTTTGGTAATCAATGCGTCCAATAAGAAAAACATGGCAACTAATTCAACAGACGCCGTAAACTGTCTCATTTTTTCCAAAATGGAGTCGGGATGGACAAACAGTCCCACCAGGGACTCGGCGCCTGGAGTCGCAACGTAGAATCAAAAGCAGCCCTTTATTATACATTTATTAAATCTGCTTAAATTCAGCAGAAATATCTCCAAGAGAAAACATTTCATTATGAAAAGTTTGCAAACTGAAAAAGGACTAAATATGGCAGTGCAGTTTCACCACATTGTGGAGGATCAGCACTGAGAAAATGTTCAAACTAAAATCTGACTCTGCAGTTTTTTCAAAGACAGTCTGAAGATCTGCTTTGTTCTGATTTGTAGGATTTTGGACTTTCAGTTTAATTTATGTTTCTGTTTTAGCCATTCTCTATGCCTTCATGTTTCATTGATGCAAACTGGAGTTATGACACAACCAACCACCGAGTCGTGTTGCTGCCCTCTGCTGGGGAACTGGGGGAATTACCACAAGCTTTCAGGTTTTTATTACATTAGTTAGAAATTCAGTGTCTGGCAAAAATGCATGTAGAATCAAATCCAAAATGAAAAAAGTTCAGCCAGAATGTGGTTGTTAGAGAACTTGTGTAGAGACAGAACATTTTGGGTGAAATAAATCTTTAAAATGAACAACAAAGAGAAATAAAGTGAACTTGGCAGGGCCTTTCTAAAAACAGCACATAAATTATATATATAAACATAAAGAAACACAAACGCCAATGGATCATGACACAAGCATTTTAATAATGTATTGAAAATGTTTTATTATCTCAGCGATGCATCGAAGCAGCTTTTGCAACAGGATCAGAAGCTGAGGAGGAGTTTTATATGTACTGGTTGTCTCAGAATATGAGTCTGAAACAAATCTAATGCTAAATGATAACTAAACATAGGAAACACAATAAACTAGAATCACCAATGAAGAACTGAATTAAAGAATCACGAACCTGGAGAAGAACAGTTCATCTAGTAAAATATAAACCATGAATAATGGAATAATAATCAAACTAGAATGAATAATAAAATCACCAAAATATCCCAGGATCTTAACAATATGAAAAACTATATTATAATTGAACAAAATGTGATTATAATTGTAGATGTGAAATTTACAGTTCATTTAACTTTTCCGGTATTTTTTATTTTTTTAATCATGGAGACATTTATTCCACGTAACTGATAATGCACTTATTGATTTATTACAATGTTAGTCAGCAGGGATTGAAGCTTATGTTAATGAAGTGAGGAGGATCTGCTAGAAAAGGCTCTGCTGTTTCTGGAGGATTATGTGTCACATTCCTGCTCTGTCAGTTTATCTCTGCTGGATCAGAGATTAACTGGTTCCAGGTTTTGCACCTGGAGCTGCAGAATCTCAGAAATAGCAGCTCCTGTTTAGGAAGTATGACTCATAAAACCCAAACTGTTAAAAGTAACTGAAAGTCATTAGTTATGAGCGGGCGGTGCGTTGCTCCAGACAGCTTGTTTGCAGCTGGAGGTTTGGTTTAAATCTGATAACTGCTTGAATCAGAATGGATTCCAGGTCTGACTGGATGCATTCTTCTGTCTGATCACCAAAACTTATCTTATACATTTTATTAATGTTTGGTTGAGTTTTAACTGCTGACTCGTCTTTGATCTGTCACATCATGAACCCGGGGAAGATGCATGTTCAGCTTTAACTATAGTCAATTCAGTGTACAGGTTGTACTAAACCAAAACACCTGGACTACCTGCATCATCACACACCAACTGATGACAAGCATAAAGAATATGAATTAAAAAGCATAAATGAAGCTGGAGCTTGATATCAAATGGCTGGTAAAGCTGTGCTAACACACATTAGCAGCTATCCAATATTCTACATAATTTTAGAAAAGCGTTTGGAGTTGGACAAAGGTTTGCATTTTTCCACCTCAGCCTCAATATCTCCAACTTGGACTCCATGATAATTTCCAGAGATGATGAATGATCTGGTCTCTCCGTCTTCATAGGTTCGCTTGAGGTGGGCGGTGAAGGGAACGTCCATTTTGTACTGATGACCAACCATCTTGACTGTGCAGCTGTGGTTTGGTGGTACGGTAAGCTCTACAGAGACAGTGTGGGAGACCTGCTCTGTCCAGGTATTTCCACCTGAGAACGTATGAGTCGTCTGTGCATTGATTTCAATATTTCCACCCACAATGCCAGGAATTCCTGCAGTGATGGACGTTGTCACACCGACGGTGATGGAGGAGCTGATGTCCCACCGTCTCTCATCTGTGGTTGTCTTAGTCAGAGAAACGGTTTTGGTGACAGGACTGAGGGCACGGTTGGTAGTAGTAGAGCTTTGGAGGGTTTTTGGAGGATCTTTCAAAATTTTACCTCGATTTGTGTGATAATTGACATCAGAGATGAGATCTTTGTCAGCCTTCATCTGGGTCAGAACCTCATAGCTCTTCTGGTACCAATACTCACTACCCTCCCAGGGGAGATAAAAGCATTGATCTTTCACATCAACCTTCCCCAATCCGTACTTGTTCTTCCCTACATACATTTCTTCACTGGAGCAGGTTCTGACTGCATTCTGAGGAACAGAACCATAAGAACCTTCCTTCCACTGCAGGATCTCAAAATTATCTTCATTCACAAGGACTTTAAAGCTGGAGGAACGATGCTCTTGCTTTTTATTTGGGTAGTGGCAGTAGGAACCCATGCTGGGGTTGTAAAAACCAGAATGACATCCGACTTTGCAGATGAAGTCGATGCGATCCGTGTAGCTGTTAAAAATGGAAACGGCTCCATTAGGAAGGGAACCCTGCCATGTCGCCCATCGCAGTTTGCCTGTATTACCGACCTCTGGGAGCGTCGAGTTAACTGGGATTTTCTGTCTGAACGGAGCTGGAGGCAGAACACGCCGGATTATTGAGATGGACAGGATTTTAGCAACGTCACGCGGCGGATCTGGGTTGCAGGAAGGAACTGTAGAAGAAGAAGAGTATTTTTATTTCAGAGTATCTCTGCTTCTGTGCTAGCAGTAACATATTTACTCCAACAACAGCTCTACAGAAACATATTTTTAAAAAAGAAAAGAGATCAAATTGTTAAAGGATCTTTCCCCTCACAGTTTTCATCTGGCGGTTGGTTCCTCTCCAGGTCCAGAGGACTGGCTGAAGGGAGAATCAGCAGCAACAACAACGGCAACTAAAAGGAACAGAAATCCAAAAAGTATTAAAGTCTATTCTGTCAGTGGAAGGACATCAGAACCAGGTGATCTGCTCCATCTTCCTGGTTTTAGTCAGGATGGCAGCAGCAGCGTTCTGGAGAACTGGTCTCTGAACAGGAAGAGCCCCGGACTGAACCTTGAGGTTCCCCTTATGTGACCTCTGTCCTCTCCAATGAGACGTGACCTAGTGACACACAGAAATCCCTGTTCTTGACTGGAAGCACCTGAATGCTGGACTGGAGAGCAGCATGAAATACTGATCATAATAATGTTTCGTCTCCTTTCGGGGGTTTATCCTGCTCACAGTCTCAGACTCTCATGGACGTCAGAATGTCGTTTTCCTTGCAGCGAGATGCTGCTTTCTCCTCCACAAATGGTCAAATCTTCTTTCCTTGTCTTTCTGGTGACTACATTTAGTTAAAAATCCAGTAAAATATTTCATTTGAACCTGTTTAGAGGATTTCCAAAAACTCTTTAGCAGATTTCAGTCAATGTTAACGGATGCACAGATAAGTTTCTACGGTCCCATTTTTTTCTTATCACCTGTACTTTAAAAACATAAGTTTTTAATTAAAAACATATTTAGCAATTTTTAGGAAACAGAGTTGAATTTCCCTGGTTAAACCAGGCTGCAGGTTTTACTGCTACAACCTGCTGAATGAAGAAAACACCTAAATGATGTGGGATTAGAAAATGTTGTTTAATTCAGAAACTCACAGCTTTCATCTGGGGCTAAATATTAACTGCAAACACATTTTGCATTTGATTCCACAATGTCTCACTCTTTGTCCCTGTGGAGGGATGGCAGATCAAACAGTGAAGGACTGCGAGGCTTTGGGATTAGCAGTCTGGGTTTGGGTGATCGATCGCTTTGGGTTTGGGTTTGGGTCAGGGCAGATTTCTTCTCATGGGAATCAAAAACCTCTAAAACGTTGCAACTTTTAAAGACTCAGCCACTTTGTTGCTTTTTGCTGTTGCACTGAGTGGTGAAAATGGTCAATCTTGTAACTTGAGTTTTGCAAGAAAAATACTGCAAAGGTCTGTGAACTCTTTATGAACATGACCAGTCTTCAAGACACTTGTTGAAACAACTGATGCAAAAATAAACTTGTGAACCAACAGTTCGGTTAAACAGTTCGGTTAAACTAATGTCAACATGCTGGCATGGTTCCCATGTTGGCTTTTAACTCAACTTCTCCATGGGAAACTCTGCAGTTCAAGATCATTCAAACAGTTTAACTATATCACTGTAACGGTCAGCATGTAACTAAAGCACCTCTTGTCTTTAAAATGTCCTTTCAGCCAGTTTGACCTCCTGTGGCCTCAGAGTCAGTTTGAAGTGTTTCACTGTGTGTGCAGCGCAGCAGCGTCACTCTGACCCCATGCGGCTTTTACAGGATTATTTTACTGTGAAATAATCCTAACCAGGAGCTTAAATTAGGAGCTTAAATCAGGGCAATAAGCTCCTGGTTTAGGAGCTTATTGCCACTTCCAGTTGTGGATTTCATCAATGTATTTTATTGTTAAGCTTATTTTGGGTTTATTTTATTTTACTCATTTTAATTGGATAATAATCAAAGAAAACCTAAATGAAAATGAGAATAAAATAAATATTTATTTTATTATTCATTAGAATAACATGTTTATTTATTTTTACATAATTATGTATCTCTCTTTTTTTAATAAATAATAACAAATATTATTTATTTGTTGTAAATAATATTGAAGGTATCTTTTTCTCGTTTGGATTTCTTTATTTGAAGGATTGATAAATAATTTTTAAATCATTATCTAGATTATTCCATTTATATTATAGTTAATGTGCTTTAATGCTTCAAGGTAGTACTTTTAAAACATTTTTGCCTAATTTAAAATGAATAACTAATTGTTTTGACTTTCTGGTTAAAGATAACCCCTGGTAGTTAGTTTCATTTTACCATTTCTGCCTGTTGATTTCTTCTTCTTCTTCTTCTTCTTCTTCGCAGCAGCAGCAGCTGTACATACAGAGACAAATCATTTCAATTCAAAAATGCCCAATTAACCAACCAGTTACATTACAAAACGAGCTGGTTATTTATTTTATCCCTCACTATATCATTATGTTGAATTACCGCATTACTTGAGAGAATGTGAACATTTTACCTGATTTACTGAAGAGTCTTTGATCAGCTGACGAGTTCTCAGGTGAAATGAAGCTGCAGGTTTGTTTTAGAGGCAGAAATGCTTTCATCTCAGCCTGCTGCTTCTTTAATATCTGATTATCTGAAGGAGGATTTTTCTAAAGAGCCAATCAGAGCTGAATTCAACTCACACAACACCAAATAAAGACACGACTTCTGCAGACACGCAGGATTGGTTGCTGGTCGTTTCCAGCCTCCTCAGCGTCTTTGAGGCGAATATATTGCATTGTTATTTATTTTGCA
This sequence comes from Poeciliopsis gracilis, assembly GCA_911649635.1. NCBI lineage: Eukaryota > Metazoa > Chordata > Actinopteri > Cyprinodontiformes > Poeciliidae > Poeciliopsis > Poeciliopsis gracilis. The sequence continues at coordinate 910,211 of CAJVRI010000826.1, forward strand.
TTAACACATCAAATGAATTAAAGTGAAGCAGATAATTATATGAACCCATCACATTGTTTTCTCAATGCATGACATTAAATCAGACAAAACTATTCCAGTTCTAGATCAGCTTTGAATATGTATTTTCTAAATATTTATATACTAGTGGCTATAAGTTTGTAGACCATTTGATCTTTGTAGAGCAAATGACACAGAAACTTGAAGTGACTTTACCGCATCTTTACCACAAAGTTGTGATGTCATCAGAACCACAAACGCTCCACTTTCTTCACCAAACGTTGTGGTCACGTTATCATTAAACTCTTCTTCATGTGTTATTTCTGATGTTCTTGTTTTACCAAATCATATATTATCACAAACTGTGGACATTATGAAATTGTTGAGCAGAAACTGTGATAATAAAAACATGAGCTGCTAAATCAGCCATTGTTTAAAATACTGAAGTTTATCTGAAAACAACCTTTAACTATTTAAAGTGATCAAAACTGAATAATAAAGCAGTTTCTTGTAATAAATGTCTTTTTATCTCACTCAAAGTTTGCATTTCTAAATTCTTTCCATGAAACTTAAACCTGTGACTAGATCGACCACATGAAATAAATAATATGTTATGTTACTTCAGAACACAGCTTACATTACTGCTTTACACACATTGAAGGATCATTTTGAAAACTGCATAAAATATGTAACAGATGATACTTTAAAGCGTACCAATCAGCAAATCTCTGGCAGTGTGAGGTTCTGTTACCTAAAAGAAAAAAATATGCAATGCAGAAGTTGAATGATGCATTTTAATACCATTTGTAATTGTGGTTGCTTTGTACTTGTTCAGCTCACACATATTTCTGTGGTGTTAAAACCACAGAAAGATCATTGTTCTACTTTTATACTCGAATAGACTGGTTTATGTTGTTGTGAGTCAGTTAACCACCACTAGAGCTGTTGGATGCTGCAGCGTGAAGGTGCTTCAAAGGATTTAATCCCGTCACCAACAGCAGTAGCAGATTATCTGACATTGATTATGTGAAATTATGTGAAATACAGACCACAAACTTTGATTGTTTGCCCTGATTTGAGCTTCCAGCTGAAACTGTTTGTTGTAATAAACATCCTTTATCTTATTCAAACTTTGCATTTCTAAATTCCTGTTCAATAAAACTTAACTGGGGAAGTAAATCCTGTGGCTGAAATAAATTACAAAATATTAGCATTGTGTATGTTTCTACTGAACATTAAGTTACTGTAATGTTTTCCAAAGACAACCTGGCTTTTAGTTTAAGGGGATTATTTTAAAAACTGCATAAAATATGTAATTAAACAGTAAAACGTCCCATAGGACTGGTGGAGTGTGAGGTTCTGGATCGGCTCCTGTCACCTGAAACAATGTAACAGGAGTCTAATCAAACACATTGAAGGCAAATACTGTTTCATATTGTTGTTGCTTTGTGCTTCTTCCGCTCACTTGCTGCAAGACTCAAAAACCTCAAGGTGGATCTATAGATCCGTTTCAGTACAAACAGATCTTTCTTTTATTCAGTTCACCTCTGAATGAGTCAAACTAAAGGCAGACACGATGTAAAGTTTGCTGATGACTCTGTGATTGTGGCTTTGCTTGACGCCCAGGACTGTCTTGGCTCTGTGGTGACGGGTTTCTTTGTCAGCCCTCATTTCTGGACTCTAATGTCTCTCAAACCAAAGAGACATTAGTTGATTTTAGGAAGAAGTCTCAGCATGACCAGGTTTTATCCTGGTCAGGCTGTTGAGGTTGTACAACAATTATCAACCACTGTTTGACCTTTGAGGTTAATGACAGATGCAGTCTGCGCTCAGGCCCAGCAGCGCTCGCATTTCAGTGCAACAGAGTTTTATAAAAATGTTTCTCTTGTTTTATCGAGTCGGTTTTAACATTTTCTTTCATTTGTCGGTTTGAGTTGCTTATTATTACCCTGAATAATAATTGAACAAATTGTAAGGATGTGTAGTAAAATGACAGTGTGGTGGATCTCCTCCAGCTCTGCAGAACCAGAGGAAGGAGGAAGGCTAAAGCGATCCACGTTGACCCAAATCACCGTCTTCATCACCGTCACAGGCTGCTGCTGCCTTCTGCCAGCAGATACATGCCGATTAAATGTAACGTAAAAAGATATAAATGTTCATTTATCCCCATTAGTGTTGGTCTCATTAATAAATAAGCCTAAACAAAGCCTGGTGGTTTCTGATTGTACCATGTGCTATATGGATGTTTAATCTGCACATCTACATCAAATCCACTTCTAATGTTATGACCAAACATAACAAATTCAGAGAAAATGGCTACATTTCACCGCTGCAGGCGGCGCCTCCTGCAGGCTTAATGCCGTATCAACAGCCTCCTTTCTGCACAGAGTAGCTGGACATGCTTACATACTTTGAAGATGACAACAAAGACACTGGAGAAAACACCAAGACAACTTATATGAGGCCTTCAGGTCTGCAGGAATAATTTTATTTTTCTCCTGGGAATGTAAGTTTTTTAAAAACATAGTGAACTTCTACATCTCATAAATTAAAACACTGCATAGAAGTGTAATATCTCAGTAAGTAAAACTCACATTACATAGAATCATCAGACATAGTGATATATTCCAACAATTTATTTCTGGTGTTTATGATTATTAAATCTTACAAATAATTAAAACTCAATATTGTGCCTAAAACAAAGTAGAACACTGTAAAAATTAAATGTTTAAATACTGGGGAGTAGATTACTGACAAGATGCAGTTGAGTAGAAAGTGTTATTCATTTCTTCAGTTTAACATGAAACGAGCATTTTGAGCCGAAACCATGTTGCTGCCCCCTGCTGGGGAACTGGGGAAATGATCAGATGCTTTCACCGTTTTAACAGCATTTTCTGATGGAAATCTGTTGATCTAAAATGTGCTGTGAATAATTCAAAAGTTTTTAAAATGGATCATTCAGAATGAGGTCGTGAGAGAATTATTTCATTCTCACTATCATCATCTGCAGGTCAAAAAGAGGCAGATGTGAGCGAGTGCAGCTGCAAATGTTTGCATATAAACATGCATGTAATTCTGATTTTTACCAATACAACTGTAACAAAATACATTTTTTGCTCAATTTGTACACCTATTTGGGAAAAGTCTGCATCAACCTAAAACCGTCCTTATAAAATTAGAGATTAGTTTTAATGCCAGGTCATGGTGAATATTTTATGCTCCGTTTAAACTCTGTTAAAGGATCTCTGGTTGTTTTGGAGTTGGATTCTAGTTTGATTAATTATTTTGTTTTGCTTTGGTTCAGTTCTTAGTGATTATTTCTCATGTCTAGTTATTCTTAGTTACTCTAATTTAATTATGTTTTTTAGCCAATCAGCTAACTCCTTCCAGCATTCAGCCTCCCAGTACTTGGTTTTGTTCTTCTCTGGCTCACTTGCTTCTCTGAGATTTTTTTTTATTATTATTTTTTAAAATCATCTTTCTTTCATTAAATCCTCAGCTTTACTTGACATCTCAGCCTGCTGCATTTGGCTCCATCAACAAACACTCCAGGCCTCATCTAAGCGCCTCAGGAACACATTCTCCCTCTGGGAAAACCGAGTCAACAAAATATACAGAGAAACATTTGAAACCATTTTGACTGTCTTCCGAGAAAACAAAGTTGACTTTAAGATGTAAATGTCCTTTGATAAATGTTCTGTTTGCTCTCTGATCTGGTTAAGCCTCTGAAAAATAAGCGTGATAAACTGCTGACAAACTAAACCAATAGTTAAATGTGTTTTAAAAACAATTCTTTTTACTTTATAAGAATTGAAACCTTATTTTTAAACAATGTGGTTTTATACATTTTGAAAATGAGTTAATGTAATAATTGATTATGCAGGCTCCGCCCCCATGCTGACATAGACCAATCCTTTTGGGCTTTACCGTTTATTTCTCCATTATTTCCCATGAATCACCTTACAGATCCGATGTAGGACTAGTTATCCTAGTTATTTTCTCAGTGTTTTATAAGGCAAAAATGACTCAATGTCTGGGGTAACGCAGTGAGGTCCGTTAGTTTGCCCTGTTGTCGGAGGACAGTTCTCCTTCCACAAGGGGGCGCAGCTGGCGTCAATTGGTGATCAATAATTAAAACACCAGATTCATTTTAATTGCTTTAAAGCTTTATTAATGCCAAATAAATTGCGTAGAATAGCTAACAGGGTACATTCATAAACTTTGAAGGTTGTCTGTTTCTAGATCAACTTTAAATGAGATGATAGTTAATAAAAATGTTTTGGGTTTTTATCAGAATTACATGAAAAGTCACTCCTTTGAATAATCGCATGGTTACAGTTTCAAAGAGTTTGAATAAAAAAAGCATAAATGAAGCTGAAGCTCTACATGAAATGCCTGGTAAAGTCATGCTAACTTTACTTCAGGAGGTTTTCACTCTCCAAATATCCTACATCATTCTGTTGCAGGCCGAAGCGTTTGGAGTTGGACAAAGGTTTGCATTTTTCCACCTCAGCCTCAATATCTCCAACTTGGACTCCATGATAATTTCCAGAGATGATGAATGATCTGGTCTCTCCGTCTTCATAGGTTCGCTTGAGGTGGGCGGTGAAGGGAACGTCCATTTTGTACTGATGACCAACCATCTTGACTGTGCAGCTGTGGTTTGGTGGTACGGTAAGCTCTACAGAGACAGTGTGGGAGACCTGCTCTGTCCAGGTGTGTCCACCTGAGAACTTATGAGTCATCTGTGCATTGATTTCGATATTTCCACCCACAATGCCAGGAATTCCTGCAGTGATGGACGTTGTCACACCGACGGTGATGGAGGAGCTGATGTCCCACCGTCTCTGATCTGTGGTTGTCTTAGTCAGAGAAACGGTTTTGGTGACAGGACTGAGGGCACGGTTGGTAGTAGTAGAGCTTTGGAGGGTTTTTGGAGGATCTTTCAAAATTTTACCTCGATTTGTGTGATAACTGACATCAGAGATGAGATCTTTGTCAGCCTTCATCTGGGTCAGAACCTCATAGCTCTTCTGGTACCAATACTCACTACCCTCCCAGGGGAGATAAAAGCATTGATCTTTCACATCAACCTTCCCCAATCCGTACTTGTTCTTCCCTACATACATTTCTTCACTGGAGCAGGTTCTGACTGCATCCTGAGGAACAGAACCATAAGAACCTTCCTTCCACTGCAGGATCTCAAAATTGTCTTCATTCACAAGGACTTGAAATCTGGAGGAACGATGCTCTTGCTTTTTATTTGGGTAGTGGCAGTAGGAACCCATGCTGGGGTTGTAAAAACCAGAATGACATCCGACTTTGCAGATGAAGTCGATGCGATCCGTGTAGCTGTTGTAAATGGAAACGGCTCCATTAGGAAGGGAACCCTCCCAGTTTTCCCATTGCAGTTTGCCTGTATTACTGAACTCTTGGAGCGTCGAGTTAACTGGGATTTCCTGTCTGAATGGAGCTGGAGGCAGAACACGCCGGACTGTTGAGAAGTACAACTTAGCTTTGATTTTAGCAACGTCATCCGCAGAGGAAACTGTTAAAGAAAAAGAGTATTTATTTTTTTACTTTGTTGAGATGTTTAAACTTTTAATTTTTGTCACATTTTCTTGTTTCTTAATTCTATGTATGACAAAGTTCAAACTGGAAGCTTTCTTTTGCCAGAGGTGTCACGCTAACTCCAGCGTCACCTTTCAAATAATTAAGCATTAATTCTCAGGAGGGCTCAGCCACCTTACCATTTTCATCCGGCAGCCGGTTCCCATCCTGCAGCCGGTTCCCATCCGGCAGCCGGTTCCCATCCTGCAGCCGGTTCCCATCCTGCAGCCGGTTCCCATCCGGCAGCCGGTTCCCATCCTGCAGCCGGTTCCCATCCTGCAGCCGGTTCCCATCCTGCAGCCGGTTCCCATCCAGGTCCAAAGGACTGCCTAAGGACAGAACCAGCAGCAACAGTAACGGCAGCTGAAAGGAGCAGAAATCAAAGTTATCATCAGTTATAAACAGGATAACAAGTGACCCTGAAGGAAACAGCATCTTAACTCAATGAACTGTTTGGACAAGAATGCACATAAATAAACAGGGTTATTCTTGTACTTCCCTTAAAATGAATATACTGCATTAATATAAGGAACTTGCAGGCACTTCAAAGATTAGTTCCTCAAAAATGCATGAATTTCTCTCTTTCCATATGGCACACACACACACACACACACACACACACACACACACACACACACACACACACACACACACACACACACACACACACACACACTCGCTCAGTGTATTTCAGGATACTAAGTGCAATATTTTCATATAGGCAGCAACAGTCAGTGGATTTTATCACTGAGAGAAAAGTTACATTTATTCATCTTGCTGATGTTTGATGGCACAATTGACTCAAATGTGATGAGATAAAAAGTTATCAAAATCATCCTTTTCTCAGTTTATCTGACAGGAAACATCACCTGGCGGCCATTTTTTCAGAAGACTTCATTATCAAAAGAATTAGCTTAGGTTTGATTACTCATTTATCAATAACATACCATCATTCACAGATTCAGTCTCTGTCATCTTGTGAAGAAATTAATTTAATGCTACCAGGCAACAAACACTGAAAATCCATAACAACAAAAAACAGCTGCATTATTTTTTTGTAAATTATATTTTGTCTATAAAGTCTTATTTTGTCTTCTTTGGATTTTCTAATTTGAACAATAAATAATTTTCAAGTAGTAAAAAAATAATTCCAGATTTTTAAACAGTGCAGCTAATGCACTAATATTACATGTTTAAGATACACAGCTATCACTTTATTCCTACCATCCTTCCATTTTCTTCTATTTATCTGGGTCGGGTTGCGGGGGTAGCGGGTTGGGTCGTGTCGGGTCGTGTCGGGTCGGGTCGTGTCGGGTCGTGTCGGGTCGGGTCGGGTGGTCGGGTCGGGTCGGGTCGGGTCGGGTCGGGTCGGGTCGGGTCGGGTCGTGTCGTGTCGGGTCGGGTCGAGGGTCGAGTGTGGGTGTGGGTCGGGTCGTGTCGTGTCGTGTCGTGTCGGGTCGGGTCGGGTCGGGTCGGGTCGTGTCGTGGTCGGGTCGGGTCGGGTCGTGTCGGGTCGGGTCGTGTCGTGTCGGGTCGGGTCGGGTCGTGTCGGGTCGGGTCGGGTCGGGTCGGGTCGGGTCGGGTCGGGTCGGGTCGGGTCGTGTCGGGTCGGGTCGGGTCGGGTCGGGTCGGGTCGGGTCGTGTCGGGTCGTGTCGGGTCGGGTCGTGTCGGGTCGGGTCGTGTCGGGTCGGGTCGGGTCGGGTCGGGTAGGGTCGGGTTGGGTCGTGTCATGGGTCGGGTCGGGTCGTGTCGTGGTCGTGTCGGGTCGGGTCGGGTCGGGTCGTGTCGGGTCGGGTCGTGTCGGGTCGGGTCGCGGGGGTAGCGGTTTCAGAAGGGAGGCTCAAACTTCCCTCAGCCTCTTGTTTCAGATGCCTGAGCCTCAGCTGGCTCCTCTCGATGCGGAGGAGCAGCGGCTCTACTCTGAGCTTCTCCCCTGATCTCTAAAGGAGCCCAATGGAGGAAACCCATTTCGGCCGCTTGTACCCGACATCTCGTTCTTTCAGTCATGACCCAAAGCTCATGACCACAGATGAGGGTAGGAACAAGAACTTTGCTTTTTGGCTCAGCTCTCTCTTCACCACGACGGACCGGTCCAGCGCCGCTTCAGGGCAGACGCTGCTCCGATCGGCCTGCCGATCTGCCGCTCCCTTCTTCCCTCATTCGTGAACAAGATCCTGAGATCCTTGCACTCCTCCACTTGGGGCAGGACATCCCCCCGACCCGGAGAAGCTCTCTGCTCTTTTCCGGCTCAAGGCCATTTTTGACTCGGCTCTCTTCACCACAACAAACCGGTGCAGCGTCTGGTTATTATTTAATTGAATTTCATTTAATTATTTTAATTTTCTGGTTAGAAGGACCCCTGGATGTTAGTTTATTTTACCATTTCTGTTCGCTGAGTTCTTCTTCACAGTGGAGGGACGACAGTAGAAACTGTAAATAACAGAAACAAATCAGGTTCAGTTTCCATCCTAAAATATTACCAAATTAATCAACCAGTTATTGACCAAACCTAGATGGATATTTGTTTCATCTAATACCAGATCCAGTTTAAAATCAGAATGATGGACTAATGTGTTGCATGAGAATTGAGAAGGTGAACGTCTTACCTGATTTAGGCGACTGATCAGCTGACGAGTTCTCAGGTCCTGATTTTTGCCGTCGGTGAAATAAACCTGCTGGTGAAATGGTTTCATCTCAGCCTGCTGCTTCTTTAATATCTGATTATCTGAAGGAGGATTTTCCTAAAGAGCCAATCAGAGCTTAATTCAACTCACACAACACCAAATAAAGACACGACTTCTGCAGACACACAGGATTGGTTGTTATTACCAGTTCCCTCCAAGTCCCTGTAGAAATTATTCTGCATTTTATCTGAATATTGAAGCAGATAATTCCATGAACTCATCACCTTTATCACACTATATTACATTAAATTAGACTAAACGTGTCCAGTTTCAGGTCACTTAGAGGGTTTTCTAAATATTCCTCAGATTCATCAGTTTCCTGTTGGATTCAGTAGAATTACCTTTAAACTGTGAATTCGGTCAAACATATTGTTGTTTTTTTTTCCATATGCGTCTTACAACAGTTTGCTATTGGTTTGCAGGCTCACACTCATCATTTTAGCATTTTAAACATTCACGTTTTTTCCCTTAACGTAAACTTTATCTCATTTCGTGGTATCCTTTGAATCATTATCCGCTTTAAAAACCATCTGCCGTTTTTCCAACCTCCTGTCTCCGGTGTTGATCCAACATTTCCACATAAACTTCTTTCCTTCTGATGCTAATTTATGAGACGCACCAGGCGCCTCTTGCAGCCCCTGACCTCTGCTCACATTACCTCATCCTGAGTGGTGATGTTCTCTCAAGCTTCCCCATTTTTCTCTAAACGTGTTGATGATCCGTATCATGAAGCTGCTCTTCACTGGCTCTGAGCAACAGCTCATATATTATCACAAACATCATGAACACCATGAGGCTCATGGCAGCAAGTGTGAAAGAAAACATGAGGTGTGAAGTCAGCTTACATTCAGTTTAACTCCTAAAGTTTATCTGAAACCAAGCATTTAAAAAGTCACTTAATTTACCTTATTAAAACAGAATAATGAAGCAGTGCATCCTAAAACATTTTTATGTCCTTCGTCTCAGACTTGGCATTTCTACATTTTTTACTCTTAAGACAAAAGTTAAAAAGTGCAACCTGCAATGTTTGTAACGCTTGGCCTGTCACGGGAAATAAATAAAATATTCATCTTTATATAACTGCAAAACACAGCTTAAGTTACTGCAATACTTTTTATAGATAAGCTCTTTCAATTTCAATTTTAGGCCTGATTGAGGAATTATTCTGAAAACTGATTAAAACACGTCAGTGATGGAGTTACACCGATCAGGATATCGTCTCAGGGAATAAACAACAACAAAAACAAACATTAAAACTATGCAAAGGTTTAATAAACTCCAGTTTACATGGGATTTAAAAGAAAGAAACTGCATAGCTTAGCTCACAGGGTGCACTGATAAAACTGTTTTTCTGGATTCAGTCATCTTTAAATTAGATAACAAAAATACTTTTCTCCAAAGTTCATAAAAAGCCACTCCCTTAAGCAATCACAATTCTAGATTTTAGATGATATCTTTAGAAATATAGTCTTTTCCCTGCTCATAATAATTTCAATATTTATGAACATGTATGTAGTGGTAATAAAATAGCAAATCATGGTTTAGTGAGTTTTAACATCATGGTTCGATATGTTTTAAATACATTTAAATAAAATAAATGAAAAAAGAATATTTACTCTGCAGTGGCCAACGGATGTTAAGATTCCTTGTCAGTAAAGTTTGATTTTATTTATTGAACCATTTTAAAAGGCTGGTCTGATATGAGTGACAAAGTTTGATTCCATCATTGAATTTAAACATTAGGCAATAATAAAACCTGGAAATGGTTGAAATTGTTGATGAGGAAAATGTTGCTAACTTTTCCCAAATCTGGTTGTAAATGTTTGGAGATGTTTTGAGGGTTTCACAAAGACTCTTCCTTTCCTTGCCATCCTCATCCATGTAGCACAATCCACTGCGAAATAATTCAGTTAACAAAAGGAAGCCTGGAGACGCAGGCATTAATTTAGGCCAGAGCGGCAAAGCAACGGGAAAAACTATGCAGAAGCACCAGAGAAGAAGAAACAAAACCTGTTGATTTGATGCCACACACAGATCCGTTACCATAGCATTCAATCAATGAATCAATCATTTTATTTGTATCGCACATTTCAGCAGCAAGGCATTTCAAAGTACTTTACATCATAACAAACACAAAAACACAAAGTCATGCAACATAGAATAAACAATACATTCAGTCAAGTTCCATCATTTTACAGTTCTCTGGAAGTTTGTTCCAGATTTTTGGTGCATAGATACTGAAAGCTGCTTCTCCTCTCTTGGTTCTGGTTCTGGATGCAGAGCAGAACCAGAACTAGAACCTCAGAGGTCTGGTTCTGGTTCTGCAGGTTGATATAACAACAGCAGATCTTTAATGTATTGTGGTGCTAAACCGTTCAGTGATTTGTAAACTAACAACAGTATTTTAAAGTCTATTCTTTGGGAGCCAGTGGAGGGACTTTAAACTGGTGTTATGTCTCTATCTTCCTGGTTCTAGTGAGAACATGAGCAGCAGCTTCTGGATCGGCTGCAGCAGCTTCTGGATCGGCTGCAGCAGCTTCTGGATCGGCTGCAGCAGCTTCTGGATCGGCTGCAGCAGCTTCTGGATCGGCTGCAGCAGCTTCTGGATCGGCTGCAGCAGCTTCTGGATCGGCTGCAGCAGCTTCTGGATCGGCTGCAGCTGTTTGATTGATTTGTTGGACAGGCCTGTGAAGACGCTGTTACAATAATCAATGCGACTAAAGATAAACACATGAATGAGTTTCTCTAGATCTGGCTGAGACATTAGTCTCTAATCCTGGAGATGTTCTTCAGGTGATAGAAGGCTGATTTTGTTACTGTCTTTATGTGGCTCTGGAGGTTCAAGTCCGAGTCCATCACTACTCCCAGGTTTCAGGCTGATCGCTAGTTTGTAGCTGTAATAACTAGAGTCAATGCTCTGGAGTCAATCTAGAGCATCGACTCTAGATCTATAACTCTAGATCTATAACTCTAGATCTATAACTCTAGATCGTTCCTCTTTAGGTCCAAAAATAATCACTTCAGTTTTGTTTTTGTTCAGTTGGAGAAAGTTTTGTCTCATTCACACATTTATCTGTTCTAAGCATTTATTCAGTGACTGGATGGGGTCAAAGGTCACCTGGTGACATCATAATGTAGAGCTGTGTGTCATCAGCATAGTTATGGTAGCTAATATTATTTCCTGTTATAACCTGAGCGAGTGGGAGAATATAAATATTGAATAAGAGGGGTCCTAGGACTGAACCCTGGGGTGCCCCACATGTGACCTTTGACCTCTTTGATGAGAAGTTTCCAATTGAAACAAAGAAATCCCTGTTTTTTATGTGAGATTCAAACCAGTCGAGTGCCGAACCGGAGAGTCCGACCCGACTCTCCAGTCGATTCAGTAATATGTTCGACACTGAGGTCCAACAGAACCAGAACCAGAACCACACTGTGCTGCTGGTTCTCTTACAGTCTGTATTTATATGGATGTCATTGAATACTTTGACTAGGCCAGCCTCTGTGCACATCTACATGTTAAGATTTTCAAAGTCAGGCTAGCATGTTGACCTGCTGCCCTTCGGATCCCTCCTCAGTTTTTCAACTCAATTTTCTTACTGGCTGTGAAATGTGATGGTCTTGGATCTTGGTGTCTAGTATTGATAGGTTTGATCATTAGTAGTAAAACATGATTTCTTTTTCTCTTGTATATTATGTTACATTTAATATTTAGTCTGCTATGTTGAGAATTCAACAGCTTAGGTGGTTTAGGTGAGTTTTTAAGTTCAGAATATAACTAGCACATTTAAAAACTATATATGCAGCACTGTCAAAAACAGAGGCACATCTGATCAATCAAAAGGCTTAATACACTGTATGACTAAATGCACCGTTACACCCCTACTAATTACATCTGAAAAGATTATGAATTAAAAAGCATAAATGAAGCTGAAGCTCTAAATCAAATGCCTGGTAAAGCCTTACCAGTTTTGCTTTAGGGGTTTTTCAACGCCACAAACATCCTAAATCTTATTAGCAGAGCGTTCTGAGTTGGACAAAGGTTGGCATGGGTCCACTACAATCTCAATATCTCCAACTTGGACTCCGTGATAATTTCCAGAGATGTTGATTGATCTGGTCTCTCCGTCTTCATAGGTTCGCTTGAGGCGGGCGGTGAAGGGAACGTCCATTTTGTACTGATAACCAACCATCTTGACTGTGCAGCTGTGGTTTGGTGGTACGGTAAGCTCTACAGAGACAGTGTGGGAGACCTGCACCGACCAGGTGTGTCCACCTGAGAACGTCCAAGTCGTCTCTGAACTGATTTCGACATTTCCACCCACAATGCCAGGAATTCCTGTGGTGATGGACGTTGTCACACCGACGGTGATGGAGGAGCTGATGTCCCACCGTCTCTCATCTGTGGTTGTCTTAGTCAGAGAAACGGTTGTCTTCACAGGACTGAGGGCACGGTTGGTAGTAGTAGAGCTTTGGAGGGTTGTGGGAAGCCCTTTGATGATCTTAGCTTTGTTTATGACATAACTGACATTAGTAATGAGCTCATCTTCAGCCTTCATCTGGGTCAGAACCTCATACGTCTTGTACTGATATTCTTTCCCCTCCCAGGGGAGATAAAAGCGTTTATTTTTCACATCAACCTTCCCCAATCCGTACTTGTCCTTCCCTACATACATTTCTTCACTGGAGCAGGTTCTGACTGCATTCTGAGGAACAGAACCACAAGAACCTTCCTTCCACTCCAGGATCTCAAAATTGTCTTCATTCACAAGGACTTGAAAAGAGGAGGAACACTTCTCTTTGTTCTTAATTGGGTAGTGGCAGCAAGGGCCTTTGCTGGGGTTGTAAAAGCCAGAATTGCATCCGACTTTGCAGATGTAGTCGATGCGCTTAACGTAGCTGTTGTAAATGGAAACGGCTCCGTTTGGAAGGGAACCGTTCCATTTCTCCCATCGGAGCAGGCCTGTACCACCCAACTCTGGGAGCGTCGAGTTAACTGGAAGTTTGTGTTTGAGCGCAAGAGAAGCCAGAACACGTTGGACCATCGACACAGACACGCTAGTGTTGATTTTAGCAACATCACCACCTGGATGGAGATTCAAGGAAGAAACTGTAAAAGAAACAGAGTAGTTATAATTTTTACTGCTAGCTCTCAAGATGTTCGACCATTTAATTTTCACAACAAATATTTGACCGTTATTAATTCTTTCTAGCTTAAAGCTCATCTCTGTGATGCAAACTTCTCCCTTTCTTGACCCGAGATAACATACTGACTCACGCAACACCATCACAGAAACATCTTTTTTTAATCAAACTTTTGTTTTAAGGATCCAAAGAATTCAACGTACCATTTCCCCTCCTCCCATTTTCATCTGGTGGCTGGACCCGAGGACTGGCTGAGGCCAGAACCAGTAGCAACAGCAACGGAAACTAAAAGAACACAAATCAAAGTTATTATGAGAGATAATCACAATTAAAGCTGCAAGCAGCCTGCTGCGGCCTTCGCAGCTCAGCGCCGGTCTGGACTCATGTTGACCGCAAGAGCATCAACTCTGGCACCTCGTTACCGTCGTCAATGCTCTCGCGCCGTTCCACACCTGTCCACTTGGCAACGCATTTGGTGAATATTCCAGATAGCCTGCAGTTCAGTACGAGTTCAGCTGTAATTATTAAAAACTTTGGCTGAAATCTGACCTTCCAGACTCAAGTTGTTGTCACTTCCTGTTTTGTGACAAAGGTTGGAGAGGACTTCCTGTAGGGTTTGATACATGTCATGTGTTGTTATGAAGAGTCACTGGACACAGTTTCAATCTTATGTCCTGGACAGGCGAAGCAGGAGCAGTCAACCAACAATCTGCAGTTTTTTCCCTGAGTTCCCCTTTCTGATGTCATTAATGTGTGACACTAATGTGTGCTGCAGCTCTTCCTGATGATGCACAAAAAAATCTGGTGAAAATCAAATGATGTATCAGGGAATGAAGTAGGGGGCGCCCCCGAGTTGAATTTCAGTAAAGTCCTACTGGGCTTTTTAGAGGTCAACAAAGGTCATACAAATCCAGTTTGGTGCAAATCAGATGCATACAAACCATTTGCATACAAACCATTTGCATATAAACCATTTGCATACAAACCATTTGCATACATGGCGAAGGTTTGTTTCATGGTGAAGAGTCAGATTACGACATTTGGCCACGCCCACACGCTTTGATGTCTGTTGTGATTTTTGTGAGAACCTTAAATTTAGTAAATTTAAGGTTTCATATATGTTCAGACTTAAAAAGAACAATTCATTTGTTGTTGCATAATAAAAAGCTCAGTGATCAGATCGGACCTCGGTAGAGCGAATGTGGCTCTGAACAAAGCAAAACATTAACACAATAAACTGTTTGCATTAAAGTGAAAATGGTTCCAATCCCTGCAGAGAAAACTTTCCAAAAACACTTGTGTTCAAATTTCACTTCATTTTATTTGTTGCACAAATTAGTTTCTATAAATATGTTTTCTGAGTGTCACTTCCATATATAAATTTTTTTTTGTCATGATTACATTTTTTTTTTTGCTGAACTGAAACGTAATTTGTCAGCCACTTTGCTTTTTTTATTTTTTAAAGCAAAAGTGATCTGTTTTGCAACACAAGTTTTCTCAGCCTTCACTGTAAAAAACTACAAGATAATTATTGAACTAATCATAAAAGTGATGCCAAGCGCTGCTGTGTTGCATTTAATTTGGGTTTTAGTTTGATTCCTCCATGAAAACTTGTCTTTGCTTCGAAACTCTGTTACTGTCAGCTGCAGGTAAGATACTGATTACGCAAACTCTCATAATTTCTGTTGAAAACTAAATCCCTTTAAACCAATTAAATATTTAAAAACAGAAACATTACTTTTCTAAATTATTTCAAAAATAATTTAGAATGCATGCTTCCTTTAGGGAGATTATTGTTACGGAGGCCCCTAGGGGACATGGGGAATTTTTTTTCTTTTGCGTTCCCTCGCAAAACGCAAAAGTATTGCAAGGGAACGCAAAAGAAAAAAAATTCCCCATGTCCCCTATTGAGCTCTGTATATTGTTTTGAAATATAATAAAATGAGTTTTATTTTTTTAAGTAAAATGATTAGTTGTACCTCTATTTATGTATTTATTATTTACATATTTTTAAAAAATCAATAAGATACTGTTACATCATTATTTAATTTTCCAAAATGTTTTTAGATTTGATTAATTATTTTTAAATCACTGACTCCAGATTGTTCCAGGTTTTGAATAAATGGATGCTTCAGGAGAATTTGGGCACTTTTAAAACATTTTTGAAAGAAAAACAAAATGTAATTAATATTTTAAACTTTATGGTTGTTAATTTTATTTACCATTTCTGTCCGTTGAGTTGATCTTCACAGCGGAGAGAGGACAGCAGCAGCAGCAGCAGCAGCAGCAGCAGCAGCAGCAGCAGCAGCAGCAGCAGCAGCAGCAGCAGCAGCAGCAGCAGCAGCAGCAGCAGCAGCAGCAGCAGCAGCAGCTGCAAAATAACAGACAAGTCAGTTTTAGTTCCCATCATCTGAAAGTGGCAAATTAACCAACCAGTTAATGACCAAAGCTAACTGAATCTGTATGTTATGTAATACCAGATCTAGTCTAAAGGAATATTATCTTTAGACTATTTATTTGAAAGTAAAGAGAAAATGAACATTTTGCCTCTTCAAAGTGAACAAACATTTTCTCACCAGGTGCAGATTTCTCAGGTCTTCTTTGCTCCAGTTGTTCAGATGAACCTTCAGGTTCGTTTCAGGTAGAAATGGATTCATCTCAGCCTGCATGACATTTAATACCTGATTATGAAGGAGGTCATTTCCAAGGAGCCTATCAGCTTTCCAACACCAAATAAAGACCCAACTTCTGCAGACACATGATTGGTTTGTGATTCTGGCAGAATTCATAGAATAGAGAACAGAATAGTAGAAATGTCCTTTATTGCCCCACAGGGGCAGGGGGACGAGGGGGGGGGGGGGGATTTCAGACCAACAGCAGCAACGTTAGAGTCAAATCAAGGACATTCACACAAAGTCAAATGTCCACTGTTTTTGGTTCCACATTTGGTCATCTTCAGATCTGATGATAGAAAGTCCCGTGACGCTGCTGAACTTCACCAGATTGTGATTTTCTATTTGACTGTAAATTGAAAGAAATGGACAAATGTTTGTGCCAATGTATTTTCAATAATTCCTGTGAATAAATGAGGAATACTGCATTTTTGTGATTTCTGCAGAGATTTTCAGTAAAACATTTATCACTGCAGGGAGCTAAATTTGGATTAGTAATCTAATTTATGGGCAATCAGTATCTGCTCACCAGCTTTTAGATTACGTTTATTTTTACAGGTAAATGTATTTATACTCTGCAGATTTATGACAACAGTGTACATTCATTGATATGGATTGTTCCATTTAAATAAGATCAATTCACTTTCACAAGTGGAGCTTAATGCTACGATGCTCCTCTTGATATATATCATACACATATAGATCTACAGATCAATAGAACTTTATTAGAATTTGTTTTCAGTTTATTTCGAGTGTAATTGAAATAAAAGTAATATTTGTTTGACCGGATGAATGCGGCACCTTCCAAGCATCTAGAAAATGTTTCCAAAAATGAACCAGAGCAACTTTGGAAATCTTAAAACCAGAAAAAACTTTGTCTGATTTAACGTCTGACAAACTGCTTTTCCATTACAAATATACACAAAACTGTCTAGAAATTGAGGTGTTTCCATTAAATGAGAAATGTAATTAAAATCCCACACTAATAAATGTGTTCACTTCCTGTCGTCTTCTTCATCTTTTCTTGCAGAAGTAAGATCCGGTTGTTGATTACGTTCCTTATGATGCAGAAATAGAAACAATAAAACCAGATCACTGTAGCTCATAAATGTTCTATCAGAAACTATGACTTTTTTAAAATTGGCATGCTTCCATTAATCACATTTATTTTCATAATTCAAATTTGCACAACTACTGAGAATAAAATCTTCATGTGTCTTTCAAAATAATAAAAGTAAATATTTGATTGAAATTTCAAATCTAGTACGATTAATATAACTTTATTTTTCTTTAGCATTTGTTTTGCGGGTCAGTTGGTGCATTCTGCATTAAGAGGACAGCTGGATGCTACATGAGGTTAACATCTTCAGATTCCATATTACAGAAGTTATTGTTGCTCTCGTAGTTTTTTTACTTTTTTTCACTGAGTGAGTCCAACATGTATGCTCAGCTGCAAACAGGATTCAGTCTGAATGCTCAGCTGCAAACAGGATTCAGTCTGAATGCTCAGCTGCAAACAGGATTCAGTCTGAATGCTCAGCTGCAAACAGGATTCAGTCTGAATGCTCGGCTACAAACAGGATTCAGTCTGAATGCTCAGCTGCAAACAGGATTCAGTCTGAATCAAAGCAGGACTGCAGGCCAGATGTGGTGAGGTCACACAGGTCATTTTGCTGCTCTTTTAGCATGCCTCATCTTTTCACACATGCAGATGCAAACACACCCTTTACATAGAGCAGATGCAGAAATATACAGTTTTTTTCAACCTCACTGTTATCTTCCTGCCGTCATCGCAGTCCGAGACCAGATTAAAGAGTTTAGATGAATCCAGGTTCTGGATGCAGTATTCTCCTTCCTTTCCCATGCTGCTGCATGTTGCCCCAGCATGCCACCATAAAATGCCAGACTATCTTCTTCCCACAAGCAGAAAACATTAGAGTTTTTTGGGAAGTGAAGTTGCAGTTTAGGGAACCGAATCCTTTCAGACGTCTTGTGACTGAAACAAGTCATGAGAACTTTGCAAGTAAAAAATAAATGAATTGAATGCACAAAGTAACTTTAGTTATTGGGTTCTTTACAATTCTGTATCACTTTAAACTTATCAAAAAAAGTTATCAAGAAAGCTTCTCATTTTAACAAGATAGTTTCTCATGTTAATGTGGTTGTCCTGAATGTATGTCCTTGTGCTCAAAAAATACTTTATTGATCCCAAAGGGAAATTAAGTACTTTAAACTATTCTGTAGCGCCAGATACATTTCGATATGTACTACTTTCTCGTAATTAAAATATTAACATAAAATATCTGATACTTTCTTTATTCATTAGAATGTGTTACCTTTGGCCTGGAAATGCACGTTGTCTGCCGCGACGCTAGATGGCGCTGAAGCACCACACAGGGAAACCCCGTTGGTCTTCTTCTCCTTGACTAGTCTGAGTAAAAGGTCACGAATGATTGAGACAATATTTAAAGAGGGGTTTGTTTTAAAAATGAATGATTTAATTGGATATTTTGCAGGTTTTACTGTTTCTGAGGATGATGTGACGTACGTTAATCTGTTCAGGATGCTGCGTTCATGTTCCTGTGCGTTACCTCATGAACTGACTGATTATTAAGACAGATCGCTTTAACATCAGAGCCGAATGAAAAACCGTTCGTTTTTGACTAAAGTCTGTCCGTTTTTATCGCATTTCTTCAAGAAGCTGCTGAGCTTTGTCGCGATGAGAAGACTTTTAACGAGAGTCATAAACCGAGTTCTGCTGGGAAAGCAGTTTAAAGCAGCGATGATCGGAGCTGAAGCGGAGATTCATTCAGAGGGTCGGAGAAAGTTGGTGAGTTTAGTTCCTCATTCTCTATTCAGAATCTATTCACTCCTAAACTGTTTAAATTAGCTGCTGTTTCAATAAGTTATTGTTCCGATGACCGTAACCAGCCGATCTAACCAAACCTCATTCAAGAATCAACAAATGAATTATTTTTTAAGTTTTTCTTCAAGTTATTTATAAGATCTCTTGAAATAAACACAAAACTCTTAATCATTTAACCGACCTTAACTGTTCGGCATAGGTTTCTGTCGTTTAATAACTCATTTTTGTCCAGTATTCACGTTCTAATAGCCGTTTCCGATTACCCCGACAAGCAGCATGAGACCAACATGTATTAGGTGCTATAAAACGAATGCTGCACATAGTCCCTGGCATTCAGCATGAAGGTGACAACATCGTGCTGTGGGGATGTTTCTCTGCAGCAGGGACAGAGGAACAGGTCAGAGTTGATGGGAACATGGGTGGAGCTAACGAAGGGAAACCCTGGAGGAAAACCTGTTGGACTCTGAGGACTGGAGACTGAGAGGAGGTTCATCTTCCTGCAGGGCAACAGCACTGAACTTGGGTCAAAACACAAATCTATATGTTGGAATGGCCCAGTCATTTGAGAATCTGGGGGAGACTTGAAAATTAATGTTTACAGAAACTCTCCATCTTTTTAAGCTCTACTACAATCATCACATATTTTACTGCTAGAATTTTTAAAAACGTGTTAAGTAATTTCTCTATCTAGCGGAATAAAAAGTTTTCATTTTTCTTATGGAAAATGGAAAATTTCTTTTGGTTTTATAAATACCCATCCATCGTCTGCTAATCTTTTCCAGCCCTTTCTGCTTCTGCAAATTGTACATATTTTTGTGCAGTTTTGATTATTTTCTCTTCTAACATTTTTTTTCTTTCAGCAGTAATCCTTTTTTAATTTTGTATCCAGTTAATGACAAATCAAATACTAGATTATTTGACAATTATTTCAATAATCATTCATCTTGATTAATCAGATAAATCAGTTCTGCCCTAGTTGTTTTGAATCAAAGATGATTCTTGAATCCTATTCTGTACCTGAATATCTGAATTGAATTGAATCAGGAGATGGTAAAAAATTCCCATCACTAGTAGTAACACTGGTTTATTGAGAGGCTGGACCACAGTAATATGATTTAAAAAATGTTTACATATGAAATATTTATTTTATTCAATCCACAAGAAATAAAGACCAAACAAAACAATCACAGTTTCAGTTTTTAGGTGATTATTGCATAACTGATCAATAATAAACCTGATTGGATCAGAGTTCAGATTAGTTTCTCTATCTCTACATACTTATGTGGAGAGGGAGCAGGTAAAAAAAATCTATTTTTAGACAATTTCTGTGTTCACCTGATGAAGGGAAAGTTGTGTCCCTGTAAACACCCCAAAAGTCATAATCTCCTAAACTACAAATGCGTGTGTGTGTGTGTGTGTGTGTTTGTGCGTGTGTGTGTGTGTGTGTGTGTGTGTGTGTGCGTGCGTGCGTGCGTGTGTGTGTGTGTGTGCGTGTGTGTGGTGTGTGTGTGTGTGTGTGTGTATGTGTGTGTGTGTGTGTGTGTGTGTGTGTGTGTGTGCATGCGTGCGTGTGTGTGTATGCGTGTGTGTGTGTGTGTGTGTGTGCGTGTATGCGTGCGTGTGTGTATGTATGTGTGTGTGTGTGTCAGGTGGTGGGGCTCGGGAACCCGGGGATGGAGGGTACCAGACACAGCGTTGGGATGGCGGTACTGGGAGCGCTAGCTGCCCGGCTCGGTGTGGCCGACCGTTGGCACAGCGACCGTCATGTATCCGGTGAGGTCATCCTGACGGAGGTCCAGCAGGCCCGCGTGGTTCTGCTCCGTCCCCGGCTGCTGATGAACGTCAACGGGGTGTCAGTGGCCAGAGCGGGTGAGGTCTTTGGCGGCTCGGTGAATGGGCTCATTCAGGACCCATTTGTTGTTTACGGTTCTGTTTGACTCAACAATCATGGTTTTATTACTTCACCTTTAAACATCAGATTACTTTCTCAGAGTTTTAGTCACACTCCAGATTATGCTGAGATTAGCCTCTGAGAACCGGAACATCTGATTAGTTATTCTAAAAGAATCGCATATATTTTCATGTTTCTGTTACAGAAGATTATAAATTGTTCTTCGTATTTCAGCAATGATTTTCTGAATGAAACCAGAAACACGTATGGTCACTTTAAAATCATTTTATTGACGTTCTTTTCCAGCTGGAAAATACGGAGTCCAGCCTGAAGACATCCTGCTGGTCCACGATGAGCTGGACAAGCCTTTGGGGAAAATCGCCATCAAACATGGAGGAAGCGCCAGGTGGGTTCATATGACCTGGAACAGTGGCTGCCGAATGAAGCAGGAAGTGCTCGTTGGTGTTTGGGTTTTTAAACACATTTGTGGAGATGAACAGCTGCTCAGAAAATGGACAAAAACTTAAAATCTGAAAGAGGGAAACAACATTTTACCTGTATTCTTCTGAGGGCCAGCAGGGGGCGGT
The DNA here is from genome assembly GCA_911649635.1 of Poeciliopsis gracilis. Classification (NCBI taxonomy): domain Eukaryota; kingdom Metazoa; phylum Chordata; class Actinopteri; order Cyprinodontiformes; family Poeciliidae; genus Poeciliopsis; species Poeciliopsis gracilis. Next base: position 931,664 of record CAJVRI010000826.1, read on the forward strand.
TAGGAGCCATTTGTGGTCTTCACAGACATCATCTCAAAGTGTTGTCATGGAGAAAAGAGTGTTTGGTTTGAAGACCTCAGGACTCTGTTTGTGTCTTCACATGTGGCTGACTGATGCAAAGACACGAATGATGCAAATTCTGAAACATACCAACACGAAGAACAAATGCAAGAGACATGCAAACACAGAAAATAGCAGCAGAAACCAACAAAACAAATGCAAAAATAAAATGCTGCCACTCCTGCAAAGATCCTGCAACTGCATGAAACAGAAGCAAAATTGAAAATGCTGCAAATAGTAAAAAAACGACAGAAAGTCCAAAGTGCTGCAAATTCACTCCAGGCCACTAGGGGGAATCTGGAGTAGAAACTATTAAATTCGCAAATATGATGTTCTATAATGGGGTAAAAGTATAATACACATTTTTTAAAACTTTTTTCTGGAGATCCCATCTCTTTTGAGGGATATGATTTGGTGGTTAACTGCCCCTAGTGGTCTGGAGGACTTCTGTTTTGTGGAGTGAATTTGCAGCATTTTGATACTTTTGTTTTAGCTGTTTGCAGCATTTTCCCTTTTGTGTCTATTTCTTGTTGTTGCAGCATTTTTTAACATTGCGATGCAGTTTTTGTTTTGTTGATGGAGGATAAAAATCCTGCAGGACGCAGAAGAGTGAAGCTTCTGTTCCCTGCTTCTGCAGCGTCTTATTGTGTTTGTGTTTCAGGTTTGCATGCTGGTTTGCACTTGTTGCCCACTGGAGCAGTGGGTTGTGGAGCGACTATCAGTCTGTGGTTCTGTACCAGAACAATGTGGGTCGGTCTCTCTGGGTCGGTCTCTGCCAGAACCAGAGTTTCAGAACCACTCCTGATGGGGCGTGCGCCCGCTGCTCCTGTCTGCGAGGACCCAACCTGGATAGATTATGACCAAACTAACAAGAACACAGTGGAGCCGCTGCTCCTTCACTTTGACCTCTGACCTCTGCCTTCAGTGGGCACCAGCAAGGAGACAGTGTGAGCTTTGAGAACCACAAAGCTTAACTCTGTTTTCTTCTTCTTCTTCTTCTTCCTAGGGGTCACAACGGCGTTCGATCGTGTGTCGACTGTCTCCAGACCGATGTAAGAAACTTTCCACTGAACACACACACACACACACACACACACACACACACACACACACACACACACACACACACACACATTGAACCTGCACATTCTTCAGAGAGTCAGTGAAGTTTGTTTGACCCATATGAAGGAAAAACCATATTATACACGTTAATAGGTAAAAAGGGAACAAAAGACAACATAATACATTCACAAATACACAAATATTTACAATAAATATACATGTAGTCAGAACCAGCAGTGACCTCTTGGTGACCTTTCCCCCCAGGTGATGCCCAGACTCCGGGTCGGGATCGCCCGGCCATCCGGGAAAACCTCCGTGGAGCGTTACGTTCTGAGTCGGTTCACGGCGGAGGAGCAGAAGGTTCTGGAAACGGTTCTGGTCCAGAGCGTGGATCTGCTCATCTCCCAGCTCTCCCAGCAGGACGCGCAGCCTGCCTCCTCACCAGCAGGGGGCAGAAGAGCAGCACAGCACAGGAAGCAGAAGGAAGACTCTACAGTTGAACTTTGTGATGCAGCCAGTAAAGATGGCCGCCTGATTACAGGAGGAGAAAATCCATGAAGACTGAACTTCAGAACAGAGAGAAGAAGCATCTGTTGAACATCTGTTCCCTCTGATCAATTCATACAAACTTTGTCTCTTGCTTTTATAAAACATTAAATGCAGCTGAGATGTTTCCTCTTATTTGGTGACTTCTGCTGCAGAAAGTCTGTGGCTAAGGTTCCTAAACTCCAACGTTTTCACTGGAGGCCGTCAGGCTCAGTCACAAATATCATTTTCATTCACATTTCCTTATATCTGCGACTCACATGATCTCCAGTGTGAACTGCAAATAACCTGGAAGTGTCCTGCATGAACAGTAGAGGGCGCAATAACGTTGCACACGATGCTCAGTGTTTTGCCAACCACCATAAAAAGAAGGGAAGAAGAAGAAGTGCTCGGTGTTTGCGCGCGTTCAGACGCATAATGGTGACGTTTGTGGCGTATCGATGTCGTTCAGCCGCCTGGCTGGATGAACTGGCTGGAAAGACTCGGCTCACATTTGAAAAGATCCGATACATGTCAAGGAACGCGTATTGGAGCGGGTCGACCTGTTCAGGCTCATGAAAAGGTCAGATTCAGGTCACATCAAGCCAAAAACTGGACTTGGGTCACTTCAGCCTTAGAGGGTGAAAAACAAAAACATTCCTCCATTTTTAAACAGGAACAAGCATTTGATTCTTAGAGAAAACTTTTATCACTTGATCTACAGCATTAATTTTCCCTTTGGGTTCAGTAAAGTATTTTAAGTTGAATTGAACTGAATAAAAAGACTGACAGGGTCTCAGATTCCCCCAGACTGCAGACCTGAATTTAATTCACTTCCAGGAAACCGAAGAGTCTGCAACTATTCATGTCTCAAAATGAAACTGCAGACATAACGATGTGGCACCAGAAGGTTCTGCTGCTCTCGGGTCCAGAAGTTCATCTAACAACTTATAGTTTTTAGTCTTTAGTTGCATTTCCATTATAAATGTGAACAAAATTATTCCAATGACCACAAATGGCCCCGGGGCCACAGCTTGAACACCCTGACCCGAGGAAGGAGACTGGCTGCCATGTTGGCAGCGTGAACTGCGCATAAGAGCTGCACTGTTGCAACTGTTGCAACTCAAGTAAAAGTAAAAACTCCAAGAAATGAATTAAAAAAGTATTTGGTAAAAGTACTGAGTAACTGATCCAATTATCGACCATTTAATATTTAAAAATGACATCATCAGAGGACCAAAATATGAAGTTAAGTGGAAATTTTGGTATTTTAATGACCAAAGTGAAAACAATTCATATAAGAAACACAAAATAACAAAATCAGGCAAAATATTTTTCTTTCCAAATTAGTTTCATTCAATAAAAAAAATTCTGCAGGTGAATTTTTGGTTGTGTTTGTTTTCCATTCCAGAGAAAATTCAAACATTTTACTCCTGTAAGAGCAGAAATACTTCATAATAAAATGAATCAAGTAAAAGTAAAAATTAACAGTAAAAGTCCTGGAAGTGTTTTAAAAAATTGTTTTTTTATTCTGAAATTCAAGGTGTGAGAAAATACAACAAAACATTTAATTTGTTTATTTCTGTAAAACTCCAGAACTGTTTCTTGTTTATTCCTAATTTTCCAGGGTTTTTGAAAATCTTTCAGTTTTTATTTGAATATTTTTCTGCGTTTTCCTTCATTTCCAGTCCAGAACCAGAACATTTTCAGAGAAAGCTGTTTGGCTTGTTAAGCCACTTAACTCAATAGTTTGTCATGTGGCTGACGAGAGTTTTAATAGACTCAACAAAAACCTGTTGACTCGGAGCTCAGCTCTTCTGTTGGAGGTGACAGTGATGCAAACATCCGCTGCTCCGTTTTGTCCTGCCTGATGTGATTCTCCTGACTCCCAGCGTATTGATTTCCCTTTTCCGATTGTCACTCTAATTACATTCTCAATCAATTAGTTGTCTTTAACGAGCAGCATCGCTGCAAGAGGTTCTCACACTGCGGCGGATGCCAGCAGAGGGGCGACGGCTGCAGCGGGGGAGGTGCGCCGCGGAAAGAGCATAAAAACGGCAGAAAGAGGCTGAATGAGGGAAATCGATACAAAGGAGGCGCAGCATCGCGATGGAGGCAGAAGAAGAAAGCCGGCGAGAAACAAAAGGCAGAAAACATTGTTAGTGTGAGGCCTTCTGTCCTGCTGCAGCTCAGAGTCACAATAGCTGCAGGGACACACTTATGGATCTGGGGGGCAGGGGGGTATAAAACTGCCCCTTCTGCCCCCCACCCTCTGAAAACTCCTGTCTTTCTGTGCTGTGACCCCAGTGAGCCGCCCTTTGCCTTCATCAGGCCACTTTCCCAGCCTCTCCTCCGCTTCAGGAGGCCTCAATAACTTTTCTTCTACTGGGGTCAAAGGTCAGCAGCAGGCTGGACACCAGGACCTTTAGAGGAGACCCCAAATTTATTCAGATATGGAGAAATCCCCCCTCTGCTCTCCGGCCAGGAGAGGCTGCCTGGTGGGGGGTCTCTGCAGACACACACACACACACACACACACACACACACACACACACATACACACACACACACACACCACACACACACACACACCACACACACACACCACACACACACGCACACACACACACACATACACACCACACACACGCAGACTGACTGCAGCTACTTTATGCCTCTGTGCGAAAGTTTCAGGTCGCCCCTCGTTCTTCCTGTTTCCTCCAAGCGTCTTCATCACTAAATATCACAGATTTCTGAAGGAACTTAAAGTTCATTTCAACCTTTAAATGCTATTTTAATCATTTCCCTTCATCATTTACTGCATGCTGAGTTTCAAAACTGAAAGAAATTCTCCTGTTGGTGCAGAATCATAGTGGACTCAGGTAAAATCTGCTGTTGGTTAAATATAGAGGAAACAACATGTCGAATAATCTCACCAACTGGAAGCATGTAGATTGTTTTTTACCCATTTGATGCCTTCAGGTTTTTAAAAACATGGAAAAAATGTTTCTAACGTTTAAACTTGTATCTTTAACATTTTTATTACAGCAGGTCCTGAATAAAAAGACTGAATCACAGCTTCAGTCTGCAGTTCTGCAGTCTTGCTGATGACCAGATGACTGACAGAAGAGCAGTGAGGAAATAAATTTACTTCCTGTTTTAAATCTACAGTATGTAATTTTTATATTTAAAAAGTTCTTTAACTGTTTGTTGAAACTGTGACCATGTTGACAGTTTGAGACAGAAGAACTGAACAAAATCCATCTGCTCTGGCTTCTCCCTGCGCTAGCTGCACTGGGAGCTAGCATAGCGTGCTGTGAATGCTAAGGCTAGTTAGCGTTCACGTGGAGTCCAATAATGGCGGATAAATGTTTTTCCTGTAACTGAATTGTTTCTCTACCATCAGTACATTTAGCAGCGAGTACATGAGGGTGATTTACAGCGCTATGCCCCGCCTCCTGGCTCTGATTGGTTGTTTTTGGTGCATTTCTTCAGCCAGTTGCTGCTTTTTCTGTCTGATAACAAGTGTGTAAAAATCATTTGTTTTTAAATAAAAGTCACATGTTGCAGCTTTAAGTAGTTTTTGATCATTTCTACTCAAGTTGCATGTTTTTCTTTCAGTTTGAGAATAAAATCATACTTTTTACTCCACTACATTTCTGTAAAGACTTTTGTCACTTTTTGTAGTGAAGATGCTCCTGTGAGTCGTTTCCACATGAAAAGCAGATGAATGTTTTTTAAACCTTTGTCCTTCATTTTCCATATTTTGCTACATGTTTAACATCTGCAGATATTTCCTTCGTTCTTCATCAGGCCTGTTTTTCCTCCTGTGTCTCTGAATGAGTCGGTTCTGGTGTCAGCTCCAGTTAAGGATCCGTTTCTCTTTCCTCTGTCTGACCATCAAGCATTAATGACTTGTCCTTTTCCCTTTCAAAGCAATAATCTCCAGCGATCTCAGGCCTCCAGCTCTAAATTATTCTTACAGGCCCATGAAAAGGCAGCAGCGGGGCCCTGCAGGAGACAAATGAGCGTCCAACGTTCAGGGACGTTCCCAGTAACGGAAATGTTCCCTCGCTGGAGCAAAGGGGAGCCGGGTGAGACGAAGGCTTCAGGAGGAGCTGAGCTGATTTATCCTCCAACGGTTCTTATGCTCCTCGGGTTCACATTTAAAAAGGAGTCAAGTTCAGACACTCGTTCCTCTCAGACCTTTTCTGTTCTTATGTGTAAGTAAGTAGCTTAATTTGAGGAGGGCTGTGTGGAGGAGCCCAGAGGAGTCGCTATCTTACCTGCGGTAGACGGCAGGCAGAATGATCTCAGTTTGGAGAATCAGAGAGAAAAGATCATTGGAAAGCCAGCAGCAATTTAAAATAACTCAAATTTAAAGCCACCATCAATGATCCTCAATGTGAAGCTGATGAAGATTCCTTCAGGATGTTTCATCACAGCTGAAATTGTTAGTTTTGATTTATTTGTGAACATTCTGCTCCAGATGGGACTGGAGCTGCAGGGTTTTACCTTTTCCATGTGTGGCTTTAGCGTGACAGGATGTTTTGGTGTCAAACACAGAAAAGAAGCTAACAGCTAAATGATGTTTAGTACTGTGGTGTAGTCAAAGTCTCAGTGAATCGTCTTCAGTTTATGTGGAGAAATCACCAGATTTCCATTCTAAATTCAGCCATAATCTGCATTCAGGTCCAGTTCACCAAACCGGATCTGAAGAACGAAATCTGAATTTCACTTTCCTGACCTGCAGCTGGTTTCCATTCACACTGATTTAAACTGGAATTCAGATATAAATGCATTGATTAGACTTCATGCACTTTGTTCCATTAAACTGGATTGTATATTAAATGAATTGATTATTTTGATTTGTTTTTGTTCTGCTGAATTAAACTGGATCAAATGGGAATAAATGATCAATATTGATCTGATGGAAATCAATAATTTTTCAAACCTGGATTGAGTTTGATTTCAGTTGAACTCAGAAACTGGAATCTGTTTCTCATTTAAACTGAATCTAAATTTGGTTCATTTAAAATGTTTTATCTGAAAAATGAAAAATTGCAAAATTAAATTCATTCAGTGTTTTTTCAGCTTCTGTTGGATTTTACTGGAACAAATGTTTTAATTAACTGGATAATATTTCGATTGAGTAAATTTTACTGTCTCTGTCTGGAATCCCAGAAGTCTGAATGAATTGATCCGTATTGAATGTAAATGGATTTAATTGATCTGAATCGACTGGAACAAACTGAGCTGATATCTATTAAATTATACTTTAATAAAATGAATGAACTTTTAGTATTTAACTGGATTTAATTGTTTTGCATGGATCTGATGTGGATTTAATTGGAATTGAAATGATCAGGATGTTTTTAATAAAATGTTATTTGTAATAAACTGTTTAACGAGAACAAATGGAAAAAAACTCAAATATTAATACTATATTACATTTGATTCATGCATCCTTATATTGAGAGAAATTATTACAAACGAAATACAGATTTAAATATGAATGCAAATCTTTAACAATCATTTATTAAATATTTTCTCATTTATCTCAAATTTGCTCATAAATTATTCTAAAGCTGCGTTGATGTTTATTTAAAGTTTGATCTCATTTTAAAATAATAAAGATGTTGAGTTTTGCTCCATTTTTCGGTTTGAACAGAAAATGTTTTGCTGCAGTGACGCAGAACGCCTGGTGCTGTTTGTTTGTTTGTTTGTTTGTTTGTTTGTTTGTTTTTGTTTGTTGTGCATCAGAGGGAAAGTCTCCACGAGCTCCAGCTGAGTAAGAGCGACGTCATTCACACAGCTGTCTGTGTGTGTGTGTGTGTGTGTGTGTGTGTGTGGGGGGGTGTGTGTGTGTGTGTGTGTGTGTGTGTGTGTGTGTGTGTGCGCGCAGCGGGTTAACAGTGTTTCGGTTGTGATCAGAAATGAAGAAAAGGAGAAAATGAGCGTGTTGTTCCTTTAAGAGCTCCGCTGCTCTCCTCCTCTCCCTCAGTGCAGATTCATTACTTCTCCTCCTCCTCCTCTCCTCCTCCTCTCCTCTTCCTCCTCCTCCTCCTCCTCCTCCGGGCACAATGGGCATTTATCATCACCCCCGCGGTGCGTGTGTATGTGTTTATTCAAATCTCAGTACCAAGAGCGGAGGGCCCCATCCGGAGCTTTCTCTCTCGGTGACACGGACGCGCCGGCGCTTATTGTCAGCGGAGCCCCAGAAAAGGGCCACCACACCGGGGAGGAGGAGGGACAGCGGCGGCCAGCCCTCCGCTCGCTCGCACCGCGTCCTCCGTGCGTGCAGCCCGGCCAGCATCACGCCTCTGCCCGCCTCCTGCTCACTGCCGGCGGCGCGGCAGCGGGACTCACTTCCGACAGCGGCTGTTGGAGCTGGAAAAGAAGCGCAGCTGCATCTTTTTGGAGCTTTTTTTCCAGGAGGAGGAGGGAAGATGGATGGAGGGATGGAGGGATGGATGAAAGAGAGAAATGCGTCGTAACAGGTGCATTTATGGCGGTCAGGAGTTTTTTGCTGCTGGTTTTTCCTGGATTCTTCCTGACGAACAGAAAGAGCCTTTAATTAGCAGCTGGACCTGGATGAGAGCGAACACACACACACACACACACACACACACACACACACACACACACACACACACACACACACACACACACACACACACACACACACACACACACACACACACACACACACACACACACACCGCTGCTGCTCTCTGAGCATCAGGAACTCACTTTTACTTTGAATCGCTCCGTTTCCAGTGAAACTCGTTCTGCGGTGTTTTCTGGTTTTGAGCTCTCGCTGCTGATTGTCCAAACGCAATTCTTGTAAAATTCAAAAATCCAAGCCGAGAATTGTGCCTGGACATCTGTTGCTGGAAGCTCCTGAACTCCTGCTGTCTGTTGAGCTGCATGTGCATCCATCCATCTGCATAAGATCATCACTGTTTCATTTACAAAACAATCAAACTGTTTGTCCGATTTTCTCTGATTTCCTTTGATTTTTATTTGTTCATTTTTTGCACATGCAGAACTTTGTTTAAGGCCTTTTCCAGATATAATCCAATCATCTTTTCTTCTCCTGTTGTTTAATTGGCTCCGCTGTTGGTTCTGCTGATCGGAACCGTGAGAAGCTGAGGTTCGGTCCAACTTGCCGGTTCGGGAGGCGCGCAGTTCGGGCCCAGATCCTGGAAAAGGTTTATTGTCGCTCCACTGGTGAGCTTTTGTTGCCGCCTTTTGTTGCCGTTTTGGGGATTATGATTAGCATAATTCTGCAGGAATGTATCATTTTAATTTCCTTTAACAAACCGTGACCTTTTGCGGGCCTTTTATCCTGTTAGATAAAAGGCGCCATTAAAGCGGAACTGTTTGTTCATTTTGCTCTTAATGAATAATAAAAATTTATTAACTAAAGGAAGAAACTGAATTTTTTTTTTTGTTTTGTTTTGTTGCATGTTTTTTTTGTTTTTCTCATTTTTTCGATGCACCATTCAAATGAATGTTTTTATTATTTGGATTTAATTTGTTATAATTTAACATGAGAAAAAAGCTGAAAATAAATCAAAAATACAAAAAAAAAATAAAATAAAACTTAAATCAAAATCGTATTTTTTTTGTAATTATGATTGAAATTAAAATATTTTTGTTTCATTTGTCCAACAGAGAAATTGGATCAAGCAGCCAGAATTAAAAATTATTTAAAATATTTTTACTTATAATAAAAATTACAATTTAGAAATTAAATTATTTAACAAAAAAATTCACATTTATTCATTTTCAGCAAACCGTTTTTTAATTTTTATTTTGATCTATTTAATTTCCATGTAACTGCAGCCTGTAAACCTGCAGCAGCAGAACAAACCCATGTTGGGTTTTCCGCCTCCAGGTTTGGGTTGGAGGTTCGTTTGATTTTCCCACCGCAGCGTCTGGTCAGGTTTAATCCTCTGAGGAGCTGAGCGGATTAAAAACCTCCAGGAGCTTCGCTCACCTCCCAAACACAAGATAAATCAGAAAAAATATAAGTTCAAAGTTCAGATCTTCTTATTGCAGCTGCAAAAAACTTAATGTGACTGAAAAAGATGTAAAAGCTGCAGGAGTTCAGCTGATCACCAGAAACTGAACATGAACTAAAACCAAAGATTCAGGAACAAATGAAGGTTTTATGTAAAATATTTTTTTTATCAAAGCTCCAGCTTAAAAGTCTAAATTGATCATATTTAACATATTTTATAACCTGGGTTTGTTTTGCAGGTATAAATGTTCAATAGTGTGAAAGAAAATGAGAAACTCTAAAGAAACAGTTTTAAAGACGATTCCTGACTTGTGTTGGTTCAGACCCAAACGAAGGTTCTGGAACCAGATCCATGTTACATAGATCCAGAAGTGATCTATTGAAATGGATCTGATCCCATCAGAAGTGCTGATGGAGCTTTACTGTTCGGGCTGGGAGAGTCGCTTCACCTGCAATGAGGAATTGATCCCAATCAACGGCTTTATTGATGGGAAGGATATCCTGAAGAAACAATTAGGAGAGCAGAGTAATGATCAGAGAAAAATCTCTGCAGCTATTTAGCCTCCCTGTCATCTGCTGACGCGATGGACAAGATTGCAGTTAGAGGCAGAACATCTTTAAACGTTTCAGCTCAAACAGGCAAAGGCAGAAAATCTGACTTTAAATCAGAAAGAGAAGCATTTCTGCATGACTTCATTCATTTCTGAGAATCTGAACGTGTGTGTGAGGAGCGAACGAGCGTTTCCTGAACATAAAGGTGTGTGTGAACGTTGACATCACGTTGAAACGAGCAGAAAATTTCCCTTCCGGTTTGGGCCTCCATGTTGGCGGCGCTGAGCAGGTGGTTTCTGCTCCAGGTCACTTTCTCCTCCTCTTTTCCCAACATCAGCACCACCTCCACTGTCACATGACCTGGGCTGTGTCATCACTGAACACACACACACACACACACACACACACACACACACACACACACACACACACACACACACACACGGCTGTAGTAAACGGGTGGCGGTGAAGGGAGGGGAGTGGATGTGGGCGGAGGAGCATCACAGGGTGACGTCACGTCACGACCTCCTTCCCAGCATCCCTCTCTGCCTTGGTCCTTCCCATAACACACACACACACACACACACACACACACACACACACACACACACACACACACACACACACACACACACACACACACACACACACTTCAACATCAGCTGGTACTGTGTGTGGGTGTGTTTGCTTCTTCACAATCTGCAGCATCATTTTTAAAGGAAGTGGCTGCCGAGTCACAGAGGCTCTGATAGGTTCATGTTTGGGGGTGAGAGGGGACCCCGTAACCCCCCCGCCCACACAACACACACACACACACACACACACACGCGCACACACACGCACACACACGCACACACACGCACACACGCACCCACACACACACACACACACACACACACACACACATTCATAAACACACCAGCTCCAACATCACCACCTTCAGTGAAAGCCGCTCTGCTCCTCCATAAAAAGCTTGTATGAAACATGGCGGCCATTTTGGGGCCAAACTGTTAGCCTGTTAGCTTTACGTCTGCAGCGGTTTCTTTCACATGCGTGTGAATTTAGACATGTGTTCTTATGTTAGCTCCTCCCTGTGAGCCGGAGCCGTCGGCCCCTGACCGTCGGCCCCTGACCGCCGGCCCCTGACCGCCGGCCCCTGACCGCCGGCCCCTGACCGTCGGCCCCTGCCGCCACCACAGCAAAACAAACTGCGCCACTGCCCCCCCCCCATCCCCCCCACTGCAGAGGCGCTCTGACATCACCGCGTCCTCACAGCCAATCGTTTGCTGCTTTTATTTTAGGCAACATCAGTTGGATAGTGGCAGGAAGACATGTTGGGATTTCTTTCAGACGAGTCGTTGGTGAAATGAAAGTGAATTTTGTCAACGGTTCCTGTTCTACAGTGTCGGTCCGGTTTGTGTCTGAAGCAGACAGAACCTTGATGTTCCCTTTCTCCTTTCAGGCATGAAATCATGGAATCAATTCTGGCTTCCTCAGATTATCAGCATCATGAAACTGTTTGGTCCATCAGAAAAGAAGAAAGATTCTCTTTGCAAACAATAAAACACTCAAAAAACAGTTTTGGTTTTAAAATCCAGATGGGGAACTTTAAAAGGAAGGTCTTCCTTATAACAGTTGTGCTGTGGGAAAATGTGAAGAATGTGGATTTTCATCACTTTGTCCTGGAAAAGATGGTCTTAAGAAAACATCTGCTGCTCTTTGCCAAAGACCCTGATCCAAACTCAAACCATGACAACCAAATAAATACCTCAACACCTGATGCAGACCAGTAATGGAACCACATTCCATGACAACAATGATGCAACTGCACCATGTCAGCGCCTGCTTTAAACGACTTTCTGCTCCATTTCTGCAGGCCAAGATCGAGAATACTGATCCGTCTGATCACAATCACATTCCCACTCAGTGAGGATCTGAGGGAAATCCACTGTGATGCTGCATCTGAGCAAAACTAACTGCAAAAGTTTATGAAAACCATTTCCACTGTTTCTGTGAGAAACATTAGTTCATCACATTTTTCTCTGATTCATCCAGTTTTCTGAATTACGTCCAGATCTTAATTTCTAAATGAGACTTTTGTCCGTTCCTTAAAACACTTTTTATTTGCATCTCCTTCGCTGTTGTTGTTCGAGCTTCTAAAACTGTAATTATCACCAAAAATCAAGATTTGTACCCAAAGTACAACTTCTGTTGTGTTTGGCTAGAAATGTTGGGTCTTTTAACTAGTTATTTAGATTTTAGAGACACGTAAGAAGTGGGAACAAAGTCCCATCTGCTGTGAAGAGTAAACATTTCTCTGGGATCAGGGAGCCGCAGGCAGCAGCTGCAGACTCTCAGCTCCTCCATCGCCGTTATTACCATAATTTGTGGTGGGAAAGGAATCGCTCATCAATCAGAAGCGTTGAGAAAATGACCATGTCAAAGAGCCGAGGCCCGATGTTTGAGCAGCGGCCTCGCCGGGGTCACCTCGCTCCCTCAGTGTGTGTGTGAGTGTGTGAGTGTGTGTGTGTGTGTGTGTTTTGTCATTAATCACTTCAGGTTTGAAGAGAACGAGGGACGTCACAGCCTTTATCCCTCCACACTCTTCTCGTCTGCCTTCACGGCCGGTGGCCTTCGCACCCCATCTGACCATCGCTCTGAGGCCAAGGTCAAGCTCCCTGCAGCCCCCCCCCCCAGCATCCCATTGTTCACCTGTTGCCCTGGAGACCCGGCCGTCTCTGCCACCGCCCTTCTGCGGTGTGACGGAGGTCGGCAGAGATGAGATCACAGAACATCAGCATGTAGAAGAACCGACGGATCCACAGCCTCTGGTTTGTCACGTTTTCCAGAGCAAATCAAAGCTTCTGACTCAAAACTGGGCCTTTAAAGGGCAGGACAATGAATGACAGCATCATTTTATAGCACAATCAAGTCACTGTTACCTTCAGTTGTAAAATGCTTAATACATCACATATGACTATATGGAAAGATGACTTTGTAGTAACTCCTTGAATTTGGGCCTCTGTCTCTTTAAGAAGCTTCTGCTCTTTCTGAAGCTCCCCCTTCAGGAAGTTACCCCAACATGGCTCCTCTACCAACCCTTTAACTACATTCTTACCAGCATTGCTTTGAGAAGCAGCTCCGCAGCTCCACCAGCTGGTTGCTAATTGCTGCTGGCTAGTCTGAAGGAACTGAGTGGGGGAGGAGCTGCGCCTCGAAGGCGGAGCTCGGTCCACCCAGGTGTTTTGCACAGCTGAATGGTTGCCATGGAGATGGAAGAATCAAAACAACACTCCAGATTTGTTTTAGATGAAAAAGTTGATTTTACACGTTACTGTCCCTTTAAATGTGGCAGGTGTTGCTAGCGTCGACAGTGTGATGTTGGGATCCAGGAAGAAGTGGAGGATGACCTGCACACGTTATCTTTGATCACTTCCTGTTTAGCTTCCACTCTGACTGTCCTTCTGCCCCCATGCTGCCCCGTTCCTCTGCATCTTACCCTGAGGGTGGAGTGGGGGTGGGTTTGGGGGGTATTGGGAGGCCTGGGGGGCGGCCGGACGGCTGCTGGAATTTGAAGTGAGAGCTTGGGCCGACCCAAATGACTGCACGCACAAAAAAGGATTTAACTCTTTGTCCCAATTTCCCTGCTAGAAAAAACAGCGCAAGACCCTGAAACAGCCCCCCCCCCCATGCCACCCTCAACCATGACCCACTCACCCCCTGTTCCTGCCCCCCCACCTTCCCTCTGGCCCCTACCTTCCTCCTGACCCGGACCGCCTGCACAAAAGACCCATCAGAAGTATCGCTGGCCACATTTACAAGTGAAAGAGCCGCAATAATGGAGCGGTTAGCGAGAAGAATGACGAGACAGAGGGGCTCTCACAGATGTGAAGGTGGGTGGAGCGGGGAGGACGGAGCAGCGTCCCATTGTCCCCCCCAACACTCCCAACACCTCTGATGGAAGACAGGAAGTGGCGAGGAATTAAAGATGGAACCGGGCTGAAGTGGGTCTGGAAAATGTATTTTTTCTGTCCAGGTTGAGAAAAGGAAGAGCGAAGAAAGGATGAGGAGAAACTTCCAGAGCAGGTCGACTCCCTGCTGAGAGCGTGTGAAAATCAACCAGAGGTCACCGAGGTGTGTGTGTGTGTGTTTAGGTGTGTGTGTGTGTGTTTAGGTGTGTGTGTGTGTGGGGCGGTCAGCCTATCATCAGCTGGGTGTGTTTTATTGTTGTGAACTGAGATGGTGACACATAGCAACAGCAGCTGGGGTGGGGAGACTTCAGAGCTGACCTTTGAACCCCTCCTCTTCCTCGCACCGCCCTGTGTGACGGCGGCGGGCGGAGGCTGATGAAGTCATCACCGCAGGATGGAGGGGCCATGTGGCATCTATAGGAGGCAGCAGTGACTTCCTGTAGGAAGGAGGAAGACTCCGAAACGTCCACTGGGATGGAAAACCGGGATTGGTTCGCTGCTGAGTCTGGCGCCCCCTGGTGGCCACAAAGTACCGCTGTTAAAACTAACTTTTTGGTATTTTTCTTTCTAATTGTATTATTTTAATGAAATCAGTCAGATTTCTGTCGCCAAGGATTGTGTAAATAACTGTAGATATAAAACAAAAACAGGATATGGATCAATTTTGCTTTATTTTGCAAAGTTCAAAATGTCTTTTGCATTTTAGCGAAGATGCTTTTGGATCTCTACGACCAATAAATTAAATGAAACTGAAAGCAAAACCTGAACGAATACTTTGTGTTGCCCCTGACATTTCAAGGCGTGCCCAAAAATGGCCCCCGGGCCGCACTTTGGAAACATTCTGTTGTCAAACGATGATTTATTTAAAACACTGAAGAATAATTTTCTTCTGCACTCAGTTCTGAGCTGTAAACACTTTTTAAGCTGTAAACGGTTCAACCAGAAGGAAACAGCTGAGATTTTAGTGAATCCAGATCCATTCAGATCAGCAGATCCGTTTCAGTCTGCAGTGTCTGGTACCCTCCAACCCCCCCGAGCCCCACCAACACACACACACACACACACACACACACACACACACACACACACACACACACACACACACACACACACACACACACTACAGATCAGAACGGACAAGCATATGAACAAAACTGACAGGTAAACTCTTCCTCACCTCATGTTTCACTTTAGGCTCAAAAAAGGTCTTTGCTGCCCCCTGCTGGCAGAATAGAGATGAGCTCCTAAACATTTGAACCCTACTTGAGGTATTCTATGGAAGGCCAAAAGGGACAAAATTAAATAAATAAATAGATCATAGTTTATGGAGTATACAATTAAATATTTAAATAATTAAAATGCAAACTCAGGATAGCCTATACACATTTTTAAAAATGCATTAATTATGTCATTTAATTGTTTCAATCTGCAGCCGCAGTGTTTCAAATCACCATGAAATAATTATTGTAAGTTTGCATTTGTAATGATTTAACTACATTTAAATTGTTTCAAAAAAATATTTCAATATTTAATTACATTTAATTAATGGTTTATTTATTTATTTAGTTAGTTTTGTCCCTTTAGTCTGTGACAGAGTGTTGGAGCCATTGAACATAAGAAAAAAACTATAAAAATAATAAAACTTCCCATTATCATAAAAACATGTAAATTCTCTGATGTCAAAAATTCATAAATCTTAACTAAGAATTGGTCAATTTTCCAAGATTAAAGACATAAATTTAAAATAACATAAGTTGGATATTTTCTGACTTTGGGAAGTTAGAAATTTGTAAAAGAAAAAGAGTCTTAAAATGATCAAAAAACCTTTTCAATCAAAACTTTTGTCATTTTTTTGGTCAGAAATGTCTGACTTTATAATCTTGGACAATATAATATAAATGTATGACTTTAATAATGTAATAAAATAAAATCATAACTGTTATTATTACTTATTACTTTTTGATATGAGAATTTCCAAGTTTTTTGTCGTTAATATGAGAAATGAATCTAAAAAATGTATGTACTCCTTCATGGGAAAGTATTATTAATACATTTATCTACGACGTCCCGAATACTCCGTCTCATTTCTTCATCTGAATATATTTGGCTCATTAGTTTCCCTCCATCTCAAAACAATATTTCACTTCACATCAGTGAAAATCTGAGCTGAAAAACCGTCTTATGGTTTAAACATCTCGAAATTAAAACAATTTCATTAAAATCTCTGATCCCTTTCAGTTTAATAATAACTAATAAAATAAAGTCAGAGTCTGTGTTCCTCTGCAAAGAAATCAAAAATCTTCACTGAACCCTGTGAGGCGCCTGGAAACTGACGGACGATTTTACAGAGCAAAAATAATATAAATAATAAAATAAGTTGATGATCTGAAGCAGCTGCAGCTTTTTGAAAAGCTGTAGGTTTTGAAAGTCGTGTAGTGTTTGGTCCGCGGTAGAAGTACGATGGCGATTTAGGGGAAGAAGGAAGAGTAAAAAAAATTCAGAAATTTTGACATTAATTTACCATTTTCTAGAAAGAACATGGACGATTCTGAGCTCCAAAAGTAAAAAATGTTTGACCTTTGAGACTCAGACGTTTCCTAGTTTCTTGTACGTCATCTGAGATCTCAGCATTTCTGATGTTTTTCTAGCAAATGTTTGACTTTAGTGCTTCTTTCAGAAGTTCATCTAAAAACAATTCCAACAAATTTCTCACTTTTCAAAGTGAGAAATTTCCAGATTGTCTCTTGAAAATTTATGAGATCGATTTTAAAATTTCTGATTTTTTTTCTAGTGAATTTTTGACTTTTTCTTAAACGAGTCTTTAAACTTCAGAGTTTTTTCCTCTGCTGCTGCGGTTTGGTTCCTCCTGCTGCTTTCTGCCTTCGGACAGCTTTTCCCTCCAGTTACCCATGAGCATCAGGTTGGCGGTTCAAATCCAGCGTCCTGAAAGCGGATCGGAGGCGTTTTCCTCCCAGTGGAACCAGAACCGTCCGGCTGAGGTTTACAGGAAGAAGCTGATCTTTGCAGCGACCGCCTTGCATCCCGTGGTGGAGTAGTAGTGTCCCTCTTCGGGGTCATAGGTCATGTCTCCTCCCACCGCCTCCACCACGTCGCTACGGTTACAGATGCCGCGCTGGCAGAGCTGGGCGCGGACGCAGCGCTCCACGTGGGTCCGGGTCAGCGGCAGGAAGGGGACGAAGCGAGTGATGAGGTTCTGCTGGACGATGCTGGACAGGTAGAGCCCACCTGGGGAGACAGACGGGTTCAGGACTGGATTCGCTGCAGAGACCATCAGAGTCATTCATTTATTGCCCTGATAACACAGACATGGATTTGAACATGTTCAGCTCTGCACAGCCACTAATCGTCATGACTTCAGTGAAGAAGCTGGATGTTAAAGTGTTGTACCAAAATATATTGATGGAAAGTTTAGTGGAAGGAAAAAGGTGGAGAAGGCACGGATCAACCCTTGGCACTGAGCTGAACATTTCAAATATATAAACAAAATATCTTTATTAAAATAGAGGTCAGGTTGTCTCCGTTCACACAGCAGTCAAATTATTTGACCCAAATATGAAATACATCTGACTTTTTCATGGCCGTCTGGAAAAAATGGACCAAAGAAAAACGAATCCAGTTTGTGCCACTAAGTCATTTCAGATAGTTTCCAAAGAGTCTGCAGTGTGAGGCATTATGTCATAATTCTGCAGCAGAAGAAGCCAGATGGTAAATCTAATAACATTCAAATCTCTGTAGGTAAAAACTGATGAATTATCCAAGTTCAGTAATGTACCAGCTCCTCTGGTTGATTTTACTCTTCAGTAACATCTGTTTAAACAGTAAAAGCTGAATTTTGTAAAATCATAAAAAGAGCAGAAAAGCTGATTTCTGCTGCTGGTTTCCATAGAAACGATCAGAATATCAGAAAAATTCAGCTTAAAAATAACATCTCTCTTTCTTTCTTTTCTTAAAAAGAAATGACAAATAACAGAAAATATTATCAGAAACTAGTTTTTCCTGAATTCAAAGTCCAAGAAACAGAAGCTGTAAAACAAGATGGCCGCCGGGGGAGTGATGACATCACACTGGACTTTGGAAACCCAGAGAGAGGATTGGTGGAAAACCAATCCAGACTTTCCTAAACTAAATCTTCAGAAACCAGTGGTCTGATGGTTCGTCTCTTACTGGTTTTGTTGCTGTAAACCGACTGCTGGACGACGTCCTGCAGGTCAGACGGTTTGATCTCGTCTCTGTCCCGTCCAGCCAGCCGGTTCTCCAGAACCAGCTGGTTTATCACCTCCTGTCCTGCGGTGCTGCAGACAAACAGAAACCAGGAAGCAGGTGTTTATGCCAGCTGCGTTTCCATGACAACAGTATCCCAGAAGGAGGCTCCACATCCGCTGGTCAGACAGAATCATGAACTCAAAGGTTCATGTCAGCCTCCTGATCCCCAGACGGCGCCGGGTCGGACGCACACTAAACAAACCGCAGAACGACGACAGACTCTCAGGTGGAATCATCAAGAAAATGGTGACAAACAGCTGGAGACGAGATCGTCAGGGAGACCAGATCGTCAGGGAGACCAGATCGTCAGGGAGACCAGATCGTCAGGGAGACCAGATCGTCAGGGAGACCAGATCGTCAGGGAGACGGCCACACCTGGAACCAACAGTATCACGGCGTATCGGGGCCGCCGCAGGCAGAAACAACGGAGGAGACATTTTCCACCAAAAGACTCAAGGGACAAGGAGGACATTTCTGTATTTTCTAGCAAACTTTTGACTTCAAACAGAAATTTCTAAATTTTTTTTTACAAATTTCTGTGATTAATAAATTTTTTGGCAGAAATGTCCTCCTTTTTCCATCTATGGTGGCACTAACATGCCGTTCTATTTTACCCTGGGACGGTTGAAAGGCAAACCAAGAAACAAAACTGTTGATATTCTGCTAACTTTGAAAAAAAAAAACACAATATATCGCAAATACTTTCTGTTATATGAGAAAAATAATTAACATCATGTGAAAAAGTTTGTTCATGTGAGAAGTTATAAAAAAAAACATGCAGCACCATCATCCTCTAACTACTTCCTGTCTTCTTCATGGTTTCCCCCAGTAGTAACATCTGGTGTTTCCATTACAGTTTTACTTTGATAATAATGAAAAACCACCTCATCCAAGCAGCAAAACTTTTTAACTGAAAGACTTCAGTTTTTTTTAAACGGACGTGATTCCATTAGGCTAATTTATTTTCATGATTCCATCTCGTGTAATTTTATGGTGAATGATTGTGTGTCTGGTGTCCAGGCTACCTTATGAAGACGTAGATGGCCTTCCTGTAGTTGGTGTGAAACACAACGTGGGACGGACCCAGGAACGGCTCCAGGACGTCGATCAGGCCTGCAGGCATCTTCTCCATCTCATCGAAGATGAAGACGGAGCGCCCGCACGCCGTCAGGTTTCCCTTCACCCAGCTCTTCAGCTCCTCCTGCCAGCAGACACACAGCTTCAGAACCAGCAGGTTCTGGAACTAAAACTAACTGAATTAGACAAAGTCATACAACTGAATTATAATGAAGAACCCAGAGCGGTTCTGCAGCCTTGGCTCAGAGCGACCCACCCGGTACTGAGCGACGCGCTCGGCCGAAGGGAAGTGGAGCGTGGGGATGAACTGGTGGACGAAGGGGCTGCTCATGGCCGAGCCGTACAGGTGGTTCCCCAGCATGGTGCTGACCAGCGTCTTCCCGGTCCCAGAGGAGCCGTGGAAGGACAGAACCAGGGGCCGATCCGGGCTCTTATTGAGGAGAAACCTGGAAACTTCTTCTGCGATCAGGTCCTGGGCCAGGTGCTGACCGAAGACATTCTTGTACAGATCCCACTCCAAGTCTTCTCATCACAACACAAACAGGTTAATGCTTAGACTTGGCATTTATTATTATTATTATCACTGTTATTATTACTATTTAACCTTTATTTTACCAGAATAAAAAAAACAATTTCCTATCAAAAAAACAGTTTTTCAAAGGAGTCCTGATTGAGAGGCAGCATCAAATACATCAAACCTTATCGGCCTGAATTGTGTTATTTTTATAAGCAGTTCAAGCCACAAGTTTTTATTTAGGAACAACATGAAACTTTAATATTTTAAAGTACTAGATAGACGTGTCACGATTACAAATTTTACTGAACGATAAATTACATGATAAGTTATCGCAATAAATAACAATAATGTTGTTTTGAGACCATTTGCACAGGAAAACGTTGAGGCGGTTTCCCTCAGTCCAGATGGATCCCTGGATCCCTGGATCCCGGAATCCCTGGATCCCTGGATCCCAGGATCCCTGGATCCGGGATCCCAGGATCCCTGGATCCCAGGATCCCTGGATCCCAGGAACCGTCAGACTGACAACAAAGTTAAACCTTCAGTGCTGTTAACAAAACAAGCAGGTATTTTCTGCTTGTTAAACTATAGTTTATGTTTTCAAGTCCGGTAAGATATTTAAACGGTTCTCAGAAGAATCTGACATCAATCTTTCCTCTGTAAAGGAGAAAAACACTCAGAACAACAATCCAAGCAATTTACCCTGAGAGCAGACCAGAAGATGCTAAAAGGAGTTTTCTGCTAGAGCAGAAACAGTTAAACTTTTATTTTCTAAGAATCTGGAATATGAACATATGTGGACAGCAGAACGGACATGAAACAAATACAATATTCTGGACCAAAGAGCCTCACACTGAATGTGAAGCATAGAGGTGGAGGTGTTATGATGTGGGGATGATTTCCTGCTGCAGGACCAGAACAACTGAATATTACAGAATCCGGAAAATGTGAGACCGTCAGAAAAAGACATTTAAGCCGAAGCAGAGCATGACGGCGACCCAAAACACACCGGCAAGTCTTTCTGAGCTACTAGCCATCCTGCTAGCCGCCTGCTAGCATGTAGCATTAGCTGTAAACAACATGACCAAACGCACCTCTGATGCTGGGCTTGAAGTCGCAGTCGCAGCGGTCGAAGAAGCTGCAGTAAAGCTTCTGGAAGACGCCGCAGGCCGGCCTGGAGCTGAGCAGCAGCAGCAGCGCCGGCAGGACGGCCAGCATGTTGGTTCCCAACCGGAAAACCTCCGCTGCTCTCCGCCGCGCACCGCCGCCGGCCGGCTGTAGTTCTTTAAGGAAACCGGAAGTAATGCAGACGCACCGAACGTGTCACTGCAGGGACTACAAATCCCAGAGCGACGCGAAGCAGGACACGTTGGAGGATCACAGTCCAGCTGAGATTTAACTTCACTGAAAACTGGAGGTTTTTCTGGGCCATTAGAGGCAGAAAACAAAAAGAAAATGTCAGAAATTCTCTAGAAAAAACAGGAAATTTCTGAGTTTCAAAAATCGGAAATTTGAAACTTTTTTAAGAGGACGTTTCAGAAAATGTACAAAAAAATCTGGAATATGTTTTAGATTAAATTCAACATTTTCGACTTTTGAAACTCAGAAATTTCAACGGTTTTTTTTCTAGCTAATTTCTTATATTTTGAGCTTATTGGCAGAAATATTCTTTTTTCCTTTCTAAAGACACTGATACGCCATCACACGATTCTTCCTAATAATGATCCAAACTCTAATTCCACCTTTCAGCTCTTTGGAAGTAAAGCAGAAGAGCTGCTCGGGGTTTTGCTCGCAATTCTTTAGTTTTTTACTACAAATCAGCGCGTTAATAAAATCTACACGCTAAACTTTGTAGAGATTTTGTCTTTGTTTTTCAGTTTGTTTTTATTTTGTTCAGTTTTATGGCAATATTAAGAGTTTTGTGTGACTTAATCTGTAAACATTCCTGGGAATTTTCTCCCAATGGACCAAGAAACTGTGATTAACATATCAACACATCGCAAGATGTCTCAGGTTTTCTCAGAGTGTAACATGAAAAATAATTAAAACTGAAATATCCTCGATTGCACCAAATGAACAAAAACATTGTCACATAAATATAACAATAAGAAAGTTAATATTCTGACTCCAAACCTTTGTTTAAAAGTAAAATCACCCATAACTTGTGCCTGTAGCAAAGATTCATTTGTTACATTTATATCTAAAAATGAAAACACAAAATAAATCCTTGTAACAAATCGTACTATTGTACAAAACACAGAAATCTATTTTTGAACAGTAGAGGGCGCTACTTTCAAACTAATGAACTTTATTTTTTTGAATTCCTGCAAAAGCAAACAAGACAAAGACTTTCATCTTTCTGTAAACTGGCAGCATCATTTTAAAGCAACAGACTAAAAATAATCCAGTGATTCTGGAGTAAGTTTATTAAAACCTTTAACATCCATAACATAGATGGAGAAAAAAATAACGCAGGAAACTGTTTCAATAAGGTCAATTTTCAGAGAGGAAAATATTATTTATTCACAGTTATAACACAATACAGATAAATATTAACTGTAGGATTAAATAAGTTCTCTGTACATGTGAATTATTGCAGTCAGAAGCTGCTCCCTCAAACTGATACTACTTCAATAGATTTACCATTTATTAATAAAATTAATAGTGAAGATGGACAGACATTGTTTGGTCCAATATGTAATGAAGGTCCAGCCTTCAGGCAGACCAAAGCATTTCTACACTGCAGACAAAGGTTCAGCATTAGCTTCCTGTAGTCCCAACAGAACCGGGATCTGGACCTCATCTTATCTGCACTTCTACACATTTCACACAAACATTGTATTTACAGCCTGCTGCACGGTCTGAAGTCCTGGACTCTTATTCTCTGGTACCGATGGATGATAAAAGGAGAAGATAAGAGTTTGACCTCACAAATTACAGGATTAAGTGTCTTAGTTGGAGCTTTTCAACATTAAAACCCAAATATTTGTTAGAAAACAAAAAACATTCATATCACATTTACTTTCAATAAAAATGTAAATTTAAAGACAATTTGTGCTGTAAACCTTAATAAACTTTTGTTATCAAACATTCATTCTCCTTCAGGTTCAGTTAAAAATGCTTCCATGCAGCAGCTGTATAATCTGTTACATTTAAAGTGTATTCAACCCCCAAAAACATATTTTTTGCTGATAAACTCTCTAAATATATTCTTACGGTTTTTATGTAAAGTTTCTATGCGGTTTTAAAATGTTTTTGGATAAATTTGTTCAGCTCTGCAATGTTTGCAGAGCTGAACTGGCTCAGTGCTGCCCCCTTTGGGTTGAACTGTGGTCACTGCAGTTTAATTTTCTGATTGGTTACAATGGTGCATTTTGGTTTAGTATTTACACTTTTGTTTTATTTCTGAAAAAACATTTAGATTTTCAGATTTATGCAATAAACTACAAAGACATATCAATACAACCAAAATAATAAAAAAAAAAAATCAATTTTGGTTACTGAAGTAACATAAAACTGATAGAAGTAGTTACAAAGATATTTAAAAACAGCTTTAAAAAAAATAATGTTTCTACAATAAATTGTCCTGTTAACTTTTTCTTCTTGAACCTTTTCAGCTCAGATGACGTCTGTAAGTTTCTGAAATGTTTGTGTTGCCAATCATTTCTTTAGAAATGCCCACATTGAGACGCCCTCAAACTTTTCTGCAGTTGTCAGGGAGCGTGTTTATGACTTAACAGAGGGTTAGTTGCACTTTAAAGTGATTTGAACGGATGTCAGAGAATCCACCATTAGAAGCCAGCTGATCAGTTAAACATCTCTGGGATCAGCGTTGTCTGTTCGGCGGTTCCAGCCGTTTGGACAAGGCGGTCAGCACCTGGTCGAACTTGGAGTATCTGAGGACCTGGCTCTCCTCGGCTCCCCTGCTGCCCCACAGCAGCCTCATCTGGAAGTCGGTGAGGAAGATCTCCCTGACCTCTGCCTGCTCCTGGAAACCTGGAACATCACAGGTCACCATGAGCTCACATCGGTCACAACCGTCTGGTTTCACTTTGACACTTTCAGATGCTGCAGCCACTGAGAGGAACTCAGGGTTTCCATATTTTATGTTAAAAAGAATTCAGATTCAGACATGGAAAATACAAAAACAATAAAGAAAAGAATTTTCAGGAATACTGATTTTTGCCTCGACTACGCTATTATATTTTAAATTTTAAATTTTTTGTTCTGATTTTGAAGAAAATATGCATCTATAGGTGCATTCCCATCGGCCAGGTTTAGTTCGCTTTAATCCACCTCTAGTTTGTTCGCCTTGAAGGTCCAGTTTGTTTTTGCTGGTGTGAATCCCGAACTGAACCAAAACCATAAACTCTGGTTCAGTTAAAATGCATCTGTGAACATCATGGCTAAAACCTGACATAACTCCATTTTTGTTTGTATTTTGTGAAGAAGGAAGTTGTGCTCTGTGTCTTTGTCAGTAGTTCTTGGTGCAGCGCCCCCACAGGCGAGGAGGGGAACAGGCAGGTTGCTCAAAGGCTTTGGTTGGTTTGACTCAGTGCAGTGAGAAAGAACCACAGAAGCTGGAAATGGAACAAATTTTGCACCAAGTCTATCAGATTATCAGGTGTGAAAATGGCCTGAAATGCTTTTGGGATTCCCTTTAAATCCTGTGATACTTATTCAATGCCAGCAGGTGGCAGTGATGTCCACATTAAGTACATCAACGAAGGAGAAAATGAGCATGGCTAAAGCAGAGCGAGGCTGCAGGTTTGCTTAGGCTGCTGCCTCTGTGACCCGACCCGACCCGACCCAATGGAGGTAGCAGGACCAGAACTCTCCAGGTTCTTACCCTTTAATTTGCTCTTGGCGTTGGAGTGATAGATCCCGCCCAGCTGAGCGATAGTTCTCGCCGCCGTCAGGTGGAGCATGACCACCTCCACGCCGACCTCCGCCGTCTCCCACGGCTCCGACGCCTCGCCCACCGCTGAGCTTTTCTCCAGCAGGGTGAGGAGGGGCAGGACGTGGGGGAAGGTGGTGCTGGACAGCGGACAGCTTTCTACAGGACAGACACATCCAGAGCGTCAATGGATAATTCTAACTTTACTTCATGGAGTGAAAGAAAAATATATATAAGTTACCTCGTCCATCATTCAGGCTCCTCAGAAATGGCCGCAGCGTTTTCTCGTAGAGAATGGCGCCCTCTGTGTGTCGCTGCCGTAACGTCGTCCAAGTCTGCTCCAGACGAGACACCTGAGGAACGTCAGAAACCACACCACCAGAAAAAGAGGCTTATATAACTTATATAACTTAATTTAGATTTTTTTTTTTTTTTTTTGTGGAAATCAAATTTTTTTGCATGAAAAAAAAAAAGATTTGGGATGTTTTGGGCTGCTGAGTGAGTTTGGCCTCAGACAGGACAGGAAGCAGCAGTTTGATGGGTTCATGGTGGGAAATTGATCACCTTCTGCTCTCCTCTCTTCCTGCTGCATTTTGTTTTAAAATGCTTCTTAATTTTAAAGCAATAAAGAGTAAAATTGAGGATCACATGTGGCACCTTTCACACTATGGTCTGGCTTTCCAAACTACAGCAGATAGTTTAATTATAGCAGCAATCTATGAATCTTTACAAGCAGAGATGATAAGGTCAGAGTTCAACGTTGCTCATTGTGTTTTATTCTCTCTGTGTAAGAGCTAAACACTCCACAGCTCCATCCATCCCAACTGCCTCCATCAGTAAAGGTTAGCAAGCCGCAGCGTTAACGCTGACCCGGCCCGCTCCGCTCACCTGCGGCAGCTCCAGCGCTCTCATGACGGCGGCGAAGCCGAACATGTCGCCTGTGGTGGTCTTCAGCTCGGCTGCGATCTGGATGACTTTATGCAGCAGGGCGGCCCGCTCCTCCGTCGTTCCCGTGCATCCCAACACGTTGACGGCCAACATGGTGGCCATGGTCTGAAACCTGCAGCAAACACCGACACCTCATCAGAACTGGGAAGCGACGGAAACGGTGATGCAAAGGAATATCTGGATTCCTCTGGATTCCTCATAATTCTCAAATATGGAAAAACTTTCCCAAAGTATAAGAAGTTTTAGGATTTAGAAGGTTTTTAGGTTTTTAAACCACAATGACAATGTTGATCAGAATGGATGACTGGTTGGATGCTGGTTGGATGTTTTTTGTGGATGCTGGTTGGATGCTGGTTGGATGTTTTTATGGATGCTGGTTGGATGTTTTTTGTTGATGCTGGTTGGATGCTGGTTGGATGCTGGTTGGATGCTGGTTGGATGCTCGCCTCTCCAGCAGGTCCAGTCTCAGCTGCTGTCCCTGCGGCAGCGTCAGCAGCTCCATCCCTGAACTTGCTCCCATTTTGCTCCTCATCTCTGCGGTCACATCTAAAATTCTCGCCACCTAGAAACCAAAAACATGTTGGATCACAAAAATGCATAAAAACACCAGAAACATAAGATAGTAAAGAAAATAATTGACGTGAGACATGCTTCATAATTCTGCACCAGAAACCCTTCACACCTTTAGCCTTTAGTTACTAGCATAAATGACCAAACAAAAAAGAATCTGATTTCAGCCAAAACTTGGAGTTGACCAACAAGCTGTGCTGTGAGAACGTGGCCCATGTAAAAATTAAACATGGTTGTTAGTTCATGTCCACTGGGTGGCGTGGCGGCAGCGTTACCGTGCAGTCGGTCCTGGTGATGTGTCTGGCCGCCGTCCTGGGGTCGACCTCAGCCAGCAGCTCCTTCACCCGGCGCAGGATGCCCACCTCCAGGGGCTTGTTCTCCCGCGGCATCAGCGCCGAGTGGTACCTGCCAGGTCTGAAACAGGAAGCCATCTCCACTACCGGAGAGAAGAACACGTCCCCATCCTCCGAACCCAGAGAGTCGGCAGTGGGCGGGGCTTCCTCGGCCTGCAGCCGCGCCACGTAGCTCTGAGGCTGCAGCTCCGAGTAGCCGTCTCTATCGGCGGAGGCCGAGTCCTGCGGCGGGTCAGAGTCCTGCGGCGGGTCAGAGTCCTGCGGCGGGTCAGAGTCCTGCGGCGGGTCAGAGTGGGGAACGTGGAGCCGCTGTCTCAGCAGGGAGGAGGCTGAAGGGTTTGATAGGGATGGAGACGACGTGACGCTGGGGGCCCGGCTAGAACTGAGGCTCCTGGATGGAGAGCCTGGAGGGAGGAGAGAGAAAAAGACAACTTTTAAGGCATTATGCTTTCTGTAGCAGCTTACATTAGGTCTATGGCCTATACAAAACCTGGTCATTAGATTGTATTGCACAAAATCATTCAGGGTCCGTCTTCATCTAAGGAAAATGATTCATATTTTAAAAACCATATATTGAAAACATGGCTGTGCACCATGGAGCGCTGAGGCCACAGCTTGGAACCTTTTATAACTGCTTTCAGCTCCTGTTATGTTTCATTATTGTAAGAGATTACATTTACAGCACAATAAGGTAGCAAAGTCAGTCTGAAGCAGACAATGTTCCTTCAGACAGATGTTTGTTCTTATTAAGTCATAAAGTCCTTTAGTTTAATCTAAAGACAAAAACTAACACTGTCAGCACTTTTTAATGGGTCAAAGGACTTTTGTTCTCATTCAATCAGAATGTACTTTACTTTACTGTTAATGTTTCACTGGCATCTGCAGGTTAAACTCATGTAGTAAACCTGCAAATATCTAATCTCTCTTGTTTGTGCTAAAGTTTAGATTTAATCATCTAAGTTCAGCCACCAGAAATTGTTTTAATATGAGAAAAAGCTGAAGTTAAAATGTTGACTGTTTGACGTCTCCAATGAGATGCAATGAGGAGAAAAACGGAAGAAACCAAAGAAAAAGACATTTGAATCTCCAGTTCTCAAGTGCTGCCAGTTATGTTTCTATTAAATATATAATTGTGCAATTTGACGTTTCAAAAATATATTTACTTAATGCAAACATGCCAATATTGAAAAAAGAAAAACATTTTTTAATAAGTTTTGGTGCATCAAAATGAGTTTATTTCCAAAACTGCAATGGAAACATTTTTTTGTCACTGCATGAATCAAATGATCAATAACCTGATGATCAGCATGAAGAAACTGATGGGAAGTAGCAGGATGGTGACGGTGCAACATGATTTTTAATGACTTATTGTGTGAACAAACTTGTTCAGGTGTGATTTCATTGGAGTTTATTCTTTTATGAAAACACAGCGACTGCAGAATTGCAAAATGTGTTTTTTTTTACATTAGGGGAATTTTAACAAAACATTTGTAATGCGTGCTCCAACTCCTGCATGAAAAGTCTGTATCATGTCATACTTCATGTCAGCAGCTCTCCATTTGATTCATGTGTTTTGGAGCAGGGATGTGTTCAAAAGCTGCAGGACAAAAGCACGCTGGAGTTGCTGATCCCTGTTTTATGGTGTTTTGCAGTAACCTTGCACAGCCTGAACCCTCACCCACAGGTAGGTGTTGTTTCATTACTACAATTAATTCACCAGAGGACTTCCTGTTACTGTAAACCTCTCACAAGCTGAACTTCAGCCCAGTTAGCTCGCTCCCGACACCCACCAACCTCCTCTGCCTGTCGGAGCCGGCAGTCATTCCAGCCTCCGCTCTGAGGGAAACTGGAAGCACAGACAGCGAGTTCAGGTTGGTTCAAGAAACATCTGCTGGCTGCATCGCTCCCGGTGAGTTTTTCTATTAGAGTGACAGAAATCCCTGAAAGATGAGGCTTCAGTGCAGAAACTTTGTGTTTTCTTGTGATTCTTTGTAAATAAACTCAGACTAGATGTGGTCTCACTCAGTCAGATCGGTGATTTCCAGATGTTTTCTGCATGAAACAGCAAGACTGAGCATGAGAATGTTGCGTAAGCTAACTGTAAAGAACACTAAATGTTTCTGCACAGATTCCTGAAGGAAATCTGGTTCTGCTTTGCAGAATGTTCAGCCATGTGATTCTATTGTTTCTTCATGCTGTGAAGCTTCCTAAACCTTAACCTCTGCATGACTTATACAGTTTTTTGTTTTTATAATTTTCCATGAATGAAAGTCAAGTCGCTTATGAAAATCGGAACAATTTTAACCCATTCTGATGCAAAAACTAGCAGTTGTGCTTCTGAATAATACATCTTTGTCCTTTTTAACACAAAAGGTGATTTCGTAATCCTTTCCATGGTTTTATTTCTCGGGTTTAATTACCGGGCAACACCTGCACACAAACACAGAGCAATGAAACCTGAGACAAACGTCTGTAGCTAAATAACTGTAAACCCCCTGAGACCTTGAGGAATTTCACCATTGTTGCTGTGAACTCAGGAAACTGTAACTGCACGAGATCTGGGAGTTACGTAAAGCTTTATGTAAAGCTTTATGTAAAGCTTTATGTAAAGCTTTATGTAAAACTTTATGTAAAGCTTTATGTAAAGCTTTACATAAAGCTTTACGTACAGCTTGGAAAACGGCCTCAGCCTTCTGAAAACCTTCAACAACAAAAAAGCTTTGCAGTCAGTTTTTTTCTCTGAATCGTTTGTTCTGGGCACCCTTACTCAAAATATTTTTTCTGGTGAAGAGGTTGTTGAACTGCATGTTCAAAGGTCCTAATCAGGACAAAACATATAACTAGAAATGAGCAAATAATCTTTGATAAACATAACATTGTGCTCATCCAAGTGTTAAGTTGTTGGTATTGAATATTGATCACATATTTTATGTAAACACAGATTGTTATAGCAGACATGTTTGCTAACTTCCACAGCAGCTCTTTAATGACACAAGCAAAAATCAAATATATAATATTTACTCATTGCGTAGTTTGAAGCTGCAGTTTCTAAAAAAAATGTTTTTTTTCCATATTTGAAACTATGATTGAACAGTTTGTTATGAGACAGAAAATCTGTGAAAAGATGAATCTCCTCCACCTCTTCTTTAAGCTACAGACTGAAGAAATGCACCAAACACAACCAACCAGAGGCAGGAGGCGGGGCTTAGCGCTGTCAATCACTTAATGTGCTCGCTGCTAAATTCCTAATGGAGTGGCGTCAGATTTTAGTGATTGGAGGATTTTCTTTTTGTGATTAAACAACAAAAGTCGTTTCCCCAGCTAACGCGAGACTCACGTTTGTTTTGGTTGTATTTACCCAGAATGCCTAGCGCTTTAGTCCACTTCCTGCTCTTGGCATAGGCTCCGGTCCGCTTGGTGTTCACATATGCATTCAAACCACACCAGAGTTCACTTCAAACAAACCAAGACGGAGGTTTGTAGACGGACCAGAGTTAGATTTTTTTGGTCCACATCAGAGTTTGATTACGCATTCACACCTTCCCAAACTTTCCAGACAAATGGACTGGAGTTGGATTAAAGTGGACCCAACATTGACGTTGGAAAGAACCCTAACATCGCATGTGATGCTAAGTTGAATTTCTAGCTCCTAATCAAGTGCTCCCAAATCGCACCGATGTTTCTGCTTTAAATAATAATTATTAATTGACTAATGTATTGCAAGAATCTCAAATTGTTCTTATGCTTTTGCTTTAAATGGTGCTAAATGACCATCATCAAGGGAAACACACCACAGCACTTTGTCAGTTTTAAAGTTCTGTGCAATGTCACAGGGAACCTTGTTAACTAACATTTAATGCAATGCAACTCACTGGAGAAAAAACTATCACAGAAATCAGAATAAAAGTCATTTTTTGAGCTAAGCTAATTATTTTTGATGAAGTTATGTTGAAGGCTCCATTAGTAAAGTTAATCAATGTTTAGTCAGATTAACTGTCATGGCTACCATAACAGTTTCTGTGGCCACAAGTCAAAGTCTCTACAGGATATAAAAGAATAATTTGCTTGATGTCTCTTCATGTCTGATATATTTATGATAATTTGTGTTGTATTAATTTTGTAAAGGACTGCCTGCATTACAGTAATTGTTTTGGTAAATAAGATCCAATAAAATCTGTTCAAAATCTCAGAATCAAACTGCTCCTAAATCTTTACTTCAAGCTCTGCACAAAGTTTAGGATCTCTAGCATGAATCAAGCAGAATGAAGTTTGTTTGTTAGCTTGCAATAAGCTAGGTGAAAGTAGCATTAGCAAGATTTAACTCCTGTTTTGACTAATTCATTAGTTATTATTATATGCCTGAAAATTATGCAAATTTCATGCAACCTCTAATGTCACGTTTAGACAACACTATTGGAACTATGTAGTGCAAAATCATTAGCTGACTAGATGTAAGTTTTAATACAACTTAAGATTGATTTATAAATGTTTTATGGATAATTTGTCACTGCATTCCCCAAAGATCCGTATAGATCTTTATTTTAAAGATGTTACTGTAAAGGCTCCAACAAATTGAGGCAGACTCAAAGCAAACATCCACCGAATATATTCATGCAAAGGTCAGTTTTAACCTGGGTTGGGCAATAAATCAATTAATCAAATGTTCTATTTTTGAATATTACATTTTTGGAAAATCTGGATTTCTTGGGTTTCCAGAGATGTTATCCCACCCAAGAACTACAATCTTGTTTGACAAGCGTGTTTCAGAGCTTATGCTTATTTAAACTCTGAACTCAGGTCCAAGTCATTTTTATAAAAAAAAAAAAGAAAAAGAAAAAGGTTTTTTTTTTAAAGAAAATAAAATTCTAAAAGAAAATTCTAAACTGAATTTGGTGTAAAAACAATAGGAGATTTTGTTTTTAAAATATATCCCAAACCTTAATTTGAAAAACTACAAGTTTACATTTAATTGTTTTGCATGAGACACTGAGCTTATAAAGTTGAGTAGCACCATATCGAGGACAAAAGTGGATGATAATTTTGAAGACAGTTTTGATGGAAGCAATTGTAAAATACAGAAACTTGTATGATCAAAGAATCATAAAAGTGAAATGAAAGTATTTTTCTCAAGAAATGTGGGAAATCAGTATGTTGAAGGCTCTGAATCAGAGCTGCACGCAGAGTGCATGCAGCTCACACAATACACACTGTACGCCTCGGTATGCTGGAGCCTTAACTGTAATTTCAGGTTCTGAATATAACATAGGCTACATTCACACTGCAGCCTGTGCAGCTCACATGAGAGATCACATAAAAATCCCACATAGAAAATGTGAACGACCACGCAACAAAAGTGTATTTCACAAAAGACTTAAATTGAACATTAAGGCCTGCAGTGTGAACGAAGCCATATGAGTGAATGTGGTCCAAAAGGGTTCAGGAGGAACTCATGGCGATATCTAATACCTTGATATTTTGTGTCAGAATTTCTTTCAGAAATGTATCGGCTGATCCTGCCGACACTGGCATCAATCTCATCAATCGTAGTAAATGGAGGGAAAGTCTTGGTCTTCCCTTTGGATGGAAGTCACTGGGTCAACATGATGTCATCGTAGAAGAGCTTTACGCTCGGGGCCATGACGTTACCATGGTGTGGCCTACAAATTCCTGGTACATCAAGCCAGACTCCCCTTACTACAAGTCCATTCGTAAAATAGTACAGCAGGTTTTGGTCCAAAAAGCCTTGGATCATATGTAACAGGAACCCTAAACAAGCGACGCCAAAGTTCTTCATTGTGGACCCGCATGTCTTTGGAGTATGAGCTACTCACACAGCTCTATCAGATGCATAGGAAGGGCTTTGAAAGGTAGAACAGATTTTTGAGGATGAAGCACTAATGCAGAGTCTGCATGATGCCAAATATGACTTGCTTCTTACTGATCCTGCAATTGGTGGAGGAGTTCTTCTGGGTCACCGTTTGGGTCTTCCTCTTGTCTTTAATGTCAGGTGGACAATTCAGGGAGAGCCACATGAGGCTATTGCACCTTCCCCACTGTCTTATATCCCGGTACCCGGGTCAGAACTATCTGATAGAATGACATTCATGCAGAGGGTCCAAAATGTATTGTATTATTTCTTCACACGCCTCCTAATTCGGTTCATCACAGATCCAAACTACAAACCCCTTTGTCTAACGTCACTTTGGCAAAGATGTAGATTACATAGAGCTGTTTCAATCAGCTGACATCTGGTTGATGAGAAATGACTTCACCTTTGAGTTTCCACGACCAACAATCCCAAACATCATCTACATGTCAGGATTCCAGTGTAAACCCTCCAAATCTCTCCCCAAACAACTGGAGGACTTTGTACAGAGTTCTGGAGACCATGGTGTCATTGTGATGACATTGGGGACATTGGTAGAAAAGCTCCCTGAGGACATGGCTGAGGACATCGCTGCTGCTTTTGCTGAGCTTCCCCAGAAGGTGATCTGGAGGCACAAAGGAAAGAAGCCATCCACCCTTGGCAACAATACCCTAATCTTGGACTGGGTACCCCAAAATGATCTCCTTGGTCATCCCAAAACCAAAGTGTTTGTGGCTCATGGAGGCACCAATGGAATGCAAGAGGCCATCTATCATGGCGTTCCCTTGGTTGGCTTGCCACTCATGTTTGATCAACAAGACAACTTCTTCAGGATGGCATCAAGAGGAGTGGCCAAAGTCCTGGACTATGGCACTGTCAATAAAGATGTCTTCTTGGATGCTCTGAAGGAGGTTGTCTATGAGCCTTCATACAGAGAGAAGATGAAGGAGCTGTCCAGCCTCCACAGGGATCAGCCCATGAAACCTCTGGATCGAGCCATGTTCTGGATCGAGTTTGTCATGAGGCATAAAGGAGCGGCCCATCTGAGGACCGAGTCCTACAAGATGTCTATGGTCCAATACCACTCTATTGATGTTTTGGCATTTCTGTTGGCAATTATTCTGCTGCTCTTCACAGTTTTTTTTTCTGCAGTACGTTTTTTATGGCAAAGAGTATACAGTCAAATGTAAACTAAAGACTGATTAAATTGCCGCAGCAGAAAATTTTGCAAAGACAAAGTAAAATCTTGATTTTAAATGGAAAATCTTAAATACTGCTTCTCAGTTTTAAGCAGAAACCTTGTTAATGTGTTTCCAAATATTTCTAACCACTGTATCCAAAAAGGACAAATAAAATCTGTAAATGTTGACTTGTTTTATAGTCTGTGATTAATCAATTAGATTGACGAGTTTTTTTTTAAAACAATTTCAATCAAAAACTAATAATTCTACATATTTATATTTTGAGGAACATCATGTGGGATGTTCATACTAAGCCGACTTCACTGTTAGACCTGGGTAGCTTGTATTCCTAGTCAAGTGTTTATACATTCATCACATCTGAACCTCAAATTTACAGATTTGTTTAAGTGTTGCCTGAATGTTAATGCATATGACATCGAATGCAAGAAAGGTGTTAAATGACTTTACTGTGAATGAATCAACTTTGAGTTCATTTTAAGCTTGATTTAATACTCATCAAGTTGCCATATATATGTGTATGGAAGTCCATCAAAAGCAATAAACCGCATGTAGTAGAACTTACTGGTAAATAAAAACTAGTGGATATCTTTATATCTTGAAAATGGTTCTACAGAACAGTTTCCTTTGTGTATCTCAAATAATTTACATAGTTTTAAGGTTTTAATATTATATGTGACGTTTGCTTCTTACAATCAACTGAATGTAAAATTAAATTAACTCCCATAAATATGAAATTTAAGTTTCTTAAAGTCTTAAATATCAACATGCTCCATAATGCTTCAAAGGCTCTACCAGAATTATGACAATACATTTACATTTAAATGAATAGCCAAGTGAAGAGAGTAATTTTTAAAATTTTGAAATTTTTTGTTATTTTATTCCTTGGTTTTTCTTTTCTTCTCTTTTTGGGGGAAATAGAATTACCTGTGCCCACTGGATTTTGGCATTTTCGTCTGAAACCAAATTTAAGCAAAACAGACCACTGGAGTATACACCGAATCAAAAGAAACTCTGGTGAGTTCTGGATGTAGGAAGACTGCTTGTTACTGCATACGTCCATTAGCTTAATGTAGAGAACATTGTCTCTTGTGTTTTACGGATTACTTGTATCATAAGTCCTTTGTTAGGAGGGTCTGATCTGATGTCTCTGTGTCTCCCATCAGAAACTATTTCTGAGATGCACCGACTGACCCTGCTTACGTTGGCAGTGTTGCCCTTCGTGGTAAATGGAGGGAAAAGTTTTGGTCTTCCCTTTGGATGGAAGTCACTGGGTCAACATGAACATCATCATAGAAGAGCTTCACGCCAGAGGCCATGAAGTCACTGTGGTGCGACCATCAGATGCCTGGTACATCAAGCCAGACTCCCCTCATTATAAGTCCATTACCATCAACAGTTCTGGAGGTTTTGAGAAAGAGAACTTCGAGCTATATATAACAAGAACTCTAAACATGAGGCGCCAAGGTGCTTCCTTCTGGACTCGGATATCTCTAGAGTATGACGTCATGATACAGTTTTACGAGATGCATAAGCAAGGACTTCAGATGGTTGAAGATGTTTTTGAAAATAACCAACTGATGCAGAGTCTCCATGATGCCAAATATGACCTCATTCTAACTGACCCTGGAACTGGTGGAGGTGTTCTTCTGGGTCACCGTTTGGGTCTCCCGCTTGTTTTTAACGTCAGATGGACAATTCAGGGTGAAGGGCATTACGCAATTGCACCTTCCCCACTGTCTTATATCCCGGTACCCGGGTCAGAACTATCTGATAGAATGACATTCATGCAGAGGGTCCAAAATGTATTGTATTATTTCTTCACACGCCTCCAAATTTGGTTCATCACAGATCCAAACTACAAACCCTTTGTCCATCGTCACTTTGGCAAAGATGTAGATTACATGGAGCTGTTCCAATCAGCTGACATCTGGTTGATGAGAAACGACTTCACCTTTGAGTTTCCACGACCAACAATGCCAAACATCATCTACATGTCAGGATTCCAGTGCAAACCCTCCAAACCTCTCCCCAAACAACTAGAGGACTTTGTACAGAGTTCTGGAGACCATGGTGTCATTGTGATGACATTGGGGACATTGGTAGAAAAGCTCCCTGAGGACATGGCTGAGGACATCGCTGCTGCTTTTGCTGAGCTTCCCCAGAAGGTGATCTGGAGGCACAAAGGAAAGAAGCCATCCACCCTTGGCAACAATACCCTAATCTTGGACTGGGTACCCCAAAATGATCTCCTTGGTCATCCCAAAACCAAAGTGTTTGTGGCTCATGGAGGCACCAATGGAATGCAAGAGGCCATCTATCATGGCGTTCCCTTGGTTGGCTTGCCACTCATGTTTGATCAACAAGACAACTTCTTCAAGATGGCATCAAGAGGAGTGGCCAAAGTCCTGGACTATGGAACTGTCAATAAAGATGTCTTCTTGGATGCTCTGAAGGAGGTTCTCTATGAGCCTTCATACAGAGAGAAGATGAAGGAGCTGTCCAGCCTCCACAGGGATCAGCCCATGAAACCTCTGGATCGAGCCATGTTCTGGATCGAGTTTGTCATGAGGCATAAAGGAGCGGCCCATCTGAGGACCGAGTCCTACAAGATGTCTATGGTCCAATACCACTCTATTGATGTTTTGGCATTTCTGTTGGCAATTATTTTGCTGCTCTTAACTGTTTTAATTTTGATAGTCAAATTTCTCTGGAAGAGAGTGTTTTATAGCAGTAAAACTAAAAAAGAATAATGAAAATGTTTTCAAACTGAAGCAAATTTGTTTCAAACAGTCCAAACCGTTACCATGCATGTTAGACTTCAGTGTCTTGAGGTACAACATTTCCAGTAATATATTAATCAACTTACTAAGAAATGTCAAAAAAAATTATGCCATTAATTTTCTCAGTCCTTTTGTCACATGCTGTCTTGTTAAGTACATATAAAATTGTATGTAACTTGAAAAATTTGGTGAGCACCGTTTTTGAATCGGAAAATTTCTTATTTCTGAATATTTTGAGGTGTTTTGCCTGTTTATGACTATTCTAAACCACTGATTTAATATGTGAAAATGTGAAATTATGTTTTACTGTAAGTCAATTAAACAAATGGATAAACATTCAGAGTGAGTTGTTGCATTAAAGTTACATTTCTCTTTTAGAAAACACAGTGTCGACTGACCACTTAAACTGGTGAATTTCCAGAATATCTGGAAGCCACAACATCTGAAATCTTTTCTAAAAATACAGCTACCAATTTGCTAAAATATACATAAAAACAAAAAAAACTCATTTGTTCATTCCTATGTTAAGGCAAGTTATCTCCAAAAACTTTATTATATGATTATTGATCTTTACAGATCAGCATCAAGTCAGAATATGACTTGAAGACATAAACATTAAATGCCCCTTTAAAAGCTGACGTGCCCCTGTAGTCATCATTGCCTCAAAAATGTCAAACTAAAATCTCTAAAATTTTAATATCTCACATGTAATTGTTAATATTAATGACTTTGGTTCCCAACACCCAATAAACAAAAACAAAGAGTTGCAAACAGCTACTGTGGACAGTTGCACCTATAGATTAGTTCCCAACTCTTGTTAGCGTGGTTGTAAATGAATCCATGTTCCAGGAACCAGAATAAATTGCTCTGACCTCATTATTTTGAAAGGTATGGATTTTGTTCCTCATCTCACATTAGGACTCCTCATAATAATAAAAAAACACTTGCATGTTGATTGGTTTACCTAACATCAGTGCTTGGTTAGTAGGGTCAGGTCTAACATCTCTGTATCTCCCATCGGGATCTCTTTCAGAGATGACCCGACTGACCCTGCTGACCCTGGCAGTCTTGATCTGCTCGTCATCCCTGGTAAATGGAGGAAAAGTCTTGGTGTTCCCAGTTGATGGAAGCCACTGGGTCAACATGAACATCATCATTGAAGAGCTTCATGCCAGAGGCCATGAAGTCACAGTGCTGCGACCTTTTGACTCTTGGCACATCAAACCAGACTCCCTTCACTACAAGGCCATTACTGTAAATTCCTCGTCTGGTTTTAGTGAACAAAGCTTTGGGTTATTTGTGAACAGAACACTGGAGTTACAGCGAGAGGGACCTTCATTTTGGACTCACATTTCTATAGTTTGCAATGTACTGTCACAGTCATACCTCATGCATGAGCAGGTTCTTCAAATGACAGAGGGATTTTTGAAGATAAAGCACTAATGCAGAGCCTCCATGATGCAAAATTTGATCTGGTTCTTACAGATCCTGCATTTGGAGGGGGTGTTTTTTTGGGTCACCGTTTGGGTCTTCCTCTTGTCTTTAATGTCAGGTGGACTATTCAGGTTGAGGGGCATTTTACAATTGCACCCTCCCCAGTCTCATATGTCCCTATACCAGGATCAGAGTTACCGGATAGGATGACATTCATTCAAAGGGTCAAAAACTTCTTCATTTATATTGTGACATGTATTCAATTTTGGTATGTTGTGGAACCACTCTACCCAGAATTTGTACATCAACACTTTGGCAAAAATGTAGATTACATAGAGCTGTTCCAAGCAGCTGACATCTGGTTGATGAGAAACGACTTCACCTTTGAGTTTCCACGACCAACAATGCCAAACATCATCTACATGTCAGGATTCCAGTGCAAACCCTCCAAACCTCTCCCCAAACAACTGGAGGACTTTGTACAAAGTTCTGGAGACCATGGTGTCATTGTGATGACATTGGGGACATTGGTAGAAAAGCTCCCTGAGGACATGGCTGAGGACATCGCTGCTGCTTTTGCTGAGCTTCCCCAGAAGGTAATCTGGAGGCACAAAGGAAAGAAGCCATCCACCCTTGGCAACAATACCCTAATCTTGGACTGGGTACCCCAAAATGATCTCCTTGGTCATCCCAAAACCAAAGTGTTTGTGGCTCATGGAGGCACCAATGGAATGCAAGAGGCCATCTATCATGGCGTTCCCTTGGTTGGCTTGCCTCTCATGTTTGATCAACAAGACAACTTCTTCAGGATGGCATCAAGAGGAGTGGCCAAAGTCCTGGACTATGGAACTGTCAATAAAGATGTCTTCTTGGATGCTCTGAAGGAGGTTCTCTATGAGCCTTCATACAGAGAGAAGATGAAGGAGCTGTCCAGCCTCCACAGGGATCAGCCCATGAAACCTCTGGATCGAGCCATGTTCTGGATCGAGTTTGTCATGAGGCATAAAGGAGCGGCCCATCTGAGGACCGAGTCCTACAAGATGTCTATGGTCCAATACCACTCTATTGATGTTTTGGCATTTCTGTTGGCAATTATTCTGCTGCTCTTTACTGTTTTTATTTCTCTAGTCAAATGTTTCTGGACTAGAGTACTCAACAGAGTCAAGGCCAAAAAGGAATAATTAATCTGACCATTCATGCTTGGTGTTGCTTATCTTATCCAACTGACTGCCTTGTGTTTATAA
This sequence comes from Poeciliopsis gracilis, assembly GCA_911649635.1. NCBI lineage: Eukaryota > Metazoa > Chordata > Actinopteri > Cyprinodontiformes > Poeciliidae > Poeciliopsis > Poeciliopsis gracilis. Next base: position 971,035 of record CAJVRI010000826.1, read on the forward strand.
AAACCTTTAATGGAGCTATCAAGTCAAATGCAGGTCTAATGTCCAGCACTAAACTGTTTTTTTCTAGAAATGCCATTATCCTTTATTGTTAATGTTTATTTAGCTCACTTTGCGGAATTATTTACTTGTTTGGTGAAATTGATTTTTTTGTATGAAACATGTTTACATTTTCATCTTAAAACTTAGTATTTTTGAGTATGATATTGTTTCTTTCTCTCTTTATAAACCAATGTGTAACATGTAAATCAGTTGAGGTTGTTGATATAATTTCAAGAACTAAACTAACCTGAAGCACTCGTTTCTAAACTGATGGACATTCAGATTCTCTGAACATTAACAGTTCTCTGTAACTCCTTTTTATTGTTTACCTTTAAACTGAACTCAAATCATTGGGATTTTTATTGTCTCATGTTCAAAAATGTGTGCAAATACTTGTGTCATCAAAAATAAAGGTATGAAGCAAAAATTGCACAATGGCAGAAAAAAGCAAACTCATCCATATTTCATACATGTTAACATTTTTGTTTGATACCAAATGTTAGTCAGCATAACTCTTCATTGTATCAAATAAAGCAAAATGCAATAAAAACCTCTATGAAGAAGCACAGGTGAGTCGGCCAGCCAAAGATTTTGTTTAAGTAAAAGCAATGGAGTAAACATAATTCAACACTACACTCCTCTGGTTTTTTAATTTTTATATTGGTTCTCCCAAAAAGTCACATGCAGTATAACAAATCTCAATGAGCACTTATTTCCAGTTTCAACAACAACTTGTTCGTCTAGGTTTTTTCTGATTGTGTCTCATTTATATTTACTCAGATTATCTCTATTAGTTGGATCAGACATATTTACAATACCTTCAAATGAAGATTTCATTTATAAAGGAGAAAAAGCAATCTAAACCAACCTGACCATGTGTAAAAATGTAATTGACCCTGATCCTAACTGGTTTTTCCACTGTGGTTCTCTAGAGCCCTCAAGTCTCCAGAGAACCTGACAGACTCAGTTCAAGTGGGGCCCAATATTGTAACATGTGTTACATTTCAGCGGCCATTGTTCATATTCACTTTGCACCTTGTCAAACGAACCAAACCCTTTGAGCTACCTGTTCTCCATCTCACCTGTAGGGATGCTCCACCCAAAAAACACTGAAGAAAATAGCATGAACACCTCTGAAGAAAACACCGAGCACATTTTTCTTCTTCACAAAATGTAAACAAAAATGAAGTGGTGTCAGATTTCAGCAGTTGTAGGATTTTTGTTTTCTCCATGGTAAAAGACTATGAGCCATTTCTCTGATTAGCACTGGCCTCATGTGTATATTTTGGTTGTATTTACCCAGAATGTGCTGTGCTATAGTCTGCTTCCGGCAGTATCCGGTCCACTTCTTGTTCACATATGCATTCAAAGTGCACCAGAGTTCACTTAAACCAAACCAAGACCAAGGTTTGCAGGCGAGTCAGAATTCACTCTTTAGGTCACAGGTGTCAAACTCCAGTCCTCAAGGGCCACTGTCCTGCAACAATTAGATGTGCCTCTGCTGCACCACACCTGAATAGAATAATTGTGTCATTAGCAAGACTCTGGAGAACTGATCTACAAAAGGAGGAAGTAATTAAGCCATTTAATTCCAGTGTTTTGTACCTGTGGCACATTTAAAAACTGCAGGACAGGGGCCCTTGAGGTCTGGAGTTTGACACCCCTGCTTTAGGTACACCTCTGAGTTCAATTATGCATTCACACTTCCACAAGTGAACCAAACTTTCTAGGCAAACAAAGTTGGATTAAAGCGGACGAAACAAAGCTGGTGTGAACATACCCTTAGAAATAACTTTGTAACCATTTTCAGACTGATAGATCTCAATGACAATTTTCTCATCTACTCCTGAATTTCTTCTGCTCTTGGCACAATGTGATGTTCTTTGAACTCTCTTTGCCTACCTCATGTCAGACATGTTCTATTGAAGTGTTTTCAAGATTCTGCAGATATAGCAGTAATCAGGTGAAGGTGCTAAAATAAACAATCAATTTTAGTCACATTTAATTCGTTATCTGGCAATAGGGACAATTCCATGTTTCCACACAGGCAAGTTGGTTTGAGTAGCTCTTTTTCCATAATAAATATAAGTATGAATGGTATTTGATGATCTCAAACATTTAACAGAAGAAATCGTTGAGGTGGAAAATACTTTTTCATGGCACCACATAGGGTTAAGAATTCTGCACCATGCAAGCTACTTCCATAATCAAGAGAGAACAAATCATTCCAGCATCAACTTAAAATAGTACATTACATGAAGGTTGGAAAACATTTAAGGAAACTTACAAACCTCAGAAGACAATGAAACTAGCTATAGTTTAAATTACATGACACCATCTTTGTAGTTTGGATGTTTTGTATTAGTTGCAAAAGGGTTCAAATTCATGGGAGCAAATAAAAAGAATCACATTATTTAGTCTACACATGTAGACTCTAATCCATTAAAAGTCATTCATACCTTAGAAAGTTACTTAGACTTACAAAAGCCGATATTAGACAACTCAGTTCCTCATATACAAGTGTCCTCATGTTGATAGAAGTCCTTTGTTATGACGGTCAATGTTAACACCTATCTATCTCCCATCGGGATCTCTTTCAGAGATGACCCGACTGATCCTGTTGACCCTGGCAGTATTGATCTGCTCGTCATCCCTGGTAAATGGAGGGAAAGTCTTGGTGTTCCCAGTGGACGGAAGCCACTGGGTCAATATGAACGTCATCATCGAAGAGCTTCACGCCAGAGGCCATGAAGTCACAGTGCTGCGACCTTCAGACACCTGGTACATCAAGCCTGACTCCCCTCACTACAAAGCCATTACCATAAATTCGCCAGGTGGATTAGACAGGCAGAACTTTGGGTCGTATGTCATGAAGACAATAAACATGAGACGTCATGGTTCTTCAGTTTGGTCTCGCATTTCCCTGGAGTATGATCTATTGGAAACCTTTTATCAAATAGGTAAGAAAGTGCTACAAATGGTGGAAGATATTTTTGAGGATAAAGCGCTAATGCAGACCCTACGCGATGCCAAATATGATTTGGTTCTTACTGATCCAGCAGTTGGTGGAGGAGTTCTTCTGGGTCACCGTTTAGGTCTTCCACTTGTCTTTAATGTCAGATGGACGATTCAGGGAGAGGGGCATCAAGCTATTACCCCTTCCCCTCTCTCCTACATCCCCATACCAGGATCAGAGGTGATCGATAAGATGACCTTCATGCAGAGGGTCAAGAACTTCCTCTACTACATCTTTACATATTTCCAAATTTGGTACGTTGTGGAACCAATCTACAAACCCTTTGTCCATCGTCACTTTGGCAGTGACATATATTACATGGAGCTGTTCCAAGCAGCTGACATCTGGTTGATGAGAAACGACTTCACCTTTGAGTTTCCACGACCAACAATGCCAAACATCATCTACATGTCAGGATTCCAGTGTAAACCCTCCAAACCTCTCCCCAAACAACTGGAGGACTTTGTACAGAGTTCTGGAGACCATGGTGTCATTGTGATGACATTGGGGACATTGGTAGAAAAGCTCCCTGAGGACATGGCTGAGGACATCGCTGCTGCTTTTGCTGAGCTTCCCCAGAAGGTGATCTGGAGGCACAAAGGAAAGAAGCCATCCACCCTTGGCAACAATACCCTAATCTTGGACTGGTTACCCCAAAATGATCTCCTTGGTCATCCCAAAACCAAAGTGTTTGTGGCTCATGGAGGCACCAATGGAATGCAAGAGGCCATCTATCATGGCGTTCCCTTGGTTGGCTTGCCACTCATGTTTGATCAACAAGACAACTTCTTCAGGATGGCATCCAAAGGAATTGCCAAAGTCCTGGACATTGCAGAACTAAATAAAGATGTCTTCTTGGATGCTCTGAAGGAGGTTCTCTATGAGCCTTCATACAGAGAGAAGATGAAGGAGCTGTCCAGCCTCCACAGGGATCAGCCCATGAAACCTCTGGATCGAGCCATGTTCTGGATCGAGTTTGTCATGAGGCATAAAGGAGCGGCCCATCTGAGGACCGAGTCCTACAAGATGTCTATGGTTCAATACCACTCTATTGATGTTTTGGCATTTCTGTTGGCAATTATTCTGCTGCTCTTTACTGTTTTTATTTCTCTAGTCAAATGTTTATGGAGGAGAGTATTGCATCAAAGCAAAACCAAAAAGGAATAATTTTCTTGACCATAAACCTCTTTACATGCACTTTAAGCATGTCACAACAAAAAGACTGAAATACATTAAAACAAATATGATTGTGTAGCTGAATGAGCTGACCTAAATTTGTTCAATCATTATTTTAGGACAATTAGAGTATAGATTAGAAATCTATCTAAATTTCTTCAGTCACAGAAAGGAATGATGGTAAAACAACAGATTTCTGTTTTCTCTAAAGTCTACATATAAATTTCTGTTTCTGCATTTATAATATTTATCATTTATATTCTAATTTATATTTCTGAGGAGAAGCATGAAGCTTTTCATCAGATGTCACTGACATAAATTTGTATAACTAAGTAAAACATGGTCATTTTACATAACAGGAATAATGAAAGGTTTTATTGGAAGATGGTGTTTAAATTATAATTCATTGATTCATTATTAAAAAAATTCCTGAAGTTTGTCGTAATAATAATTAAGTGACAGGTTTAAGTTAATTTTGAATGTTTTTGAATCATCGCTTTTATGGCATATGATAACAAATATATGTATTTATATTTGAACAAATTGACTGACAGCAGCAGAAGAGCTCAGCTTCAAACACTAAACCAAATATTTAAAATCTGGATTAAATCGCTTCACTCATGACACCTGCAGGCAACAGAGCAAACAACACTTTAGTTTATCAATTTTCTGAATTATCAGTGTTGTTTGTACTCTTTCTGACATATCCAGGTTTATTATTAAGTCACTAAATAAATAAATAAATAAATCAGCTATTTTAAACCAGGCTTACAGTTACAGAGTTAAAATTAGTGAATTAAATTAGGGGTGTTCAAGTCCCCCTAATTTAAGTCCCCCTTAATGGAGAGAATGAATTTCTTATAGTTTTAATTTAAATCAATAGCAAGTATAAATAAAAGTGAGAAGAATAACAAAATAAAGAGAAAACTATCAAAATATGACCATTTTTGGCTTTGATCTTTTTGTTGTTGGAAAAAAAAAACTCCCTTTCTTTTTTCAGAGAGAACATGTAACAAATATGACATCAGAGGATGCAAACACACAAAAAGAAAATGTTGGAACTCACTGTGGCTGTGAGGAGAAAGTGCAGCAGGATTCAGTGCCCGTCTGTCATGTTTCCAGTCAGGTCCAGAACCGGGCTGAACGGAGGATGGGCTGAGAGGAGACAGGATGTCGGAGATCAAACAGCAGGAAACAGTGAAAGGAAAACAGTTTGTGTTTCTTATGGTTCTTAATTTCTCTTTTTAATCAAAGTCAGATTCATTGAACATAAAACAAAAAAAATAATGGCTCTGCTCATACTTCAGACATGACCATGCACTCTGGCTCACTCAGAGAGCAGCTCTAAGCACAATCATTCATGAGCCTGTTAAGTAAATATTTAGCCTCAAAATAAGCATTTACATAAGCTAAATATCATTTGAAACTAAATATCAAGTTATCAAGTTAAATAATAAGCTTGATAATTAAATATTTAGCTTCACAGTAAATATTTAGCTTGCTAACAAAATATTTAGTTTCAAACAATATTTAATTTGCCAAGTACGTATTTAATTTGAAGCTAAATATTTAAGTAACAAGTTAAATCTTTTCTTTGTAAGCTAAATATTTAGCTTGCTATTTTAATTAAATGCCATTTCAAAATACATGAATCAAATGAATTCCCATTTGTTTTCTCTCATGTCAGGCTAAATAAAACAAATTACTGCAGTAAAGTTTGGCCAGTGTAACTTTACAAATGGTACTCCATATGTTTTATGGAGCATTAAAATCATAAAAGGCATGGAGTTCAGTATTAAATCATCAGATCTTGGTTCAGCTAACATAGGTTTGTCACACATCGCTACAGCTCATCACTTCTACAGGTTTTGTAATTTCTCACTTCAAGCCTCTTCCATGGAAGACCCACACATCTGCATAAATGGAGAAACAGAAGAAGAAACTCAAAGAATAAAACTGAGAGGCCCTCCACCTGATCGGACCGACCCGCTCCTCTGCCTTCAGGTCTCTCTGGTTGGACGATGTGCTGAAGGCCGTTTCCAGGAAGCTGAGCGGCAGCGTCCTGTTCACCGGCCGGTTAATCTGAGCTCTGGTCCACAGCGTCAGAGCCGCCTGGCTGCCCACGTAGTAGTGAACGAGGGCCGGTACCGAGTCAAAGGCCTCTCCTTCCAGGCTGTACTGGACCCGGGTGTAAGTCTCCCCGGACTGGACCACCGTCTTCCTGATGGGAACATGAAGGGCTTCCTGTTCCCAGCGGCAGGTGAGGACGAAGCCGCCCTGACTGGACCCGGAGTCTCTGAGGAGGAAATCACCGTCGTTCACCACCAAACTCTCCGACACCTGCAGAGACATTTAATCCGTCCAAAGCTAAGGATCACTGGAAGTTTCCAATGTTTCGTCTCATCAGATATAAAATTATAACAAGCCTGACTAAAGTAAAGTACTTTCTGAGGTGTTTTTCTGCTCACTCTTGGAAGATCAGTCTATAATTCTCTCTGTTGCATTTTAACACTAAGCTACGTCTAAAATGTAAGTTTTGCAGGGGGAAAACAAATTCAAAGAAAAACTAAAGAAAAAGACAAAGAATAACGCATCACATTCGACCATGACTGTATTTCCATGACTGTTATGGAAATATAGATGGTCACACAATGTGATTGCTCTTATCAGATATTGTGACCACAATGTGCAACCCTATAATTCAAGAATTTAATGTTTTTTATACAAGTTACATTGTGATACCATATAGAAAAAATTGTCACAGCGTACGGTGGTCCCAGAACATGGTGCACCACTGTAAACACGTTCTTCTACTCATTGTTGGAAAACTTTCCGTTTGAACTGAGCAGATGATGGAACGCTGAAGTCACTGAACAGCGTTCCATCATGGAGCAAATTAAATTATATAGAAGGACTTTGACTTAGAAACTAAGATGTTTACCATTAAAGGAAAGATCCAATTTCCTACGTAAAAACAGCATATCAGATTTATTATCATTATCATAAGACCATCTTAAGTCTTACAGAGTTTTGACTCTTAACTTTGATTTCTTGTGTTCAAACTGTTGCATTATTGGTCCAATATAAATTAGGTATGTTACCTCCATGTGGCCAGTCTAGAATTCGTTTTGATTTACTTGGATAAAATTAACAAATTTGTATGTTTGAGCCATAAAGGACTAATCAACACATCTGGATGCTGACTTTTCCATGGCAGTCTGAACAGTTCAATTCTTATCTTTTCACCCACAAAAAAATCCAATTTGTTTAACTTCCATATGTGGAGCTAAATCACATTCAGTTGTTTTCAAAGCATCTGCAGTCTGAACAGTCATGTTGGGTTTTATCCAACTTTTATGTCATTAAGGTGAGACGAGCGTCATAATTCTGCACCAGAAGAAGACAAACATAAACTATCACTGATATTTGTAATTTTAAAATTAACTTTAAAATTCTTCCATAGATGGTGGCTGATTTCAGTCGCATTTTTCAGTAATATGAACAACTATGGAAAAAGTCAGATTCCAGCAGAAAAATCTGAATTGAGGAACAAAACCTGCTGTGTGAACGTAGCATGAGACACACATCGATGAACAGCGGAGGAGCGTTGATGCATGACATGCCAGCACAAAACCACAATAACATCAGGCAATAATTCATCACTTAACCATGCCGACATGCAGCATTTACAGACTGAATATCTGTTTCACTTAGAAAAGGTGAGCCGTTCCAGTTGCGTTCTTTTTAGTTGAAATAAATTCACTTTTACCTCAATATTTATTTGAAGCTTTTATGTGAATTCTGCACTAAATTAGTGGTTAAGTTGTAATTTCCCCTTTTCCCACGAGCCTGAAATGCAACTTTGGAATTTTAAATATGATGTTTTAGCCACACTCAGTCAGATGATGGTTTGTGGGTACCAAAGGTGTTTGCTAACAAATATAGAGCCATGTGAAATTATCTGAACCCTTTTTCAGTTTCAACATGCTTGAAGCTTCTATTTCTCACTGCAAAGTTGTAAGTTAGGTTTGTCTCATTTCAAGTGCACTAAAATACTTCCATTAGAAACTAGGTGGAAAAATTATTCTAGTGTGGCCTTTAGTTCTCATTTTAAAAATGAAACATTCTCTGTGTAACCTGTGAATATTTTCATGCAGTCAGAACAAACCTCCCAGGGTATCGGGCCGTGGTACCAGGCATGGCTCTTCAGGTAGGTGCCGCTCAGCCTCAGTTCCTCCTCCAGCTGCTTCCTCAGTTTTTCTGATGGTGGCTCCAACCAGAACTTCTCCTTGGAGAACTTAAAAGGCATCACAGGTGCAGAATTAGACACAACTCCAGGACTCAGACCAAAACCCAAAAGATGAGAAGCTGAGTTGTGAGAAGAATCGCTGGTTTGCAGCATCTCCTCTGCAGTCAAACTGCTGCCTTCCCTGCTTTCATTTCTTTTACTATAGAACAGACAGTTGGGAAGGAAAGAGGGAGGAAGGACGGACATCTCTGGCATTCCCACACTGTCATCCACAGTAGTGGCACCAAAGCAAGACTAGGGACATTAGAGTCTTGGCCTCGTTGCCCTGGCAACGGCATTGTGAAACAGGGTCATCACTCAGCAGCTTTTGTCCGTCGTGTCTTTATAAAAACGAAAGGCGCTAAAGCAGCTACAGTATATGAGGAGTTTATGGTGAGGATGAGCTGGGAATGGATCAGCCTGACACGTCCCACCCCTCAACCCGGCCCAGTGGTTGTTCCCTCTGAACCGGGCGTCAGACGCTGGGAACCAGGCCAGGACCGCTTCAAAACAAAACACAAGCATGGGTATGTGGGGCTCTGTATTTACTGCAGTGTAAAGACCATTTTTCTCACAAATTATTTTTTTGTGAGGACCAACATAAGAGGAGGTTTTGGGTCAAAGGTTATAGGAATAAGGTGTGAACTGATTTGTAGGTTTAGAATTAGGCATTCTCTGTGTTAGGCTATGGAAATGAATAAATGAATGGAAATCACTCTCTCTGTGTGTGTCTGTGTGTGTGTGTGTGTGTGTGTGTGTGTGTGTGTGTGTGTGTGTGTGTGTGTGTGTGTGTGTGTGGGGGTGTGTGGGTGTGTGTGTGTGTGTGTGTGTGTGTGTGTGTGTGTGTGTGTGTGTGTGTGTATTCTTGTTTATGTTGTTATTCAGGACCTCTTGTGATTGACGGGCCTTATGGGGACCCAGCCCTGCTCTATTGTGGCAGATCCCCATTTTTTGAGTTAGGCATAAATCCAGTATCTTAAATGAAAGAAAATTAACAAAGTCTTAATATGGGTAAAAATACCCATATTAATTGTGTGTGTTTAACAATATCATCTTAAAATATCCTATCAATCAATATCATCATTTTAAGTTTGAGTAATACGTGTTTCGCAGGCACAGTGTCATTTTATAGCACAACCAAATAAGTTTGAAAATAGTCACCTTGAAATTGGGTTTCTGTCTCTTTAAGATGCTCCTGCTCTTTCAGACAGGTCATCACAACAATGCTCATCACTGATACTGCTTAAAACTGTTCTTAATAATGTTGCAATGACAAGTAGTTTGTATAATGAGCTGAGCTGACTCACAGTTCAACCAGGTGTGAATCAAGAGTTCACCCCTCAGCCTGGACCTGGTGGTTCCTCCCTCTGAATCGGGAGTCAAATGCTGGGAACCAGGCCAGGACCATTTCAAAACAAAAGAGAGCATGTGTGTGCTGCTGCTAGTGGCACAAACATGCCACTACCAGCGGCAGCAGCAGACTAATTGCTGCTGTTGCTAGACTGGAGGAGCTGAGTGGGGAGGGCTTCTCTGTGAGGTCTGAACTGCATTATCTTGTCTGTTTTGTCTTTAACAGAGAAAGCTTACATGTCAGAAAAAGGGAAGTCTTATGAAAGCAGAAGTTGGCAAGAAAAGAAGAATGAAAAAAGAAAAAAATATTTCAAAGAAACTCACTTTCACATATTCTCCACTGCAATTTGTCACTTTTTTAAACCTGAAAAACAGAAAGAAACAACAATAATTTACCTGCAATGTGAAATACATTGAATTGGATGAAACTGGGTTATCATTATTGGTGAATGCTAAAAACAAATATTTACACTCGCAGATTAACGCTCAGAAGGAAAGAAGACTAAAACTACACAATTTGGTTCCCAGTTTGGTATCAGTCAGATCTGTCGATGCATTCTTTTTGACTAAATGCTGGAAGCAGTATTTACCAAACAATGTGAAATCAGAAAAATGGAACAAAATTCAGTTATCTGAAAATATTTCCAGAAAATTCCCAAAATTTCTGCTAAATAGCAAATTAAACTGCTGTCTCTCTTTCTCCTTCTTTGTCCACCCTGAAGAGACAACAGTTTTTCTGTCTTATTTTTGTCCGTCAGCTCAGGTTGACCCTCTCACCTCTTTTTTACACCAGTTTAATAAAAACAAACAGGATGTTCAATTTAAGATTGCAGCAGTAAGTTGCAAAACCGATCACCTCAACACCATTTGAAAAAAAACTAGCCCAGTTTATCTGAGAAGCACAGACTTTTATTAATTAATGTGTGTTTTGATTTGCACTATATATGAAACACATAGGCCCTTATAAGATGAATTTTGGGATTTTTTTATAAATACAAACAACCAGAATTGATTGATTCATTCAACTCCAAAATCAAACGGCCAACTCTGATATTGCAGCATGATTGAGTTGGATCAGTGCTAGAATCAGACATGCCTTCCTGTCTCCTATCGGTCCTCTTGCACAACTTCCTACCAGCAGCAGTGAGTTCATTCGACAACACCCAGCAACAACTTGCAACACAGCAAACTTCTCCAGGGAGAGGGAATTTCTCAAACTCATGTATCTACAAACTGTCTGCAGAAGGAACATATTTCTTCTATCCACTTTTCACGTCTGCTGGCTCATCACCAGGTCTGACAGGAGTTACAATCCTCAGCTTTACAAAGGAGAACGAAACAAAGTGTAACATCTTTATCCTTACAGCAGTGACGTGTTGAGTCAGTGAAACAATGTGAGCCCACAGAGAGAAACGTCTTCTCTTTCTGTCGCTCTGTTCTTCCTCAGCATGCTGCATACTTCAACGAGTCAGGGGAGGCGACCTTTTGTTCCCAAACACAAACTCTGAGTGCAGACGGCGCAGCTGTGAGTTCAGCATGAGAAACTCCACAGAGTTTGATCCAAAGGCTGGATCTCCAGCCTGTGTTGCTCCAGTTTGTTGCACAGTTATGTAACTTTTGTAGTAAGTGAAGCTCTCCAGACAGAACAGGCATGTATGGAGGAGAGGCTTAATTAACAGAATATCTCAGTCATTTCAGATGAGCTACAGTGGACAAACAACGGAAGCCAGGAGATCGTTTTACTTCTGACTAGGAATGCACTGATCCACTTTATTAATTTCCAATACCAAATATCTGAGGTTTAGTATTGGCTGATACAGATTTGATGCTGAAAAATAGCTCAACTGACCTACATTTCTTTTTTTTTTTTTTAAAAAATACAGACATAAATGTACTGACTAATCAATCAATTTTTTTAACTTTTCACCAGTACAGCACACCTAAATGCACCAATATCACCAATATCACCACCAATAGCTTCACACATCTGGTCAAACACAAGAAAAACACATTTAATCTGATCAGTAAGCATAATCTACACCGCATAATGTAGAGCAGCCAATGCAAAATAAATAATAAAGAAACTAAAACTGACGAAAACAAAAGGTTGACTTCCTCAGTCAAATATGTACAAACAGCAACAAACTTTCCTTCAAATGGTTCAGAAAGTGAATTTAGAAACTCTAAATATAATGTAAAATAAATAAGAAAGCATAGAAATAGACTGAATAGATCTGCCTTTATGGGTAGGCATGTTGTCACCAATACCTGATCCAGAAAGTTTTTCAATATCGGTACCAATGCAAATTATTAGTGTTTAATCAGTGCATCTCTACTTCTGACCGGAGGAAATGCAAATGTTTTAGAGCGACTCAGGCAAAGCATCGACTTTAATCTGACGCAGAATTAAAGTAATCTCTTAGGGAGATGAAGATTAGGGTGATGGGAAGGAGGCCTTCCATCCTCAAAGACTTGGAGCTGATCGCTGATTATTCGTCTTTAAAGCACCAGAAGAAACCTGCAAAAATCTGCTCAGCAATTAAAGCCAACAAAAATTTTCCATTGATTACTGAGAAGGATATTGATATGCAGCCAATGTCCCCTTTCAAATAATCTGTACTGTCAAAAACAGCAATCAATTAAAATATTGAACTGCAGTTAATCGCATGATGTCTGCAGTGAACTCAGAATTGCACAATTATGCATTTTTCAGTGATTAAGAATTACACCTTTTCTTTTCTGCTCCTTTTATCATGTTTCAACTGTGAATTTCAATACATTTTATTGTGATTTTATGTGAAACACCAACACAGAGCAGAGTGCATAGTGAAGGAGAAGGATTTAACGTTTTTTAACCAAAAATAAAAGATGTGATATGTACTTATTTTGCTAAGTAGGTGACTTCTAAAAGCAGTTGGATACATTTGGTTTTATTTAGGGAAATCAGAATAAAGAGGTTAAGTCAGCTCAGAGTTTTCTTTCTGAAAACATATTTCTCTCCACATCGGTTATGTGCTACTTTATGTTGGTCATTTAAACACACAAAAGAGTTTAAAGGTGTGAATCCTGAAAAGTTCCTGTAGATGAAAATAAATCACTTTGTTCCTCAAAGATACCAGAAAACCACCAGTACTGTAAGTGGTTTTCTAAGAAAAACAGTTCCATGTTTTAAGGAACAAACAGTTTAGACGGTTCCTCTCCTACCGCTGGTGTTAAACTGAAGCTTAAAAAAGATTCAGAGACTCAACGTGTTAAAATTTAAACAACAACTCAGTTACATCATCGGCTCATTTTTTATTTTTAGCATCAGGTTTGACTTCAAATCTTTGAAGCTTCTGTAACTAAAATTAAAAACTATAAACTTTTCCTGATGTTCCACAAATGCACTGTTGTTTGAAAATTTGCTAGAAAACAATCAGAAATTTTGAGATTAATTTCAGAAGTATTTGAGAAAAACTGACATTTTCTCTTGAATATTTCTGAGTTTCATAAGTTGAAAATAAGCAACTTCTGAAATTCAGAAAGTTTTTTTTTCCAGAAAATGTTTTGACTTTTCAAACTCAGAAATGTCTTTGTTTGAGCTAGAATATTTCTGAGACTTTTTTTTTTGAGGAAATTTACTCCTTTTTCCCCTCAGCCCACTTTGGCTCTATCAGGCTGTCGTACCTTGCAGACGGTAATGGGATGTGTGCAAGGAAGGCACCACAATAAAAATTATTTCCCAAAAACCTCAATCAAGTAGTGTAACAGTAAAAGATAATCACTCCTAATAAAATGGACTTTGGTCTGACAGTATTAGGCTTCATGGAATCCATTTCCATTTGGATATTTTCTTCTAAAATTAAACATAACAGCTGAATCATTTAAATAACCACATAAAGATTTTCTCTTATATTTGTACAAATGATAACTGATCCAAGTTTATATCAGAAACTTCATTTTATCATTCAATAACCTCTTATAGTAACAGTTTCATCTGTTTGGCTCTGTAGAGATCCAGAGGAAGTTAAAGCCTCTCTCTGCCTCAGGGTTTCGTTCCCCAAACAGTTTCCTGCTCCTGAATCCAGCAGCAGCTTTCAGACAGAGACGCGCTGCGGCTCGCAGCTTCCCATTACAACCTCGCGCTGTCACGTCTCCCGAAGCCGCTGACAACAATCCCAGAAAGAGGAAAAACAAGCAGTAAACGGCCAGGACGGCCTCAATAACCACTTCTGCTGAGACTGGTTGGTGAAGTGGAAACAGAAATGCCTTCATTGACCTCAGCAGCTCTTAATCTGGAGCTGTGACGAAAACTACAGTTACTGTGACAGTAACAGAGCTCCATAGTGACTCTCCTGGTATTACTACACAGCAGCTGCTTATTAGTTTATTTAAGGGATTTCTTGATTTTGCAGGTTTGGCAATATTAAACCTGCCAGACCTGGAGAGGCATTAAGCAAAGAAATGTGGTGATTTACATTTCATTTATGGTGTAATAAAGAGGATTATTACTTTTAACATCAGACCAAGGTGGCTTGGATGGCTATTAGACCATTAATAAGAGTAAAGGCAACAATACTAATATTTTTTTATTGTCTTCTAATATTATTTCCCTAATTTAAACATTGATTGTTCATATTGACTCAGTTTTATTCGCAGGACTGACACCGATATGTTAAAAACTGACAACCATCAGCCGATAGCGATGCTACTGCAGACGTATCACCAGTACAGTGGATAATCGCACTTCAGTTTTCAGATTTTCCTCTGGAACGTGAATACAAATTACTTGCATAAAATCCACCTACTCATGGATTTATGTTTTACAAAGTATCTAAATATTGAAGGAAAAGTTCAGCTTGAAAAGCTGGAATGCCTCTCCGTAATATTTATGTTTCCATCCAATTGTCAAGTGAATTTTGAGCAGACTTTTAAAATGTTGCAAAAAAAAAAGGTAAAAAAACAAACTTTTTATCTGCATGCAACATCAATCAGTCCCTCCAGTTTCTCCTGATTCAACTGAGGTGGAAATTCATGCAAAATCAACAGATCTCTGCACGTTTTTATGCTAATGTGTAATCATGAGCTTTAAATGACGCACTCCCACCAGCAGGTGGCAATATCTCTTTTTACTTTTTCTGCCTCCGCCTAAATGAAGAGCATTTCACTCTAATGTCACAATAAGCACAAATAACTCAAAATTTCTTACATTTCCAAATTAGCACCACAAAATTAATTATTTTGATTGCCAAAAAAACAAATAATAATAATAATAATCACAAAAACTGTCACAAAATCCTGCAGGGCCTTGTCAAAAAATCATATTTAATTTTAAGTACATCTATTATTCATATTTGAATAGTTTTATAATGGGTTTTATCCATATGTTCAACCGGCTCTTTGAGAACGTTCCTGATCTGCGGCCAAAATGAAAACGAGTCTGTAGATTTTCTGTGAAGATTTATTAATGCACATTTGGTGTTTGAAATGTTAAAGTAAGAAGCTCTGAGTGTTTTCAGAGGGTGTTTGTTATCCGTGGCTGTTGTCCCTCATCCCAACAAACAGCAGGGATCCACTGGATCATTATGACTGTACAGCTGAACTCGTATCAGGATAATAAAGCATTCAGCCTTTTTGTCTGCAGCGTCTCTGTACATCTATCAGTCTTTGCTCTGTTTCTCTAAACACTGACAAATAAACTTTGTATTTTCTTCAGTCAAAGTTTCCAGTGATTTTTGACAGAAGGTCTCTCAGTCTGCAGCAGCCTGGCGGGGTCCTGCAGACTCACTCAGGTATTCAGCCTGTTTCTGTTTCTCTGTCAGTTTTGGACTGAAGGATCAGATTCCTCCTCTTATGTAAGGAAAGCCTGCAGCCTGGAAACCAGCCCTGGCGGTAAAAATCCAGCTTTCAGCTTTTATTTATGGCACCAAACTAATCAAACACGCGTGGTCAGTTTCCACTGTGGCACCAGAGCCTCATCAGCAGCGATCACCACTAAACCTGATTCAACCTGAGCAACTTTCCTCCTCCGGCTGCGACTCGCGGTTTTAAAACTCGGTTTTAACGCGCTGAGCTTCTCACCTTCCCCGAGTCTCCTCCTCCCTGCAGCGGGCTGACACACGGTGACCGTCCCGGACCTGGCTCATGTTTCCCCGCACACTCGGATTCACGCAGCGGACAGCTGACGGACCGCGGAGGGTCACTGCGCATGTCCGCTTCTGCAGCGACTCATGACTGACCAACTTCACCAGGCTGCTCATTCAACTGCTGCTTAGATTGAAACAACCAGTTCATTTTGTAATTTCATTCCTCTAGTTTCCAAATTTAGGGTCGGGGGGCCAAGAGTGGCTCATGAAATTCTAAATGTGGGCCCTAAATATGAGCAGAAATAAAATATAATTTTAAAGAGAGGATTCATGGCATAAAATCAACACAACTGTTACAAAAAATAAACTCAGTTTCCAGGAGTGGTGAGAAATAATCGAATAATGTGTCATACATAAATCCTTATAGGAAACTAAAAATATATCAGTTTAACAAAGAAAGCCAGAAAACTACATTTACCAATGATAAGATCACAATTATTGTGCAAAATTATTACATAACAAAATGAAAAACATTTTCACCATTTAAGTGAGAATTGCACTCAAAACTTTCCAGCTTCCTTACAAAAACAAACCTCTAAGCAACTTCTCTTATCGACACCACGATAAACCAGTCAGTTCTTCATCTTTCTGTGCAGCAAAACGCTGTTTCATTGCAGTTTGTGAAAATGAGACATTTGATGTGCCGAAAAAACCACGTCATCCCAGCGCAAAAACGTTTATCAAAAAAACACAAGGGGTTTTATTCTCCTAAGCTGCCATGTTTCCATTAAGCAACTTTATTTTCACGATTTCAATTTGTGCAGTTTTATGGTTAGTGGAAACACAGCTATTGTCCAAAAAACAACAAGACAACCCATCCTCCTCCAACCACTTCCTGTTATCTTCATCGTTTCTGCCAGTAGTAACATCCGGCTGTTGATCATGTGACTTGTGTGACACACAAAAAAAAAAATCTAAATGTATCTATTTCTTCAGGCCGGTAAAACCATTTCAACCAAACACAGAAACAAAATAAACTAAATTAATTTATTTTCATTATTTTAATTTATGCACCTTTATGAGTCATGGAAACTTCCAGCCTGGGTAAATTCAGATGTAAGGTTTATAGAACATGTATTTTCCCTCTGCAGGTAAAACCAATCAGCCTCTCACCTGCCGCCAGCCTCCACTTCCTGCGGAGCCTCGCTGGTTTCCGGTCTCCCGGCCTGTGGGTCGCCCTGGCCGCGCGCTCTTTCACAAATCCGGTCCATTGGAACATAAACGTCCTGCTTTGAAGCCATGTTGAAATGCTGAGTGACGCGGTCGTCTGACGAGCAGCCGGCAGGTGTGGGGGTCAAAGGTGAGAGCCGGCAGGGCGCCTGCTCCGGGCTGGTGAGGCTGAGGCTGGACAGAGCACCGAGCAGCGGGGAGTCTCGGACCTGCTCCCCCGGGTTCTCCGCAGCCTTCAGGCCCCGCAGGCTCTTGCGCTTGTCGCCGCGGGGAACCGTCCCCACATGGGTGTACATGTCGCTGGAGCGGGCGTAGCCGGGGCTGCGGAGGCCGGACTGCATGTCGTCCACTGACTGCGTCTCCTCCAGCACTGCCGCCGCCGCCGCCGCCGCCGGCTGCCTGGCTCCGCCATCAGACTGACAGGCTGCTTTGTTGTTGCTTTTCTCTGAGCAGCGGCGGGAGGAGAGGCTGCTGAGGCTCCCGAACCATTTAAAACCTGCAGAGGAGGTTCAGGCTCATTAGGCTTCAAAGGAGCATCTGTTTTATTGGCATTTCTCTGCATTCAGACACACTTCTGACTCATTGTGACACTTTATGGACGTCAGACAACCTGAAGTTAAAACAGGTTAAAAAACTATAATAAAAATGCATTAAGCTGCTTTTTAAAGTATTTAACAAAGACAAGGATTCAGCAAATACCAGTAAAAACACAGCATCATTAACACAGCAGAACTGGGAGATTCAGCGGAAACCTGAGACACGGCAGCATTCACTGTCTGCGTTTAGATGGCGGACAGCAGCTACCAGTCAGTCAGTTGGTATAATTCAGCAACAAGGCAGTTCAAAGAGCTTTACATCATAAAAACACAAACAAATATAGCCATAAAAACATCATATTGTCACCAGTTAAGAAACCAGTAACATACGTTGCCAGGTCATCAAAATCATCAAGATACAAAAAATACGTCGGGCAATGTTCCATTTTTATTGTTCAAAGTAACTCTAAACATCTGGGCTTTTAGCCTGGATTTAAAGGAACTCAGCGTTTCACCTGATCTGCAGTTTTCTGGGAGTTTGTTCCAGATCAGTGGCGCATAGAAGCTGAAAGCTGCATCTACCTGAAAGAACTAAGCTGAGTTTTGTCCTGATTCCAAACATTGTTGGGAAGCAGCAGCTGCGTTTGCATCACTGATAGCATTCATATTTTCAACAGACGCATCAAATCATTATAATTTCATGTTTTAAAGCCAATCGTCCAATCAGTGATGTCCTGGTCTCTCACTGGGAGCTAACGCTACCGTTTTGCTAATGTTGTGTTTTTAAATTTGTCGTTGTGTTTAGTGATTTGTTGATGTCTTTATATTTGCTTATATTCATGATAGGATTGATTCAGATTGTAACAAACACCGGTGAAGCAAGCAGGAAGTAAAATAAAGTGATCCAGATGCATTTATGAGGCGAGGCGTGTTTCAGCTGCTGCTGACCTGCTGCTTCCCTCCTGCTGCTCGCTGAACCGTCAGCCTCCTAATGACTCGTATAACTGGAGACCTTCAGTCTGTTCGCTGTCACACTTTCTATAAAAACATGAAGAATCCGTGTTCGGTAACCAGAAAAACACGCCCAGGGAAATACGTGCATTATAAAGTTCATAGCTGCGTTTTGGAGTGACTTGTTCTAACGCAACAACTGTTTGACTTGCAAGGAAGAACGTTTGGTAAAAAGGGAAACAAAACATCTGTGTGCTTTTATCAGGACTGTAGAGATGACAAATCCTTAATACGTTCATATTTCCTCAGTTTAAATTCCTCTGAATCTTTTGATCCGCTGGTGAAATGAGGTGAAGCCAGATGTTATAAAAAACAGAAGTTAAATCTGCCCTCCGATATTTTATTTTCATCTGATGTTGCAGGAGAATCAAAATGTTTTCATGTCGTCTGAGGAACGTTCAAATATAAAAACTCTCAGCAGGTCCAGTTTTGACCTCAGGGGCCAGTTAGGCTCTAAAAGGCTGACAGATATTTATCAGCTCCATGCAGCACTGCAGAAAAACTCCTGATTTAACTCACTAACTGGATGTCAGCTGGGCGCTGCAGATAAACCGCTTTCCTCTGAAGTTATGATGCTTGTGAAACGTGTTTGTTGGTGAAGTCAGAAGGTCACAGATATTATCTGAAAATATTACCGTAAGCATGAAAAAGACCCACTGATTCTGTTTTTATGACCTTTGAAACCTGCAGTAGAGGAAAAGTTCATCACTTTAACTGATAGAACAAAAAACAGAATCAACAGGATCTCATGTCCAGGTCATAACTTTATGCTCCCAGTCAATATGAAACTGCAACAAACCACCAAACTCTGTTACTCATTACCGTTCGCAAACTAACAGCAATAATTTGGGTTATTTGGTCAAAACACAAAAAAATGGAGGTTCATTTTTCAAAATCATATTTTCACCATGTTATTCATTCACAATTTCATACCAAATATTTAATCAGGAAGCTAAATATTTAATAGTTTAGTTAGCAAGCTAGCAACATATTCAGATCATAAGCTAAATATTTAGCTTCACACTTTAGCTCTGAGCTAAATATTTAGCTATAAGCTAAACACTTATTATACCAACTAAATATTAATTGTTCACACTAATATTTAACTTTCTAACTAAATATTTTGTTTCCTAGCTAAATATTCAATTTGAAGTAAAATGCTAAGTAAAATGTTTAGCCTCAAATGAAATATATAGCTAGAAAGCTAAACATTTAGTTTCCAGACCAAATGATGGAAACAGTTACTGACCTGACTTCCTGGCTAACGCGACGCTGTTTGTTCTGTTCTAGGATTTATGGGTCATGATGCTGATTGGTGAAACTTACAGACTAAACAAACAACCGTCAGCTTCAACGTGGCTAACGTTAAGCTTCAGACTGTGAGGCTAACGCACAGTGAAGTGTTGTCCCATCCAGACATAAACTGTCTTCTCTTTGCTCAGCTGAGACTCAGTCCCTTGGAAACGCACAAAGAAGACCCTGTGCTTCTTTCACAATGGTCCGAAAAGATGTTTGCAAGAGGAACAGCGGACAAAGAAACTGTAGATACAGCAGACAAATGTGGATTCATCACATTCTGTCAGGATTACATGAATCCTCACATCAGCCCCGTTTCTCCGCCCCATCAGATACGACGCCTCTGTTCCTGGACCTGACTGTCTGACTGAATGAGGTCAAGAGCCGCCATTAAATGGGTCTGGACTGGGCTGTCACTGGGATTACACTGCTACAATTATAAGTATTGTATGAAAACATCTGATGAAAATATTTAAATTAAATTAAAGCACCGGTTTACCAGACAGACAGAGTTCACTTTAACAATGTAAAAGTAAAAACTGTTTCATTTTCTTTTTTATTTTCACAGAAAGTTAAGTTTGTTTTAAATAAAAGAAACTCAATTATTCAAGGCTCAATGAGAAAAAACAAAAATATTTCTACTATTAAACGGTAAAACACAAAAATATTTACAGCAGATCTTTACTTTCGTTCAGATTATAAAACTTTAGGAAGAGTTAATCAATCCTGTTTTCACAGGTCACCGTTTGAGCTGATGTGAAAAAGTTCTTCACATGTTGATTAATCTACAGGAGAAAATGCCTGTTTTATCATATGAGTGAGTTTCCTCTGTAAAGTTCCACCTTTTTTATTTTCTTTTAGGGATTTGCATCAAATAAGTGAAAACAACAAGTTTTATTCTAGCAGGAGTTTATAGAAAGAGTTGTGCACGTCCTATTTTCACAATTATTTCATTGTGTTTTTATTATCAAACACAGAAAAATACAGAATTATTATTCAGGGCACCAACATGACAGCAGTTCTGGATAAAGCTTTAGATTTAACACTTCATTATGAGTTGAGCATAACTCCATCAAGCAACAGAAAACATGTTTCTCCTCATTTTACATTTTTACAGTGACACTTTGTGTAAAAGGTTTTCTGAACCAGGAACAGGAGGAACCTTACCCTTTTTTATTTTGCTCATGGCGTCGGGTTGAGGACCCGCGTGAGGAAAGGTGTGTCAGGAATCCGCCGTCTTCCACTTGCTCTGCAGTTTGATGCTGAGCCTCACGCGCCTCACTCCACAGAGAGAATCTACTTCCTGTCTTCAACGCAGCGGAAACGTTGAAATTCACACTGGGTTTCACAGCATGTTGATGTAATCAGAGAAAAGTCACCAACTTTATTCTGAGTATGTGTGTGTGTGTGTGTGCATGAGTGTGTGTGAGTGTGGGTGTGTGTGTGTGTGTGTGTGTGTGTGTGTGTGTGTGTGTGTGTGTGTGTGTGTGTGTGTGTGTGTGTGTGTGTGTGTGTGTGTGTGTGTGTGTGTGTATGTGGTGTGTGTGTGTGTGTGTGTGTGTGTGTGTGTGTGTGTGTGTGTGTGTGTGTGGGGGTGTGTGTGTGTGTGTGTGTGTGTGTGTGTGTGTATGTGAGTGTGTGTGTGTGTGTCTGTGTGGGGGTGTGTGTGTGTGAGTGTGTGTGTGTGTGCTAAGTACACACAGATTTTACCAACAGAAATGAAGTCAAGGAAGGAGTCAGACTTTTTCTCATGTCTCATGAAATCATCTCTTATCTCAACCTGAGCTCCTGTGAAATGAACAAACTGTTTCCATCGATGAAACAAAGATGAAGTAAAAATGGAAAATGGTTGGAGAAACTCAGAGCTTCCTTGTTGCACTGATCAGTTTTAAGTGAATGTAATGACCATCAGAGTGAAACTGTTGTGGTTTCTGGATGTTTGAAGTTTGATTTTCTGTTTAGATCATTTCTTTGTCGCTGGTTTCTAGATTTGACCATTTCAGGTTTGTTCTTTGTTTTTCAGTGTTTTTCTATTTGGGTGTCTGGTAACTCAGTTAGACTGGAGACCAGTGTTGTGAAAATGTTGCATTTCCAGCTGCTGTGGTTTTCAGCGAAACAAACTAAACCTTTAGAGCAACCTGTTCCCCTCCTCGCCTGTGGGGGCGCTGCACCAAGAACAAAACTAGAGCAGTGTCAGATTTTAGGAGAAGATAAAGCCTCCTAAAGAAAACAGTTCATGTCTGTTTTCTTTAGCTGGCACTGGGTTGTATTTACCCAGATGCTGAAGCCACTTCCTGCATTTGAACCAGACCTGAGTTTAGTTTTGTGTTTTATTTACCTCCTGTGGTTCCCAATCAGTGTTTAGAGAGATTTTGGTTCTTCTTCTCCACAGGTTCTTTCCATGATTCCCTGTAGTTCTGAGTCTCCTACAGTTCTGTAAGTTTTCTTATTTCCATTAAACATGTATTCGACGAGGTTCTTAAACATCACCACGCATGGCAGAAACACCTTTAAGAGTCTGGACTGTTTGTTGGTCCAGTGAGTGTCAGTCCAATGCAAAGGCAGAAAGACGTCAGCGATGACCTCAGAGTATCAACTGTGGCGATTTATAGACGAACTGAAGCCCTTCATTCTGCAGAGACGAAGAGTAAAGAGAAAAATCAGCTGCCAAACATCCCAGCTTATTTATCCCAAAGTCGAAGCGTCCAAAGCGTCAGTTCGCAGGTCAAAGGTTAAAGTTCATGTCTGGATAGTTAGAAAAAACAACGAAGAAGAATGACTGTTTTGAAGGAGTAAACCTTCCTTTGGCATGTTTGGAGAAAACCAAACATATCCAGGCTGTTTGTTTGTGTTTGTTCAACCTGAAACTGAAGAAACGAGACGATTTTCTCTGGTTTAGCCAGAGATTAAGAAAAAGGGGATTTTCTCGACTTCCTGCAGCAGGTGAGCAAACGGCTCCTTCCTGTGGTGCAATTTCAAACTTCACATCAGAATCTGAAGGATACTCAGTGACGCAGTTTATTTGTTCACTCACAGATATAAAAACTGATCAGTGAATGAATAGAAACAACAGATCTGATCATCTAAAACCTCTGAGAGTTTTTCCTGCTGAAGGTGGTTCACAAACATCCACATTTACCAGATATTTAAGTTTCAAACAGGGTTAATCTGATCATCTGGATAAATTTCTTCCTTCATTTTTATTTTTCTCAGGTTATTTTTGTTTGATATTAAATTTGTTGATGATCTGAAACATTTAATTTTTGCCATTGAAGCAGAAAAACAGGAACTATTGGGCGGTTCTGTAAATGTGACACATCTCCCTCCCTTTTCTCCAGAACTGGACCCTTCAGTCCGTCTCACTTCTTCCAGACTCACTTTTCAGTTGCAGATGTAAAAGTCCAAGCTGACTGTCAGCCTGTTGCTTCCTCAGCAACAAAAGCAGAGCATTCAGATTCTTTAAAACTTGTTGAAACAGAACCTCTGGGAGGTTTGATAGTCCGATTTGATGAAAGGCTCCTGCCCCGTTTCACACTGACTGGTTTGTTACTGGTTTTCCTGCTGACTCTGTTCTGTGTTCGGCCACCAGCAGCTGCAGCGACGCCTGAAAGGCGTCAGAGAAAAACTGAAGGCTGTTACTAAACGTTGCACAAACTCTGAGCAGCTTCCCGGCATCCAGGAAACGTTTTCAGCTTAAAGAGTCAAAGTGTCGAGTCAGGATGAGGAAACGCGCTGAAAAAGGATTTACACTGATGGGACTTTTATCCAGGTTCTGACTGAGAGTTAAAGACACAAATTATTCAAATTTACTCGTTTTATCACTTTGTTCCCATAATTTTATTTTTCTTTTCTCTGGCCCTAAAACTCAGCTGTAAAAAATAATTCAGAATTTAATAACAGAATAAAAAGGGTCCAAAAACATGCAGTTAAAGATACAATGGGATAGCTCAGATAAAACATGTTTATGTGTTAGATTGGCCTAGTCAAAGCACATTAACCCAGATGTTCCTCATCCAGTCTGACGGAGCTGCAGCTGTTTAATAAACTCATCATGATGTTCAGCCTCAGAAGCTTCATGGTTTTATCTGAAAAGTCTTAAAGCTTTTTTCTGCTACAATAAAATCTGAAATGTTTCAGTTTTTCGTTGTCAGTTTTCGCCGCTGGGCTGAGCTTCTCATTGCGGCCACCAGATGGCAGCAGAAGCCATCTTAAAGAAGAGCCTGGTGAACGTCACACATCAGCATCCTGAACTCTCATCTGAACTGATGTCACAGAAACAGGTTAGTAAGCATCTGGAGACGGCCTAGTCCAAACATTTATGGACAAAGTCAGGCTAGTTTCTGGAAACAAACAAATCAAAACGGGTTGGATTTTAGCCGTGATAAAGACGATGAATTATAGACGTTTGAGGAAGAGTTTGATTCTGAAACATGCCGGTTCTGTTTACATCAGTCAGACTGAACCAGGATCAGTTTGGTGTCTGATCCGTTTCTGCGTAAACAATAATCTGAATGTTTAATCTCCTTCAATCCTCTTCAGACAGGAGCTGGCCGGGTTCTGGGATCAGAACCTTTCTAAAGTCCATAGACAGGTTCTGATCCCGGCTCAGTTTTAATAATGCAAAGTAAATTTCAGCTGCAGAGCAGAAACCAGGCTGAATCACAGGAGCGTCTCCTTCTGCCTGAGACGCCAAACCGTCAAAGTTTCTTCACCACAACGAGACGGGAAGAACAGGAGGACATCTGGTGGATCAAATTAAAACGAGTCTCTGTCAGCAGCTCCATCTGGCTCAGTCAGCTACAGTTCATTTATGACGCTTTATACTTTTACTCTCCAGAGTTTTAATCAAGAAACGCCAAATCGCTGCACGTTAAGTAAACACACATCACTTCCTGTGGCAGAAAGTTGCAGGCTGGGATGATCGTCAATCAGTGGAAAGTAAAATCTGCGTTCTGGAAAACAGCTGGTCTGTCCCAGGAATGTGATTTATGGCGAATCCCAGGAGAAAACGACGTAAAGATCTGCTGAAGATCTGCTGAGGGAACCTGCAAGTTCCCAGGAACAAACTGCAAGTTATTAAAGCAACCAATAAATTACACAAAATAAATTGCAACTGTTGGTTTCATAAAAGCTTTTAAAAAAAAACAAAATTACCCATTAAGTGCCAGTAAGTTGTATGTTTGTTGCCTGACATCATGCACATCATTCTGTGTGCACAATCACAAAATGATGCAAACCAAACTTTTATTTTATCGTGAACCTTTTGAAGAAAGACGATGGCTTTGGTGCCGTCCATCCCAGCTGCTGGTCTGTCTGAAAGATTTACAGCAAACCGTTTGTATAAGAACCTTATCATACTTCTCATGTTAGTAATATGGAATAAAATATTGAATTATGGAGATTTATGTGTTTAATCATTAGTAACCATGGAGAAAACACCCCACTATCATGTAGCCTAGCATGTCTGATAAAAACTGGCTGGCATCCAGACATCAGCCGACTGGTGAAGCTGTAAGAATTTATTTTTCATTTTTTAGTAAAAAGTCATTTCCTGTCATAAACCCAGCCTGGATGCTTGATGCTGACAGATCAGACCAGCAGCTGCAGGAACTGGTTGTTCAGCCTGTTGGGATTTTTCTGACATTTATTTCATGTTTAACGCTCAGAATCGACCCGCTGAGCTCAACTCCTCCTCTCTGCTTTCATAGCAGCATCGTTTTCAGAGCTGCTGAGAGGCTTCATGTCAGAGCAGAAGTTCATCTTCACATCCAACATCTCCTTTGTTGTTTTCTGAAACATCAGTCTGACATCATTTCAGGCCCTAAAAAATCCAATTGATTTTTTCCCCAAATTTACCTTTTCTGTTTCGTTTTTACTGACTTCCATGTTTTTCATTTTGATCATATTTATTAACCAAAAGTGTCTAATTATGATATAAAATAAAGAACATATCAACAGCCAGTCGTCATATTATGAATCTCTAGTGAAACAAACTGCTGTGGTTTAACAGAAGTTTGGTTTTAAAAGGTGTTAAAATGTGTTTTATAAAGAACTCAAACATGCAAAACATAAGAGAAAATCTTCTAAAAACACTTTAGAGTTAAACTGAACAACAAAATATTTGTCACATAAAAACCCTGTACATAATTAAAATCTTCATTCTTCTATAATAACCGTATTTCTTCTAATCTCCACTGACAGTCGACATTTTGTTGTTTTCATTTTCACCTGAAGTCTCACAGTTCACTCAGTTTTTATTGATAAATGTGTTTTTATTTTTAATTGGTGAATTTCTATTAAACACATTTATTTTTGCATTTTTATGTTAAATGGAAACCGGGCCTGTGACCAGAACCCGGCGGGTACAGAAACCCGAAAGTCTCTTTTCCCCAGCTGTCAGGTAATTCTGTGAAATCCCATTTTGTGTATTAATCTCTGCATTTTGTGCACCATGGAAACCGTCGGGGCCTAAACATGTGGAGCTGGACCCAGACTGGGTCCTGGAATCAGTCCCGCCGGGTCCTGACCCAGATTCATTCTCGCTGCTCTTTTCTCTCTGTCCTCCACTGAAACGTTGAGCTTTCATCCTTCAGACCTGCTGCATCCGTCCTGCAGCTTTAATGAACAACTCAGATCTCGTCTGAATAATGACAGAAAGTCTGCATGGAGCCTCTGGCCTCCTTTTGTTGCTCAACGCTCTAAAATATAGATGAGCTTCTGCTTTCTGCTGCTGCTGCAGCTGTTTGTCTGAAGGTTGAGCTGAAGCTGCAGAGCTTTTAAACCAAAAACTGAAGTGAATGCAAAGCAGCTTCGTTATTCCCGTTTGTTTGCAGAATAAATCTCTCCGGCTGTGATTTATCCGCCTCTGCGGCTTCCTGCTTATTCCCAGGTGAAGCTACCTGTTTTAACGGCTGCCAGAAATAAAAACTCGTCATTTGGAAGCAGCTTCAGGAGGATCTGTGAATTTTCTGTCTTCTGTTTTCAATCACAAAGCAAAAGCAGCTCTAGAACCTGGTTGGGCTGATTTTCACTTTACTGACTCGTTTCTGAGCCAACAGAAATTAAATTCTGCTCAATCAGTGACCAAATTAAAACCTCTGATAGTTTATAAGATTCCTGTGGATTTGAACAAATTCACCAACATTAATAAGCTTCTCATGTCTGATGGATGGATACAACAAGTGAGACATAAACAGATTTCATAAATTCATAAAGGATTATAACTGCATCATGTTTAGCTATGATGTTGGATGAAGTTTAAAGTTAAATCATTTAACATTCGGTTGGATTTCTAATTAAAATATTGCATCATATGTTAGCATGTAAATCCAACCTGTGTTCTTTAAATCTCTTTCAGAAACGGATCATCAGCTGTTTTCATTACAGAATAGAGACAAAACTTTCTCTATTCTGCTAATGTTGAAAAAACACAATTTTGCATTTGCATTGTCGCCATTAAATGAGAAACTAAATTAAAATGACAAAGTTATTAAAACTCAAGAAGGCGACGGATGTAAACAGTTACATAAAAATAAAAAACATGAGTTTTCTTGAAACTGGCTCGTTTCCATTTAGGGAATTTATTTTAGTAATTTAAATTTGTGTAATTTTATGTTTAATGGAAACGCAGCTCCATGAACACAAACAGAGGAATAAATCAAACTCATTTGTTTTCTCCTCAGGCAGAAATGTGAGAGGATTCCCGTTTGCTAAGCTAACGGCTGCGAGTGGAAACACTGGAAGAGGAGCTGCTCTGACCTTGGACGCCCTTGGATCTGCAGGAAACAAGCTTTAGCTCAGCAAATATTTACAGCTCCGTCTAATTGGAAGCTCCGGGCGGGTCCAGAGACACTCACCTCAACTCCGCTCAGGTCCAACATTTACTAACCAAACATATTTATACAGTCATAAACTAACAGAAATCTGTCAAATTGTGTTTTTGTCTTTTATTAGCTCATGGATGTCAAACATAAACATATCTGGTTGTTACAAAGTTCAAGGATGTGAACATTTTTACAAAACAGTTAAACTGAAGCAGCAGAAAATTGGATCAATTTTTCTATTCAAACTGTTTTCAGAAGCAAAAACATAAAGTGATAAAAAAAAATAATTTGAGAAGTTAAACCAAAACCAAGACAAGATTTATCTCGAAATCCAGAACCACGACCTCTGACCTTTTTATCAGGATCCCTGAGAGATCAGAACCAGCAGAGCAGAAAACAGAAACACTGAATATTAAAATGTTTTAAACCCAAAACAGAAAACAAACATGTCCAAACCTGGAATACAAAAAATTTCAGATGTTTATTACACATAGCTGTATTAAACAGGAAGTGGAGGCTGGAAATGATCTTCTGGGAAAACAGAGGAAGGTTTTCAGGAATGTGTTACAACAGGTTGTGATTGTTCTGTCATGCAAACAGAAACTAATCAGTCCAGAGAGTCAAATCTTCACAGCATCAGAACTTATTCAGCAAATATGTTTCCAATATCACTTCATACATTAACTGATTTCTGCAAGAAACAAAAACCACCTCAGCATAAAAACCTGTTTTTTATTGAGAAAATTCCTTCAATTTTGCAGTTTAATATTAAGTGAATAAATTATTGAGGAATAAAAAACAAATCAGAGCATCAATGATTTCCTGCTAACATGAATCATTACAATTAAAACAACAACCACAAGAAAACCCAGTTAAGAATAAACTAAAAATATTTCAGATAGTAAAAAAAAAACAACTGAACTTCAAATAGAAATATCAGTTTGACAGATTTTGATCTCAGATGTTTTGGCATCAGCAGATTTCCAACACTGAAATAAGCAAGAGTTTCTCAGTGAAAGTGTCTTTGTAGTGAAGATGGACTCTTTTCTTCAGAGTCGTAGAAGGAAACCTGCCCTCTGTCATAGTCCAGCTGGACTCTGATCCTCTGGAGACTCTTCACTCAGAGTTTTACCATCACTGTTAGCGTATTTTCCATCACCATGCATAAACACCAGATTCCATTTTCTGGTGAAGAAGATATCTTTCCCTTCCTGTCAACAGACTCTTTAACCAAACCGATAGTCCAGTCAGGATGATCTCCCACCTCCACCTCCCAGCTGTGTTTCCCTGAGCTGAAGCCCTCAGAACCAAAAACATTGGCATATCCAGTGTTTCTCTCTGGATTATCAGGAAGCTGCAGCCATTTGTCTCCACGTCTCACCCTGGTCAGATCATCAGACAGGAGGATCCATCTATTCGCAGTGTTTGGGTCCAGAATGACGGGACTGAACTTCACCTTGTCCTTCATCTTCTCCCAGACTCTGAAGGACAGGTTGCCCAGGTGTTTGGCCACATCTATCAGAGCTCCTGGGAACAGCCGTGGATCTGGAAGTGACCTCTGACCTCTGGCTCTGCTCTGAGTGTCTTTATAACTGCTGAGGAACGACAAGTTGTCTTTCTGCAGCTCTTCTTCAACAGCAGAGATACTGTCTGACAGAGAGGAGATCTGCTGCTCAATCCTCTTCATCTCTCTCATGATAGTCTTCCTCTTCTGCTCCTCTTCCTCCCTCAGAGCTGCCAGTCTGGACTCCTCTTCCTCTCTCAGGAACTGGTGGAGCTTGTTGAACTCTGCTCTGATCTGTCTCTCTGTGGACAGCAGCTGCTTCTTTGAGTGTTGAATCACATCATCGTATGTTTTCTCCACTTGTTTGTGTTTGTTCCTCTTGTCCTGCAGAGACTCTAAGTCCGATTTCAGCTGCTGCTTCAGATCTCTGACTGCTTGTTCAATAGGAACCACTTTGTGACTCTGGTGGAGAGAAAACTCACAGACAGGACACACAACTCTCTGCTCGTCTTCACAGAACAGTTTAGGAACTTCTTGGTGTTTACTGCAGACCATCAGCTGCTTTTCTCCTTTTTCTGTCTCTGATGATCCAGATTTCTGTCTTCCAGTGAAAGAATCAGCCAGTTCCTTCAGAGTGAAGTTAACATGTGGAAAATCCTTAGAAGATCTTCTTTTGCAGATGGGACAGTTCTTGTTTCCAGTTTGTTCCCAGAATTTCTGCAGGCAGCTTGAACAGAAGCTGTGGTTGCAGCTCAGAGACACAGGATCTCTGAAAGTCTCTGAACAAACATGGCAGTTCAGGAAGCTTTCAAGATAATCTCTGTCTGCCATTTTCTACAGAAATCCTCCAGAACCAGAACTCACCAGGTCAAAGTTTCTGCAGCTTTTCTTTAAGTTCCAGTAAACCTTCGTGTTTCAGCTCAGATCTCCACCCTGTAATGGCGTCTCGGCTCCTTCTAGTCAGTTAAAATACTTTCATTTTCCTCTCAGTGATGTTTCCAGTTAAACAGGTTATTGTGTAACTCTTCCAGGTGAACTCTGTGCTTTTCTTTACTGCACTGTAATTTCCTTGTTCTCTTGGTAAAGAGCTGCCTTACTTTTTAATAATCAAACTGTTTTTAATCTAAAGCTCAAGAAGGAACAGAAATAATCAATTGAAACAATAAATACAGAGATTAGCTCTTGAGTTTTCCCTTGAATTGAATTCAGGATTAGATGATCAAACTTTTCTTCTCTTCAGCCTTAGGGGAAAAATTATATTCCATTATCTTAAAGTGAACATGTTTAATTTTAATTTTAAACCAAATTTTAGTCAATTTACAAATCTTTTTGTTTTTACTTGTCCTTCTTTGCAGGTTTTTCAATTATATTCACCTCTGGCAAAACCATAATTCTGCCTCTAGTGTCAGCTGAATTAAATATCTGAGCAGAGAAAGACGTTTTATTTATGGCTTTCACCATTTATGAACAGGAAAAACTGAGATCTGACTTTTCAAATGTACCAAAAAAATTAAAAACTCAACATATGATTTCAGATCAGTATTTTATTAGGGAAAAGTTGTCATCATTATGATAAGCAGTGATGGCCTAGTTTGAAAAAGTAACTAATCAAATTACTGATTACTCCTTGAAAATGTAACGTAGATTACTCATTAGTTGATTTGGAAACTAACAAATCAACTAATGAGTTACATTAAAAGTAACTTTTTCAGTTACTTTCAGCAGCTGCTAACAGCAACGCTTCACCAGCTGTGAATTCTTAATTGCAAGTTATTTTATAATAGTAACATCAACAATGCGTTTCCACTCGTAAGGATGAACTAAAGAGGTGATTTTTTAATGGTTACAACAGTGCAAAAAACAAAAAAGTTATAATTTAGTAATTTGTGCGTTTTTGCATATTTTTCCAGTATTGTCTGGAAAACTATAAATAAGATTTCAGAAGCGCAACGTGAAGCTCGACCTCGTTCACAGGTCATATATTAACTTGACATTAACAAAGACACAGCAGGACGGATCATCCAGGAAATGACGGATATGGAGACTCCAACTAAAACTAACTGGATGTCAGACAAATTTTGGGGTTTATGTCTGCTTATTTGCAGGCCCAAAAACTGCAACCCGCAACTTATTAAAACTGCAGTGACGTTAGAAAAAAACAAGCCCAGAACTGCTTATAATAATCAGACTTTGCGAGCGAAACTCATAATAGTTTCTGTTTTTCCAGCAACAAAATATGCATCTGTCTCTTCCCTTCATTGTTCATGTCTCTGTCGTTGCTGATACTGTCGCATAGAAACGGTGGTCACTCCCCAAGACACATAGAAGAAATAAAATTAAATTACAAAATTAAGTTAAGTTACAAAATTAAGTTACAAAAGAAAATAGTAACGCAAAGTGATTTTAATAACCATCTGTAGTCTGACTACTGGATTTGCAACATGTTAGATTACTCATTACTAAAAAAAAGTGCATCACTGATGGTAATAAGTAAATAAACTTAAGTCATGTAGCACATTTTATATGTCAGAAACCACAAAGTTCTTTAGAAAATAGCACATAAAAAACAGAAGATGAAACAGCAGGAGGACTGAGTGCAGTGAAACTCTGAAAGGTTTCAGATCTTCCACAACAGAAAGATGAAACAACTTTTTATTCATTTTATTCCACAAATTCCATCGAAAACAAAACGAGACCTGTTGGGTTTCCCTGCTGCTCGTTTGTGAGTCAAACTTCCTGAAGGAAAATCTCTGATGGAAACAACTGATCAGTTTCTACTGATCATTTTTACATGTCTGTATACATGTCTCATCCATCAGCGATCAGCTTCACACATACACACAAAATCAGGTTTATGTGAATTAAATGGAAATCTTGTGTTTTTGTTGTTTTTTTGTTTTGTTTTTTTTGCATTTTTGGGCTTAATGGACCAATAGAAACCTTTCTACGTTTTTAGATTTTTGTCAAAATTAGCAGGACACTGCTCATGTCCTGTTAATTCAAAATGTCCTTCTAGTGTGGTGTGTATTCTGACGAAATGTCCTTCTAAACCACATTTACCAACGCACACGCACATACACACACAGACGGTTTTTGTGTTTCAATATTTAAATATTTGATGAAAACATATTTTCATTTGTGGATATTTTCACTTCAAGGTTAGCTTTAGGCCTTAAGTCACTTTTACAAAATCTTCAGTTTTATAGCACAGAAAGGAATCATATTATTACCAATCATTCCCAGTGCAAATACTGACATGTGAAATACAAGGTCAGTGTAACAAACAACCAATGAGGAAATGTCCATCAGGTTTTGCTGCTACATGACCTGCCTGTCAGGTTTATGTGTATTAAATGTACATCTTGTTTTTCATGGTTTTAGGATTGATAAATGGACCAATAGAAACTATTCTACATGTTCAGAATTTTGTTGAAATTAGAAGGAAACTGCTGCTGTCCTGTCAATGCAAAATGTCCTGTGGTATTCTGACCTGCTGAAACACATTTACCAGAGCACAGAGCTGGTCTGTGCATCACGCTGCATGTCAGGACTCAGCATCAGCAGCCAGTTTGGTCCTTAGAGGAGAACGATCCACCGCCAACGTGCATCCCTGCAAACCCAAGTAACTGTTTCCACCGAGACGCACTGCTGCATCAGCAGAGAGCAGGGTTACAGGGTGTGCATGTGCCCACGTTTGCATTACTTACACCAGCAGGACTGTAAGCAAAAATAAATGTTCTTCATCCAAACACACATGACTTTGGATAATTTTCAGACTTTCTTGAGCTTTTTTCACTCTTTACAGAATTAAAATACTTTAATATTTTAGAAAAATAACCCAGATGACATGCGATAGTTATAAAAACACATTTATTTTGTGTTTAAGTTCATATTAGGAGTCATAACATGTCATAGAGATCAGGTCAGTTGATCTGTTTTCATGTAAATCCCAGATTCTCCTAAACAAACAGTAATTTTCCCCCCTGAATTTATGGAGGAAACTAGAGGAACTTATGAGGATTCATGTGTGAACACAGTAAAAATCATAGTTCTGAAAATATATTTTGAGTTTCTCCATATTTTGTGCAACCCAAATGTTCATAAAACTCTTATATTTGACATGGGGCATTTATATTTTTGTTCAGTGTATGTAGCTACTTCTGCGACAGACTGCCGACCTGTCCAGGGTGACCCCGCCTCTCGCCTGGAACGCAGCTGGAGAGAGGCACCAGCAACGCCCGACCCCGTTAGGGAGAAAGGTGGTCAGAAAATGGATGGATGGTATGTAGCTACTTATTAAATGACTGTAGCTTTAACTCCATACTGTAGCTGGAGTCCAAGTGGCCACAATAGCAGGGAAGCATCTCTGGTCCGTCTCTAGGAAAGAATCTCTGAATTTTCCAGACTGAAATCACGTTGCCTGTTTCTTCCAAGTAAGAAGGAATTTCTTTTGTTTTGGAGAAACAGCCATTTTCATCTGAAATCCAACCACTTCTGTGAATATAGTCAGCATTTATTTACAGAAATGAGCTGAAGAAATAATTTCTATTTTCAAAAATTTTTTTCTGCTCTGCAGGAGATTTAAAGATGAATATAAACCAAACTATAGAAAAGCCCCACATTTCATATAAGTTTCATTTTAAAGAGGCTCGTGTTAGAGAGAGAAATAAACTTTAACAATCTTCACACCTCTGCTGTGAATCTTCACACAGATCTCACTGCCTCTCTGTTGTATTTAAATGAGCTTCACACCACAGGATGCAGGACGAGATCCTCAATCAGAGACAAACGTACAAAACAAAGTTCACACCTCAGATCATGTGAATGAGGCTGCAGCTGACTGCCACTGCTGCCAATTTCAACCAATTACTAAAGAAACTGTTTGAGTTTCTAACTGAAAACCTGTCTGTGATGAGACCTGAAGCTTCTGCAACAACTGAGAAGCAGAAGCAAATCAGAAAGAATAACAATTTAATTATATTTACAAAGCTTTACAAACTGTGCATGGGATGCATGTAATGCAGAATCATTCACACCTGCAGCCTAAAACGTTTTTGAGTTGAAAACATGAGGGATGTAGAGTGACTTTCAGTTTGTGCAGAGCCCAGATTCACTCTCTGGATCTTCAGTTATCAGAACCAACTTTGCTGTGTGTTTCTACAGTAAAACAGTTAATCAGTCTTTCTCAGATCTGAGTCATCTGCAGTTATTCTGTTGCAGATTTCAGATGATGATCCATTCAAATTAAAGGCTGTGGATGAATTTGATTCAAACATTTTAAACTTATCTTACATCCAGTGGAGACAGTTTTTACGTTATTCCTGATGTAATTTGGCTAAATAGAATTTCAAACTTTTGTGTTTGTTGTAGTTTAATATTAAAAAGTTTAGCAGAAAGCTCCTGTTTCTTTGCAGCTCTTTCATTTATGAAAAAAAAAAACATTTAAGGCGTTAAAATCTGATAAAAATTATGTTCCTTATTCTTATACTGAGTGACTCATCTGTTCATTAGACGATCTTTGCTCTAGTGCAGTGGCTGTCACAGTGCGCATGCGCGGCCCGCTGCCTCCGCTGCCCCCTGCGCCGCTCGGAGCTCAGAGCGCAGGTTGCCCGGACACCGTCGCTGCTGTTCCCGCTCTCCCTCCGCCGCGGGAGCCGTTACTCGGAGACAAACTTGGTTCCTGTCACCGGACACCGAGCAGCCGACAGAAACAAACCGTCAGTGGAGGCGCTGTGCCCGGCTGAGCCTCCCTCGTCCCATCGGTTCACCTCGCGGTGGTCAGCGGACCCTCGCTGGAGGTAGGTGTCCGCTTCTGGAGCGCTGCTGTCGGGATGAACCGAGGGAGGTTTCTGCCCGGGTAACTTCAGCCCGCTGTTGGCTCTGCTGTCCTGCTGAAATACCAACTCTGTTAAAGTGGGATTGCTGTTGCAATGAGCGGCTTTAACGGGGAGTTTAACCGTCAACCGCGTGGAAAACACGGAACCGTCCCGTGGATTTCCTGCAGCTCAGGTTTTGTCCCTCTGACCGGACCAGCTGGTTGGACCGAGGCTTGTTGGTGTCTGATAAATAAAGTTAAACCAGTTTCTGAACGTTGTTGGTGTCGTTGGTCAGGAGAAACTGCTGCACCTGTTTGGAGGCACACCTGCGCCCTGATTGGTTCCTGTAATGAGCGTCGCCCTGGCTGCTGGTTTTAAATGGATGAGGGGAAACACCTGCAGAAACACCTGCAGAAACACCTGCATAGTGTTTCTGCAGGTGTTTCCCCCCAGAAACGCCTCCAGCTCATTAAGGCATCCTTGTAAACCCCGCAGGGCATTCTGGGTAGAAATAATCCACAGAATAAAAATGTTCAATTCAAAAACCCATTTTGTTGTTAAATTATTGAATATATAAAAAACGATGTGTTTTTTTTAGCTCACATCGTTTTAAATCTGTCACTCAGCCATCAGATGATCTTGATCAGCTTGCTGATTGGTGAAGCTGATCAGCAATATTTTAACACAACGATATTTTTCCAGCCTCCCATCACATCATTTCTTGAAGCAGAAATTAAGTCCACCCCTTTTGCTTGTGGTGACGCTTGTGCATCATATTTACAGTCGTACCAGAAACTTGTGGATACAAACGTTCCTACCGGAACCTTTTTATGTAAAACTTTTTCATGTAAAAGTTAAAATATATTTAATTATTTGAAATGACGAGTTAAAGTCCTGATCATGTGCTTTGGTCTCAACTTGCTCATTTTTAAAGGACATTTTTATTTACAGAGACTGAAGTGTCTAATTTTAAAATGTAAAATATCTTCCAGTTCTAGTGTTGCATGTTAATTAGCAACAGTAAAAATTAATTGCAATAAAGTAATTTACTGTCCAGCAAAGTTTGGCCTAAGTTTACATTTATTCAGTGAAGCTGACATGATGTAGCTCTGATGATAAATGATGGAAAATGTTTCTGTTGACTTGATTGCAGCAGTGAATCTGTGGTAACAACATTAGTGAACCAGAGCAGCTGAATAAAGTGAAATCCTGATTGTTGCATCACAGTTGAACATTTAATCCGTTTAAATACCAAACATCCACCGGGGAGATTTCACTGCACTTCAGCTGCTTTTAGTTTGAAGCATGAAGCAGATTTTCTTTTTGACATTTAGAGATTAATTATTTGCACGACTGGAGAATTTAATTTGCTCTGACATAAAATTGCACAAATTCTCATTGGAAAACACAAGGCGAGTAAAAGCTTTCTTTAAAGTGAATGCTTTGTGGTGCATCCTGATGACACCTGAACCCCTGGCGGTTGTTGGAGCGGCGGTTTGGTAGCCATGGCGGCTCCTGGGAAATAACTGACATGTTTCTGACGGTCACGTCTGCAGCAGCTGAAGGGAAAATGAGCTGAAACTAAATGAAGTTACAGCCGTCGCAGAATTAAAGCCAATAAAAACTAATTACATGGTTATTTTCTGGTTCCGGTGTGTTTTCTCTGTGGACCAAAAACCCAAAATTGTAATAATATCCAAGCTAATTTTGTTGCCTTATAAGAGGAAAGACTTTGAGCTCTGGTTGTTTATGATGTTCGGTCATAGAAATGTGGATTTTTAGTAGGGAAGCAAAATAAATCTGCATCAGCATCGGTATCGGCCGATGTTGGTCATCTTTTAACTGATCACAATTAATCAATTATTGATGCAATCGTCTGTCAATTTAGCAATCAGTTAATCATTAGCCAGAGCATTTTGACTCCATAAAGATCATTTGCTGAAAGAACAGAACATTCATAGCAGTAAAGCAAAAACTACAAAAAATAAACATTTCACATTTAAGATAAAAAAGTGTCTGTAAGTCTGGGATCCCCAGAAGTTCTGGAAATTTGATCTTGATCTGGTTCCAATTCAGTGAAAAAAATCTCATATTAACCACCTTTTCTATCCAGTTATTAATTGATTAATTAAAAAACAAAAGGCCAGATCAGCTACTCACTATTGATGTCAAGTAGAAAGACCTGAACTTCCCACATGTATAAATATATTTTTTTTCTGCAGATGCATCCTGGGCTGCAAATGATGAATCGTTTACTGAACAATATGTTGGGCGATTAAATGTTCTTTAAAAAGGAATATTACTTCTTAATGTTTTTATAATGTTGTATAAACAGGCTTGAATGGTTAAATGAAAAATCTACAGGTGTCATTTTTATTTGGTTAATGAATTAATCATCAGAATAATTGATAAATTAATCAATAACTAACATCTGCATCTCTAGCAGGATGAACATTTTCAGTCTATACTGACACTCAGTAAGTTTGTTAGAGAAATTACTGATGGTGATGATGATGATGATGTTGATGATGCTGATGATGGTCATGTTGATGATGGTGATGATGATGATGGTGATGCTGATGATGGTGATGATGATGATGATGGTCATGGTGATGGTGATGATGATGATGATGATGGCTCGCGGCTCTGATGCTCTGACAGCTTCGTCTTAACGAGGATTAAATTGAGGCGTCAGCTTCCTGTCTCCTCAGGTGTTCAGTGGAGGATCGTTATCCTGCTCACCTGCCTGCCGGCCAATCAGAGCTCTTCTCCATTTCAGCCCAGGGCCGGTGCGTTCAGGGAGCGTAGGACTCCTCTGTTAGTAAACGGTGCAACCTGAGCCCGGTATCGGGCCGGGTCGCCTCGGGTCGAGCTGCAGCTTCAGGTGTTGATGAGGACGCAGCAGTTCTCTGTTCAGTGAGGATTCG
Source organism: Poeciliopsis gracilis (assembly GCA_911649635.1). Classification (NCBI taxonomy): domain Eukaryota; kingdom Metazoa; phylum Chordata; class Actinopteri; order Cyprinodontiformes; family Poeciliidae; genus Poeciliopsis; species Poeciliopsis gracilis. The sequence continues at coordinate 1,009,112 of CAJVRI010000826.1, forward strand.
GTGTGGATATGATTTCCTGATCTGGAAGTCCGACAGGAAATCCTCCCACAGGGAAAACCGAATGCTCCCAGACTCAGAACCTTTCCACCGGTTCAGGCCCGGCATCAGGCAGAACCTGATTATTGAACCCATTCAGCAGCACTGCAGCGTTAAAGCCTTCAGCCGCACCACGTTCTCTGGATCAGGTTATTGTAGAAATAAACTGGTTGGGGCTGGAATGATTAATCGGTTATAGAAATAATCAACTGATTTAGTCATTTGCAGCATATAGTTACCGACTAATTGCTTGTACAACAAAGATTTACATTTTGCATTTAAGATAAAAAACATTATTTTCTGTAAATGTGTCCTACTATGGGGCCGGTGCGTTCAGGGAGCGTAGGAAGAGGGAAATTTAGCTTCACCTGGTTTAAATTCTAAAGGAAAAAAAAACCAAACAAAATCTCTTAAGATCATTTTGGTATCCAGTTATTAATTGGCTACTGCAAAAATGTATCAATTAATCTACAAAGTATCAAACATTCAATAAAGGAATGTTATTTTAGGCAATAAAATATTTTTCTTATTCAAAACAGGAATTTAATTATTTGTTCCTGGTGTCTTCCTGTTTGGTTCCTGGTCTCTTCCTGTTTGGTTCCTGGTTCTTCCTGTTTGGTTCCTGGTTCTTCCTGTTTGGTTCCTGGTGTCTTCCTGTTTGGTTCCTGGTTTCTTCCTGTTTGGTTCCTGGTCTCTTCCTGTTTGGTTCCTGGCGTCTTCCTGTTTGGTTCCTGGTTTCTTCCTGTTTGGTTCCTGGTGTCTTCCTGTTTGCTTCCTGGTTTCTTCCTGTTTGGTTCCTGGTTCTTCCTGTTTGGTTCGTGGTTCTTCCTGTTTGGTTCCTGGTTTCTTCCTGTTTGGTTCCTGGTTCTTCCTGTTTGGTTCCTGGTTTCTTCCTGTTTGGTTCCTGGTGTCTTCCTGTTTGGTTCCTGGTTTCTTCCTGTTTGGTTCCTGGTGTCTTCCTGTTTGGTTCCTGGCTCTTCCTGTTTGGTTCCTGGTTTCTTCCTGTTTGGTTCCTGGTGTCTTCCTGTTTGGTTCCTGGTGTCTTCCTGTTTGGTTCCTGGTTTCTTCCTGTTTGGTTCCTGGTGTCTTCCTGTTTGGTTCCTGGCCGTCTTCCTGTTTGGTTCCTGGTTTCTTCCTGTTTGGTTCCTGGTGTCTTCCTGTTTGGTTCCTGGTCTCTTCCTGTTTGGTTCCTGGCGTCTTCCTGTTTGGTTCCTGGTCTCTTCCTGTTTGGTTCCTGGTTCTTCCTGTTTGGTTCCTGGCTTCTTCCTGTTTGGTTCCTGGCGTCTTCCTGTTTGGTTCCTGGTGTCTTCCTGTTTGGTTCCTGGTGTCTTCCTGTTTGGTTCCTGGTGTCTTCCTGTTTGCTTCCTGGTGTCTTCCTGTTTGGTTCCTGGTGTCTTCCTGTTTGGTTCCTGGTGTCTTCCTGTTTGGTTCCTGGTGTCTTCCTGTTTGGTTCCTGGCTCTTCCTGTTTGGTTCCTGGTTTCTTCCTGTTTGGTTCCTGGTGTCTTCCTGTTTGGTTCCTGGTGTCTTCCTGTTTGGTTCCTGGCGTCTTCCTGTTTGGTTCCTGGTTTCTTCCTGTTTGGTTCCTGGTTTCTTCCTGTTTGGTTCCTGGTGTCTTCCTGTTTGGTTCCTGGCCTCTTCCTGTTTGGTTCCTGGTCTCTTCCTGTTTGGTTCCTGGTTTCTTCCTGTTTGGTTCCTGGTCTCTTCCTGTTTGGTTCCTGGCGTCTTCCTGTTGCTTCTGCGTTTTCTCCCAGCATCTCGACATCATACAGTTTCTGAATCGGCCTCCAGCCGCGGCGGTTCCATGAAGCAGGATGTTCTGCCGTTTTATGACGGACGCTGAGGGAGAACGCATTCCGGAGGAACTACTCTCATTAAAACCTCTGTTCTTCTCAGCAGGAAAAAGCTTTGAAACCATCCAGGAGATGGTGTGAAGCAAAAACTTCACGTTCTTTGATGCCTGCTTCTCCGGCTCACTGTGAGACTATTAATTAATTTCTGTGCTTCCTCTGAAGCTGCTGGACGCAGGAGCATTTAAAACGATCTGGATCAGCAGCTCTGAAGGGTTTTAAGACTTCTCCTCTGGAGTTAATATTTCACATTAATTACTCTGTGACCTCACAGTGACCCCAAGAATAAAAGGCTCCAGATTCAGAATGTGATTTCATTTCATCTTTTAGAAGTGAGTCATGTTGACCAAATGCTTTAAAAGACTTTGCTTCAGATGCAGCCGGGCTCTAAGATATTGAGCAATTAAAGACTTTTGGTGTGTTGCTTCTTCAGCACAATGATGGTTTAACTGAAACATGTAAAAAACAGTTAATTATGTGTTTGTGTCCGGTAATAATGCATCCAGGAGAGAAACTTTGAGTTTTCTCTCTTCCCATCAGCACCTCATGTTTAAATTATGACCTCTGACCTTAACTGAGGCAGCGAGGCCTGGTAATGATAAATCTCTGATAAGAATTCAAATGTTTTGTTATGATATATTCAAATGAATGTTTAGGAAAATCCCAAACTGTTCATTTTGTGGGTTGTTAGTTTTACAGTTTTTTGACACTGTCAATAAATATGGACACTTTTTAAAACATGATTAAATGCAGTTACTGTGTGCAGTTTAGTGATTAACACTTTGTGATCTGAAAGGAACGTGGACGAATCAGGGATCCACTGTTTGCACTTTCGATACGATATCTGAGGATCAGTATCACCAACGCTGATCTGACACAGAAAAACAGCTGAATTAACTTAAATTGTTTAGTTTTTAAAAAACTTGAACATAAATGTACTAAATCACATATTTATTTGCTATTATTTGCTAACACACCAAAAGCTTCACCAGCTGCTCAGACAGGAAATAACAACTTTAATGATTTCAGTCAGAGAAATAATAAAACAGCCAATACAGAATAAATAATAAATGCATAAACATGATCTGCAACAAATCTTCCAAATGATCAGAAAACGCAGGAAATCCTAAATATAATGTAAAATAAATAATAAAGCACAGAATGGATCTGGATCTGCTACGATACTCAATCAGGAATTGTCTTTATAATATCGGATCAATTCAGATATTAATATCTGATCAGTCCATCTGTAATTACCAATGGGAATTTGCTTCAGGAGCCGTAATCGCTGCCATGCAGTCGGACAGTTAACGAAAAATGGAGAAATAAATAGTTTCTACTGTTTTATCATCATCACAATATTAGCAGGAAATATGGAGATAAACTTTACATTCATGTGACTCACAAGATTCCTGACATGAAGCTCTGCTGCTGTCCACAGCTGATCCACTGGAGTCACACACACACACACACACCTCCCTCTCAGCTGCACTGTGTCTGGGTGTGTGTGTGTGTCTGGGTGTGTGTGTGTGTGTGTGTGTGTGTGTGTGTGTGTGTGTGTGTGCGTGTCTCTGTGTCTGTGTGTGTGTGTGTGTGTGTGTGTGTGTGTGTGTGTGTGTGTGCGGACTGCCCTCAGTCCTGACACGCTGCTGCATGTAAAACGGAGAGAGATTGATTAGACAATCCCCTGGAAGCTCTCCTTCCCCTCACCTGGCCTCGTTCCTGAACTAATCTGCCCACAGCCGTCACAAAGCAATTATTGCCACGGTGATAATTGTTTGGTTCTGTGGAGTCCAATCAGGCTTTTAAAACCGGGAACTGAAGCCGGGTCCACTGGGGGCGATTTAGGACTCCCTGCACTGAGACATAAAAACATCCAGACTCTGGAAAACCAGCAGGTGTTCAGTCACTGCGGAGAGGAAGAGTCTTTAATGAGCAGCTGGATGACATTAATGCTGCATTTAATTATTAAAACAATTATTTTAGTTTAAGATTCTGCAGGAAGAATCTTCAAACTGACCAGGATCTCAATGCAAAGAGGATATAAAGTTAATGACTCCATCCTCCATATCCTGAAACCTTCAGGCTGAGAGGTAATTAGCATGTAGCGACAGTGGAGAGGAAAAACTGCACTTTTAACAGGAAGAAACCTCCAGCAGAACCAGAGCCAGACTTGGAGTGGGAATCTTTTACCGTCTCAGGATTTGATTCTGATTTTTGGGATCCAGAACTCGGCAGGAGCTTCATGAGGAGCAGATCAAATGTTAGTGACCAAGTTAGACTTTTTCTGTTTTTCTTGTGATTGACTGGAACCTTGATGAAATGTGTTATTAGATGGATTATTCATGGGAAACAGTGAACATGCTGAACGTCAATAAACTGCAGAAAATTAAAACAGAACCCAGAATAGTGAGATTTGTTGAGTTTCAGTGACATTCAGTCCTGGACGTTAATTTGTTTCAATCAAATTCATATCAGAAACGGGTCGCATTCGAAAAGAACCTGTGCTGTTCAGACTGTCATAAAAAGATCGGATACAGGTCGCAATACATCAAGACAAAAATCGGACTTCAGTCACTTCAGGCTCCCTTTATAACAGTGAATCCACTGGATCCACTGAGATCCTGATGTTTGAATCGATTAGAAGAAATTTGGGTTTCTCCTCTGTGTCTGCTGCTGCTGTTGCTGCAGCTGTTGCTGCTGTTGCAGCTGTTGCTGCTGCTATTGTGCTGTTGCTGCAGCTATTGGCTGTTGCTGCAGCTGTTGCTGCTGCAGCTGCAGGCATCCAGCTGACATCCCCTGTCACCCCCTGGCTCTGGTTCTGGTTCTGGAAATGAATGGCTGTAGTAAAGTGGGCTGAGTGCTGAAGGGAACTGGACCGGAGCCAGTACTACGCTGCTGCTCATCAGAAGCAGCCGGTCCTCGGTTCACACAGTGCGGTCTCACTGGGTCCAGCCTTTTGGTTCTGGTTCTGAATGGCCTGATGTGGGATAAAACCCAGGGATGAACAGGAGCCGGTCAGCCTGGCTGGTTCTGCTCAGTTTGACCTTTCGCCCCTTAACCCTGCTGTTCCAGTCCAGTTTTGGTCGTGATGATGTCATTTAGCGCTGGATGTTTTGTGCTGATTGCTTCGGTTTGGACCCGGCAGGTGGCTGCACAGAATGTTGTGGGTCCAATAAAAGCTGCCAGTGGTTTGGATTTGATCAGGAATCTGATAATAATGTACAGTTTACTTGGATTAAATGAGATCTGAGCATTTTGTGATTCACACAAACAGAAGCATTAATGAAATGTAAATGTAAGCTGGTGTTTCTGCAGCATTTCTGTGCGGAGCAGGAAGTTTTCCCCAAAAACAGAAAGTTTTCTGTTAAATCTTCAACCTTACCCGAGTTACTGGACATAAGAAGTTAAATATTTAAATTTCATTAACTCTTTCAAACTAAACCTATTAGTAGATTTTATTTAAGCCCCTCCCCTGCATTACCCGCCTGCTTCAGTGATTTCAATGTTTTCTGGCCGCTTACATAAAGCACAGCCATTAATGCGTTATTGAAGATCTAATCCTGCTGAGAAAATAACTGTAAAGCTGCTGTTTCATAACCACACACACACACACACACACACACACACACACACACACACCATGACGGCGTCACACAGCTGTACTTCCTAAATTTATTGAAGGCAGACCTCCTGCGGTGCGCCTGCCGGATTAAGCAGGTTAATCTGCGTTCAGACCAGGATGAGGATTTTCTGCTGGTTTCTGTCTGTTGGATGTTTGTTGGAAAGTTGAACCCAAATGAATTGATGAATTTTATATCAGCGGAGAGCGAACAGACATAAAACTCATTGGGTTGAAACTCTGAACATCCTGGAGTTTTAATAACATTTCTTTTATTTCTGAAACATCCGCCATCTTTCTGATGAACTCTGCGCCATTTTTCTGTTGATTATTCATGAATTGTTTGATTAATTGAGAGATAATCTGTGAATTGAACCCATTTATTCATTGGAGTCACAAAAGGACAGAATGATGGATTCCTCTGAGTTTCACATCATTTTAACTGCGACATGTTAATGGAGTTTTTCCACAGCAGACACATTTATACTGGTCACTGCAGGAGAAACCGGATCTGATTGATGCCGGCTCAGTCCCATTGCGGGCCCAAACCCGAAACAGGAAAAAAACAGCGCCAGGAATATGACCACGCCAGGTTCCCGTTCAGCAGCTGAACTTTACCTGCTCACATCGGGCGAATAAAACTGCTGGAAATGTTTTTTTCTAAATAAAACAACCTGGAAACGTTGGGATTCGATTAACCTGTCGAATCAGTTCAGTTGAACCAAGTCAAACAGTTTGACCTGCTAATAATCCAGATTAACTCTGATTGGTTGAAACTGGGGCTGCACAGTGGCGCAGTGGGTAGCGCTGTTGCCTTGCAGCAAGAAGGTCCTGGGTTTGATTCCCGGCCCGGGGTCTTTCTGCGCGGAGTTTGCATGTTCTCCCTGTGCACGCAAAATACATTAATTGGTAGATTATGTCACTTATAACAAGATGTTTTCCATGTGAAAACAAAGCCGACCCGTTAGGTTGGACTCGGTGCCATCAGAACCTTTCAGTCCTGAAGTTTCACCTTCTGCTGAAGAGCAACTTGATGATCTGCTGCGTTGCCAACAACTGTTGCTCCTTCTATCAGGATAACAGGATGTAGAGGTTATGTTGATGGAATCATTAAAATCCACATCATTAGCAAACAAGCCATCAGAGTGTGTGTGTGTGTGTGTGTGTGTGTGTGTGTGTGTGTGTGTGTGTGTGTGTGTGTGTGTGTGTGTGTGTGTGTGTTCAACCCGCCCACGCTGTCGCTGTGCAGAAGTGACACAAATCCTCCTCTGCTCAGTATCTCCTGTATTTATCAGAATACAGATAAACTGTCTGCTGCTGAGTCCAGAGATCAGCATTCAGGTTCTCCCAGGTCCAACGTTGCAGCTTTGGCTGCTCTCTGCTGCAGCGTTGGGAGAAACGGGCCTAATTAAAGCAGCGGTCCAAACTGCTTCCTGGCTTTGGAGCAGCAGAACTCCCAGGTGTGAGAAAGTGTGTCGTCCCCAGCTTTTGGTTCAGCCTCAGAGAGTTGCTGCCTTTTGTCAGATCAGATGTTAGGAATGCTTGGTATGACAGAACGGTTTTTACCGTCCCACCTCGGCTGCTGAGAGCTCACAGGAGGAATTATTTGAGGTGCTGTGAGAACATAAAAGCCTCCACATGAAAGTTTTCGGCAGTAAAACCGGCCTAATAAACACGAGATAAAACTGGAGGACAGGAGAGGCAGCAGGAGCCGTCAGGGCCTGGATACCTGCAGGGGTCCGGCTGGAGGCGCATGACCACTTTAGTCTGACCTGCAACTCTGACTCTGACTCTGCTGTTTGTCTGAAAGCATCATTCACCGATAACAGAGTCTCTGTTACAGTCACAATACCGTCATGTTTCACTCGGCGCCTCTGAAAGCTTTCAGGCTTCCTGACTGCATTTCTTCTGGCTCCTTGGTGCAGATTTTTGAAAGCAGGTAGTTATTTTCATTTCAGACTTTAAGTTCCTGAGAGAGAGGTTCTCATCTGGTTAACAGCAGCTATACAATGAAGACATGATCAATAGATAACATGTGAATGAACGTCTCAGACATATTGGCAAGTTTAACCATATAGACTTGGAAATATAAAGGCATATTTACAAGTGGGTTCATAAAACTGTCATCAGTTCTCTGACCTATGAAATCTCAACTGTCTGCTGTGTGTGTGTGTGTGTGTGTGTGTGTGTGTGTGTGTGTGTGTGTGTGTGTGTGTGTGTGTGTGTGTGTGTGTGTGTGTGTGTGTGTGTGTGTGTGTGTGTGTGTGGCTCAGATTACACCTGGTTGTTGATAAACCTGTAACCCTCATTATTACAGAATGAAATAACTGGAATCCAAAAATATCTTCTGGACTCTTCCCAAGCAGAGCTCAGAATCCTTGGTTCTGATTCGGATTCTGTCGGGTCGTTCTCACTGGGTCAGAAACTTGTTCGCCTGCAGTCTGAAGCTGGATCAGATTATTTATGCTTCCCTGCATCTCGTTTTTATTACGCGTTTTTACGTGTTTGAATAAAAACCATGTTGATCTGATGGTTCATAATGACTCTGACTGATGAACATTAACAATGTTTTTGTTTCATTTTCTGTTTTTGGTTTTTGTATTTAGCCTTTCTGGTTCCTGTCCAAGTTGCTTTATAAACTAAAGTTTGTCTGAGTTTTGCTGTTGTTCTTTTATTAAAAACTCACAGCAGCCGTTTGTTTTCTGCCTAACGAGCGCCTCAGCTGAACAATTGGGAACCTAATTTGGCCTCGCTGCCTAATTGCTGCTAACATTTCTGTTCAGCAGGAGATTAATGATAATAATAGTTTAGTAGAATAAGATGAAATGATTCTTTTCTCAGGTCCTGCTGCAACATTTCTGCATGTGAGGCTTATGCAAATCAACCCGGATCTCTGGGGCTGTTTACAGCCTCTCTGGGTTTTAAAGCAGGTTGGCTCCATGATCAGAGAGTCTATTTTTATGCAGAGGTAAAAAACCTTTCTTACCTGCTCTCCCCCTCCTGTCCTGTTATTTTTTTCTGCTGTTCTTTAATCAGCGTTGTCTTTTTGCCACACGCTGAGCTCACCATCTGCCGCTGCTGTCAGCGCCTCAGGAAGTCATCGCTGTATTTCTGATTATCTGGCTTTAATCGCCTCCTCTTCAGGGAGACGCAAGGTTAGCAGGGAAAGCAGCTCGCATGAGGTCCAATAAAACCGCAGCGGTAAAATAAATCCACTCGACCTTCAATGTCTGGCCTGAACTCTCAGATATGAAAACATCGGAGCGCTGCTGCGTTATGTTACAATACTTTCTGTATTTTTGTTGCCATATCAACTTTAGCTTAATGTTCTGAGTTTTTTCCAACAGCTAAACGTCAGCGTTAATAAATGTACCAACTTTTCTAAGAGTTAATTATGAATAATTGTGCATGATACAAACCACAAGTCTTCATCTTTCCTTTACTCGCTGATCTGATCCATTTTGGATTATTTTGTTTTGTGCTTCATATTTTAATAGACCTGCCGATCAGATCCATCTAATCATGGTGAACTGGATCAAATTAAACAGGTTTTATAACGGACTATTTTCCTTCTTCACATGGTGAGATTTAAAATCAGCTGAATTCAGAGACTTCACACACATGAACTGGTTTCACCAACATTCAGTCGCTAACGGGAAATCTCTGCAGACCAACTGTGAATTCAGCCTGGAGGCTTTCTGGATCAGCTGGACGGGTTCTGTCAGAATCTGTGAGGTTCTGCAGTTTGATCCAGGAAACAAAAACAACTGAAAGCTGGAGGTTTGATATGACTGACGGGAAACCAGCACTCACAGCGAGCTGTAAATCCCAGATCATCTGCGACAAACAGTCCCAAAACAAAGATCGGCGTTACATCACCATAGCAACCGATACAACCTTTGACCTGTCAGTTTCTGACGGCCATGTTTGGTGTTTTTTCCTCCACAGTGGGACCTGAGAGGCTGAGGAGTGGGAGGCGTTGGACTGCATGAGGAGGCCGAGCGACGGGACGCTGGCCCTCACCTAGACCCCGCCCCCATCGACCCCTGACCCCGCCCCCATCGACCCCTGACCCCCCACACCGCCCTGACATGGTGAGACTCCTCTGCTTACTGGGAGCTGAGGTGAACCAGTAGCAGTAATCCCAGTTCCTCCCAGTCTCTAATGGTTTCTCACACCATCAGCAGATGTTTCCATTATGTGTGAAATCTTTGTCTATATTCTGCTGTGTTTTTATTAAGTAAGACATGAAAGACATGTCATCTTCTTCTTCATTTCTGATAGCAGTAAAAACCCAAACAGGTTTTTCCATTGCAGTTTTGCTAAACTTGAATATGGCAGGAAAACACCTAATCCAGCGCAAAAACATTTTGAGAAACAACATTTCAACATTGGAGTGTTGAAATGTTGAGCAAATTGATTTTTGTAATTTTAATTTGCACAATTTTATGGTTCATGGAGATGCAGCTACTAAGTCCAATATATATCAAATGACATCGATATTTATTGTCTTGAAATTAGCCTACTGTCTCTTTAAGAAACTCCTGCTCGTTCTGAAGCTCCACCTTCAGGAAGTCGTCACAACATGGCTCCTCTATTAGCCCTTTAACAACCTGTTTACCAGTTTTTCTGAGCAGTAGCTCCTATAATGAGCTCAGCTTTTCCATCAGGTGTTTGCTAATTGCTGCTGGCTAGTCTGAAGGAGCTGAGTGCTGGGGGAAGGTACTCTGCAAAGTCCAAAAATAACCAAAAGTTTTTCAGGGCGGATTGATGGTTCTGATTTGATCACAGATCAAACGTTTTGTTGCAAATAATCAGCAGAGCATCAAAAAGACTGAAGTTAAGACTGGAGCATGAAGCTAGCAGGAAGCCGCCATCTTCCTGAACTTCAGCTGAGCTGCAGCTAGGGGGCGTTTTGTTCTTTCATCTGGAGACGCATTTCCACCCTGAAAACATCAATAACGTCTTTCGGCTTGTCACTGAAAACCGTTCTGTCATCTGTCTTCCTGTGGAGGCTTTTCACAGGTAAACCCAAATGTTGAAGCAGTTTTCTCTGCTCTGAACGTCACGTGAAAGTAAATGTCAGCTCCAGGCAAACTGTGGATGTAATGAAGTCAGTGAGCGTCGCCGAACTCCTCCATCCTGCAGGTAGCAGGCCTGATGGAACGCCGGGCTCCGATCCAGAATCCATGTTGACGTCTTCATCTTTCATCTGAGCGCCGTTAATGTTTAGTTTTGTGGGTTATGGTTGTCGACACGACGCTCGCTCTCCTCCGCCTCCAGCAGCTCGGAGATTAGCTGGGCTGTGATGAACGACCGCACAACTCAGAACCGCCATGAATTATTAACGCGCCGTCATTGAATAACGCGCCGTAATGAGGAGCGCTTACAGGCTGCGGGATCGGAGGAGAGGATGGCACTTTAACAGGAAGACAAGATGGAGTGAGGCGGCGCGGCGACCTTTGACCTGATGGCTGGAAGAAGGAGGAGCTCTGGCTGGAAAAACCTGACATCCTGGTTCACTCTGCAGCAGAGAGAGGACAGCTCAGTGAGGTCACAGAGGTCAAAGTTGAGCAGATGAAGCTGAATCAGGGCCATGATGCTCAGACCTGCCGCAGCTCAGACCTGCCGCAGCTCAGACCTGATGCAGCTCAGACCTGATGCAGCTCAGACCTGCGCAGCTCAGACCTGATGCAGCTCAGACCTGCAGCAGCTCAGACCTGCAGCAGCTCAGACCTGATGCAGCTCAGACCTGCAGCAGCTCAGACCTGCCGCAGCTCAGACCTGCCGCAGCTCAGACCTGCCGCAGCTCAGACCTGCCGCAGCTCAGACCTGATGCAGCTCAGACCTGCCGCAGCTCAGACCTGCCGCAGCTCAGTTTATTTCTGAACCAGAGTCTGTAACTTCTATAAAAATGTTTTTTGCATATTTGTAAAAACTGTCACCATGTTGTGATGATTCAATATGAGGCAAAGAGTTCAGGTGTTTATCTGCGTTTCCTGCTGTAAGAGTCTAATTATCGGTGCGATGCTTTGCTTTGATGATCTGCTGCTGATAATCCCTCTCTGCAGCATAAAGCCCAAAGTTCTGATGGTTCTGTTCTGATGACCTTTGCAGCGCGGCGTCCAGCCGGGCTGGAAGTGGAAACACTCCTGCAAATGAGCGTCATGGAGGGAAAATGCCACTTCTGCTCAAAAACATCAACATATGAGCGTTTATATGGCCTCCGTTCATCTTCTTCTATGGTGGCTGTAACTGCTGCAGATCCTGGATTTATGCCTGCAGTTTTTAATCCCAGGTGCAGAACCAGAACCAGTTCTGCTCAATAAAACCGGCTCATTAGTTTTCCTCAGAAAGGCAGCAGCTGTAATTAAACAGCCGTTTAACTCGTCTGCCTCGGTGTTTTCATGCATGTGGGCAGTCGGGCGATGAAGGTTTGATTACAGCAGGGCTGCAACTAACAATTACTTGATTTAGTCTATTGATTATTCTAACGATTATCAATTAATTGGGTTTAGAAAAGCGTCTATAGATCAGACCGCTGAACTGTGTTTTAACTCGTTTATTTAGTTTGTTTATGTATAAAAGTGTCTGTAACGATAAAATGAAAGTTCTCCATGGTAACCTCCAGCGGCTGTGTGCTCTCTCTCTCCTCACCCTCAGAGGTCGTTCCGGTCGTTTGCGAACGACGACCGCCATGTCATGGCCAAACACGCCAGCGTCTACCCGGCGCCGGAGGAGCTGGAGGCCGTCCAGGCGCTGGTGTCCACCGCAGAGGGAGCTCTGAAGAAGGTTTCTGACTGGATGGACGGCCTGAAGGACCGCAGGGAAGACGTCCAGCTGTGATGACGAAGAGGAGGAAGATGCTGCTGAGACGAGTGAGTGGGATTATGGGCCGGTGGGAAAAACTCAGTGACTGTGCAGCTGTAGAGCAGACGTTGGTGCTGTGAGGTAATCCGGCGCTGGCCGCCCTTCCTCTGCTTAGCCCAGCTGGAGCGCCGGTTCTGTGCGGGGTGACCCGGGTCGGCCTGCTGGCCAAAGGTCTGCTGATCAGAGGCGACATGGAGCTGGAGCTGGTGCTGATGTGCCGACCCAAACCCACCAAGCTGCTGCTGTACACCGTCAGCGCCAACCTGCCGCTGCAGATCCAGGTACAGACCGTCGGCGCGCCGCCCCTTTAAGACACGCAAGGACTGGCCTTAAAGGGGCGGCGTCATGTTAAATCCATTTTCATCAAATTGTTTTTCCCTCATATAAAACAAATCCCTTAATCTCCATGGCAACCGTTCAGCTGTGCAAAACGCCTGGATGGACGAAGCTCCGCCTTCGAGACGAAGCTCCTCCTCCAAGCTGCAGAGCTACACAGCAGCTTTCATAACTTCGCTCCTTCAGACTAGCCAGCAGCAGTCAGCAGAAATAATAAATAAATAAAAGCTCAAATATTAATTTAAAAAATCCTAATTCTAGCTGCTACCCAAAGATCTCATTTATATATTTTTTCTGTCAGTTTTAATAAATGTGGCTGTTACTAGTGGGTGGATTGTTGTGGTGATAAAAAACAGTGAAAATGAACCTTCAGCATCACTGTTTCCATAATTTATTTCTTTAGTTTGTTGAAGGTTTTTTAGGCAGGAAAGGATGAGAGAATATAAAGTGTGTCGCAGCGCCCTGACAAACGGCGGCTTCACCTGCAGAGAGTCGCTGTGATCCATCCAGATCCCACAGGATCAGTCTGGATCCGCTGGGGTTTTCCTCCATTAATTACTCATCACAGCTTCTTCATCAACAGAGGAAACTGTCTGAGGATCTCATTTCCTGCCGCTAACTGCAGCCTGACAGGCGGAGGCCTGATGGATGGAGCCGGTTTCACCTGACAGGGAGGCAGCAGATGAAACGGAGCGCCGCGGAATGCAGACATCATGGTGCCGCTTACTTCCTGTTCATGTCGTCATGGAAATCAGTGCAAAATATTTAATTTTCTGAATTCTACTTTTCTGATTCATAAACCTTTGGAAAGCCACGGAAATTCCCATTGAAACATTAACAGATTTGGGAAACTGGGAAAAACTACATGAGGAAAAATAAGAAAAATTATACAAAATATACAAATTAAAAATATATATTTTCTAGACGAGGAGATTTCAGCAGGAAGAGGAATAAAACTCGGCTCGAATTAGCACGACTAATGGAAATAAAACAGAATTTTGCAACAGCAATGTTTCCAATAAACATGAACAGTGAATGTTCATGTGATGAATCGTTAAATCAGCGTCTCTTCCTGCTCTCTCTGTCTTTATCGGGGTCCAGCGATTGCAGTTTTCTGGCTGATTTTGACCTTAAAAAGCTCCATCTGCTGAGTAAATACTTTTGTCTGAAATGTTGCCTAATGCAGCCAGTAAGTTGCTGAGTTGGCAGCAATGTGGTCACTATTGTTGACTGCAAACGCAGACGTGACCTGGTGACCTGGTGGGCGGGGCTAATGGCCAAACTTCTCTCCTGGGATCAGGACAGAGGCTGATTTCAGACCGTTCCTGATTTAGATGAGATCAGTGGATCAGCTCAGCTTCACATGGAAGAATTGACGAGATCTTCCAAAATTAAGGAAATCAGCTGGTTGATGGACAGGTACACAGCCTCGTTCCTGGTTACTATGGTAACGGTGTCGCTCTGTTTTACAGACTATGACAGACGACAGGTATGAAGTCCGGTCGTGTGTCTCTGAGGCAGCGATCCGGGTCTGCAGCACCAAAGATCCCAGACTGACCCTGAAGATCACCCTGACCTCGCTCGCCATGAGGGAGGAAGAGGAAGATGATGAAGGTACTCGCTCGTTTCTCCGTCTGGTCACATTGAGGACGAACTGGATCATGGGAGGCGAAACCTGAGCCCAGAGGCTCGGAGCACTGAAAGCCGAGAGGCGATGGATCTGGGTCAGCAGCAGCCGGACGGAGGATTTCCTGAGAGGATCGACGGAAAGCGAGCCGCCCGTCTCCGTGGCAACGCCTTCTCTGATCCGATTGGAGCTCAGAGGCCGCTGTCCGTTTTAGACCCAGTCCGAGGCGGCGGTGGGAAACGACAGGAAGCCGTCAGCCTGCCGTCACCCAGCTTCTCTGATCTTCAGCGCTGTCTGAAGTTCTGGCGGTCCAGAACGGCGAGCCCGCTTCGGGTTTCTGCTCCCAAACAGCTTCGCTCTGTCGAGTGAAAACCGGCAGAAAAAACAGGATTGTTCCTCGTTCAGGTCCGGACAACAAAACATCTCAACTTTTCGTTCTGCTGGTGAATCGGAGCAGAAACGACTGATTACAACGTTTCACTCATTTAAAAGCATTAAAGCATAAAAACCTTTTACTGAATTAAATGACTTCAGTTCCCCTCCTCACCATCGGAGTTGCTATAGTTCCCACCATGTCCAAATCCATGCTAAGCGTGGGTCAGAGGTCACGGTGAGGGTTGTTTTTACAGGTCAGGTGACGAACGGCAGTTCATGACCCAGACGATGAAAACGGAAACATTCACTGTGATCCAGAGCAACGCAGCAATTGTTGAGTTTCTGCTCACCTGCAGATTCAGAGTTTATGATAAAACTTTATTCACCTCGCTGTGAAAACGCAGATCCTTGTTTCCTCCCGGATCCTTGTTTCCTTCCCAGATCCTTGTTTCCTTCCCGGATCCTTGTTTCCTTCCCAGATCCTTGTTTCCTTCCCAGATCCTTGTTTCCTTCCCAGATCCTTGTTTCCTTCCCAGATCCTTGTTTCCTTCCCAGATCCTTGTTTCCTTCCCAGATCCTTGTTTCCTTCCCAGATCCTTGTTTCCTGCCAGCCGACGTTCGGCTTTTATCTGAAGGTTTTTCTGATTTTATCTGAGCTTTATTACTTACAGTCAGCTGCTGTCTCTGAATGAAGGTGGAAATTACAATCCAAAGGAATATTGATGTTTTTTTATTTTTCATTCATCGGAGAATAGCTGCAAATAAATTAACTTTTGTTTCTAAGACCGTTAAAGAGGACGAGTTAAGGTGGACAGTTCAGCTGAAACATTCGTTTCTGCATTTCAATCAGCTACATTCTGCAGAAACACTTGGCTGCATTAGGAAGGATTTTAAAAGGTAATTAGTTAAAATTTTAATATATTTAGTGCAAATCTTCAATTTAGGAGGCTGGCTCTGTGATAGTAGGCGGCGGTATCATGGTGTGGTATGAGACTAAAAACTACCAGTTTTTAGTCTGTAATCTGGCTCTTTGTTGCCAGTTTTTAGTCTGTAATCTGGCCCTTTGTTGCTAGTTTTTAGTCTGTAATCTGGCCCTTTGTTGCTAGTTTTTAGTCTGTAATCTGGCCCTTTGTTGCTAGTTTTTGGTCTGAAATCTGGCCCTTTGTTGCTAGTTTTTGTCTGTAATCTGGCTCTTTGTTGCTAGTTTTTTAGGTCTGTAATCTGGCCCTTTGTTGCTAGTTTTTGGTCTGAAATCTGGCCCTTTGTTGCTAGTTTTTAGTCTGTAATCTGGCTCTTTGTTGCTAGTTTTTAGTCTGTAATCTGGCTCTTTGTTGCTAGTTTTTAGTCTGTAATCTGGCTCTTTGTTGCTAGTTTTTAGTCTGTAATCTGGCTCTTTGTTGCTAGTTTTTAGTCTGTAATCTGGCCCTTTGTTGCTAGTTTTTGGTCTGAAATCTGGCCCTTTGTTGCTAGTTTTTAGTCTGTAATCTGGCCCTTTGTTGCTAGTTTTTGGTCTGAAATCTGGCCCTTTGTTGCTAGTTTTTAGTCTGTAATCTGGCCCTTTGTTGCTAGTTTTTGGTCTGAAATCTGGCCCTTTGTTGCTAGTTTTTAGTCTGTAATCTGGCCCTTTGTTGCTAGTTTTTGGTCTGAAATCTGGCCCTTTGTTGCTAGTTTTTAGTCTGTAATCTGGCCCTTTGTTGCTAGTTTTTGGTCTGAAATCTGGCCCTTTGTTGCTAGTTTTTAGTCTGTAATCTGGCTCTTTGTTGCCAGTTTTTAGTCTGTAATCTGGCTCTTTGTTGCCAGTTTTTGGTCTGTAATCTGGCCCTTTGTTGCTAGTTTTTGGTCTGTAATCTGGCCCTTTGTTGCCAGTTTTTAGTCTGTAATCTGGCCCTTTGTTGCTAGTTTTTGGTCTGTAATCTGGCCCTTTGTTGCCAGTTTTTAGTCTGTAATCTGGCCCTTTGTTGCCAGTTTTTAGTCTGTAATCTGGCCCTTTGTTGCTAGTTTTTGGTCTGTAATCTGGCTCTTTGTTGCTAGTTTTTGGTCTGTAATCTGGCCCTTTGTTGCTAGTTTTTGGTCTGTAATCTGGCTCTTTGTTGCTAGTTTTTGGTCTGTAATCTGGCTCTTTGTTGCCAGTTTTTAGTCTGTAATCTGGCCCTTTGTTGCTAGTTTTTAGTCTGTAATCTGGCCCTTTGTTGCTAGTTTTTGGTCTGAAATCTGGCCCTTTGTTGCTAGTTTTTAGTCTGTAATCTGGCCCTTTGTTGCTAGTTTTTGGTCTGTAATCTGGCCCTTTGTTGCTAGTTTTTAGTCTGTAATCTGGCCCTTTGTTGCTAGTTTTTGGTCTGTAATCTGGCCCATTGTTGCCAGTTTTTGGTCTGTAATCTGGCCCTTTGTTGCCAGTTTTTAGTCTGTAATCTGGCTCTTTGTTGCTAGGTTTTGGTCTGTAATCTGGCTCTTTGTTGCTAGTTTTTAGTCTGTAATCTGGCTCTTTGTTGCTAGTTTTTGGTCTGTAATCTGGCCCTTTGTTGCTAGTTTTTGGTCTGTAATCTGGCCCTTTGTTGCTAGTTTTTAGTCTGTAATCTGGCCCTTTGTTGCTAGTTTTTAGTCTGTAATCTGGCCCTTTGTTGCCAGTTTTTAGTCTGTAATCTGGCTCTTTGTTGCTAGTTTTTGGTCTGTAATCTGGCTCTTTGTTGCTAGTTTTTGGTCTGTAATCTGGCCCTTTGTTGCCAGTTTTTAGTCTGTAATCTGGCTCTTTGTTGCTAGTTTTTGGTCTGTAATCTGGCCCTTTGTTGCTAGTTTTTGGTCTGTAATCTGGCTCTTTGCTCTCATTTTGTCCTGCAGTAGCTGATATCACTCTAATCTTCAGTGATTCATGCCTTCATCCTCTGATCTGCGGAAAAGCTGCATGTTGTCGCATCTCTTTCTCTCATCAGTCTTATAAATGTTTCTGCTTTATGTGTGTCAGAACAAGCCCCCTGCCCCCACCTGTTGCTCATTAGGACAGATCAGAGGGTCGACCTAATATATTTTTAAACTCTCCGTTCTTGTTCCTGTTTGTTTTTCCAGAGGAAGTCGATCAAGAAGAAGGCGAGCCGAGGCGTGAGGAAGAGGGGAGGAGGAGGAAGATGTCCTGGACAGACTGAAGTGCCAGGCGGCGCTGGCGGCGCTGGCGGCGCTCCGACACGCCAAGTGGTTCCAGGTGAGCTCAGCAGGTCCTGTGAGGATTGATCAGAGTAAAGACCCAGTTCTCCCTGACGACCTGATGCTGATTCCGCTGCTCCACCGTCTCGCCGTGTTTTGGTACGATGAAGGTTTTACCTGCTGGTTGCTGGTTTTCTCCCAGTAGAATCGTTTTCACCCATCAGGTTTCCAGCTCAGGCACCAGATTATTCAGAGTTGGTTTGTTTTTGTTAAGATCAAACAACCTGATGAAATATGAATGTTTTTTTATTCATATTGTGAAGAATCACATTAGAAATGTTTCAGTTTCACAAAAAATGCATTTATGGTCACTTGAGGTGGTTTTTAGCTTTCTGAAAAGCTAATTAAATAACTAAAAAGCCCTAATGGGGCTGTGACATGTGGCCCATGCCAGCAGTAATGTCTACTTACTGTCAGAAGGGATCCTAACATCAACATCTGACCAGATTAATGTTTAGCTTTTCTAAAGATTAATCTGGGTTTCCATCAAATTTCAGTTTGTAAATTTAGAAATCAGTGCAAGCAGTTGATACATGAGGATGATTGACAGCACTAAGACCCTCCTTCTGTCTCTTGATAGGTTGATTTTGACCAGGAGCATTTCTGCAAATGGTAACCTAATCAAAGGGCCTGTGATTTGACTAGGCCGTTGCACCATCTTGAGTCTAAAATACCAACATTTTCTAAATGTTTAAAGTTTTTGTGTTGGATTAAAATTAGAAAATGTTTATAAGAACAATGATAGCCTGTTGACCTATTGCAGGGTCAAAGGTCAGAGGTCACGGTGTCTCGATTCAAAACTGAATCAAACTAGATGAATGAGGTTTGATCTAGTTGAAGGTTTGATTTCCTCTGCTCCAGTAACACTGACTAAACCTCCAGTTCATGGCCGTCAGCAGCTTGTCGGAGCTCCGGAGGTCGTGACCTTGCCTCTCTCTGCTGCTTGTTGAAACGCTCCTCACGCCTCCGTCTGTCCGTCAGGCCCGGGTCGCCGACCTCAAGTCCTGCCTGGTGGTTCTGCGGGTTCTGAGGGACGTGTGCAACCGGCAGCCGGAGTGGCAGCCTCTTCAAGGATGGGTAGGTGCCGCTCAGCGCAGGAGCTCCCAGAGGTCATGACCTCTAAGCCCCTCTTATGTGTGTCACTTATGTGTCTGCGCAGCCGCTGGAGCTGATCTGCGAGAAGGCCGTCGCCACTAGCAACCGTCCGCTGGGTCCAGGAGAAGCTCTGCGCCGGGTCATGGAGTGCGTCGCCTCAGGGATCCTGCTACCAGGTCAGAGGTCACGGGCCATTCCATTCCAGCTTTATTTAGAAAGCACTTCAAAAACAACTCTGTTGTACAAAATAACCAGAAATAAAAACAAACAATATGATAACGGCAAAAGCCAACGATTTCAGCTGAGTTAGCTGTTTCATTAGCTAACTAGTTAGCTGTTTCATTAGCTAACTAGTTAGCTGTTTCATTAGCTAACTAGTTAGCTGTTTCATTAGTGAACACAGATCTAATATGACTGTGTTAAGGAATTATATTACACATTTTTCCAAGATGTGTTTTTGTGGCAGTGATTCCCGTCATACATTAGCGGCTACAGTTACCTTAAACATTAAACATGTTATGTATCATATACATAACAGATGTTGGAAACGTCCCGGTGATGATGAGCTGCATCATGTCAATAGAGAAACGATTCCCTCTCTGCTCCTCCATTTCTGTATAAAACAGGTTTATTATTGGAAAATCAAATCAAAGTGGGATTAAAAAGCTGCAGAAGCACAGAGAGCTGAGAGAGCAGAACCGATTCAGTCTGTTTCAGAAACATGAACCGATTCACCTCCATCCTGAGAACCACTGCATGTTTTCCAGCCTGAGCCTCAGTCTGCTAAATGTTTCTGCTTCGCTCCAATAAACACAAACGTCCTCTGATGTTTTCTTTCCTCGCTTCGTTTTCTGATCCTCCGTCCGGGAATCCTTCACATCTTTTCATCAGCAGAGAGTTCGACCTTCTGGCGACGTGAGCTCTTTGCTAACAGCCTCTCAATCATTCAGGAGCTTCTTTTTCAGGCTGAATTTCACAGAAAATAGAAAACGACGGTTTTTTTCTTTGTAATTTTTTTCTCTGAGGATTTTGTTGGCTCCAGTGGCCGGTATTTTTCTGAAAGTAGGCTGACGGGAAAGAGGAGAAGACATGCGGCAAATGTCTCCGGGGCCGGGAGTCGAACCCGCGACGGCCGCATCGGGGACTCAGGCCTCCATATGTGGGTTGTGCTAAACGCCCAGAAAGCCGAGGGTCAAGGCCAATGTAGACACAAAAAGAGAAGAAAATTTACACCAAAAAACTTTTTTTCAGAAAAAATGTGAAAATATCTTTAAAAAGAAAAAAGTTCAACTTTTCAAATTCAAAAATTTACAAGTTTTTTCTACAAAATTTCTGAGTTCATTCTGGCAAGTGTTTTACTTTTCCAGCTCAAATGTTTCTGGTGTGACATTCAAGCATTTTGGTGGAAATTTGCTCCGCCTCTTTTTTCTCTCTGCAGTGGTCATAATACTGCGTAGAAAACAGAAGACGGATGTTTTTCCTTATTTTGAAAACCTGTGTGTGTGTGTGTGTGTGTGTGTGTGTGTGTGTGTGTGTGTGTGTGTGTGTGTGTGTGTGTGTGTGTGTGTGTGTGTGTGTGTGTGTGTGTGTGTGTGTGTTTTGGTGCCAGGAGGCCCAGGAGTTCATGACCCCTGTGAGCGGGAACCCAGAGACGTTCTGTCGCAGCTCAGCGCGCAGGAAGCCGACGCCCTGACACGCAGCGCCCAGGTGAGTCCCAAACGTCCCACATTTCCACGCCGTCCCCAAACCTGGCAGCTCAGACAGCGTAGCATTAGCATAGCAGCCTAATTTAAGCATCTTGTTGCTCAAAGGCACTGTGGTAAGGAAGTCTGGAGCGCTTCCTGTTGGCTTGGGGCCCCAGACCGCTAAACGAACAGACCCGATCTCACCTCTGCTCCACAGCGGCTCTCAGCGGTTCTACAGGAAGCAAAGTGGCTCAGAATTCATTCAGGAGGCGTTTTATTTAAAACGATGCTCTGATCTCTGCTGGAGATGAAGCATTCTGCAGAACTTCTTCACTTTTTTACACCCAGAATCCGTTTTTATGAGCTCTGACCTGCGGAGCATCATAAAGCCTCTCCTCCTGTTTTCCTGCTGTAAAACTGAGCGCGCTCATTAAGGGGCGTCCCGCCGAGGTTCGCCTCTGCACCGCCGGCAGCCGCAGACTCAGCAAGTTCCTCCAGGAAGCAGCGGAGCTCAGTTTAGGAGCAACTTCTGAGTGAAACGTTGTTAAAGGCTTAAAACAGGAGCCATGTTGTGAAGGAGTTTCAGAAAGAGTCGGAGTTTCTTAAAGAGACAGAGGCCCAATTTGAAGCCATTAAATTATGTAGCCAAATATCTGCTAAGTTATATACAGCATGTTTTTAACTGAAGGTAACACTTGAGTGAATCATATAATACTGTCCAATTAAATACTCCATTAATTTTTAGATTTGCTCTATACTGGTAATACTTTGTTTTTAACATACAAAATCCTTGTTCATGTACATCTGAGTTTTTTCCTCACTAAAGCTATAAAATTATTTCCATGTTTGTGTTCATTTAAACTATTCTCTGAATCTCTCCCTCACATTGAAACTTCATAGAAATTATTTCCTCCTGGGAGGTTTCAGCGTTTTTAATGCATGAAGTTTCCTCAACACTCCGAGCTTCTGGGGTAATTATAGCCAATCGATCAGAAACCCACTGGTAGCTGTGCAGCCTGTTCCTGCTCTGTTTTTAACCCTCTGTGTGTGTGTGTGTGTGTGTGTGTGTGTGTGTGTGTGTGTGTGTGTGTGTGTGTGTGTGTGTGTGTGTGTGTGTGTGTGTGTGTGTGTTTCAGCATGCGCTGCGCCTCATTGCGTTCGGTCAGCTGTACAAGGTTCTGAACATGGATGCTCTGCCGGCCACCAAGGCTTCTCCACGGCTGCTGGAAGGTCAGAGTTCAGGAAGTTTTCTGTTGTTTTGAATGTTTTCTGTCCAGAAGACTTTTCATCCTCCTCCTCCTCCTCCTCCTCCTCCTCCTCCTCCTCCTCCTCCTCCTCCTCCTCCTCCTCCTCCTCCTCCTCCTCCTCCTCCTCCTCCTCCTCCTCCTCCTCCTCCTCCTCCTCCTCCTGTGTGAATCCTGTTCTCTGTGTTTGTTTTGCTTGCAGGCGGCTGCCTGAAGAGGCTGCGGGACGACTCAGGCTGGGAAGACAAAGACTTCACCAAACGGATGAAAGGTGATTTAACTTCCTGGTCTCAGCTCTGAAACATGTGCAGCAGCTGGAAGCCGATCAGGTCTGATCAGTTTTTAGTTGGTTTTTTGTCTTCAGTTCAAAACCTGAGTGAAGCCCCACACACAACCCACCTCCTTTAAATTGGTGTCAAACTTTCATGCAGCAAAAATTTTAATTTGTTCTGCTATCGTTTTGAAGATTTTAATAAAAACGTTCCCAGAGGTCATCATCAATATCTCCAAATTAAAGCAGCACGATGTGTTTCTGGTCACATTTAACTGGCAGCAAACAAATTATGTTTAAGAAACTGATATGTGGGAGCAGCCAGAGATTTATTTCTTTCTGTGCTGGTTTGAAGATCCCAATGTCTGAAAATATTTGAAATAATCTTCCTGAGATGGAAAAAGACAAAGTGTTGAACATTAAAGCAGAATGTTGTGAGAAAGCTTCAGAAAGCAAATTACTGTGAGGCAGCGCAGAGTCTAATAGCTGCAGATAAATGGTATCGACTGAAGACTGGAGTCAGAACAGAGCTCCTCTGTGTGTGTGTGTGTGTGTGTGTGTGTGTGTGTGTGTGTGTGTGTGTGTGTGTGTGTGTGTGTGTGTGTGTGTGTGTGTGTGTGTGTGTGTGTGTGTGTGTGTGTGTGTGTTGATGTTGAACAGCCTTTGTAAAAGGTGAGAAAGTGACTCACTGAAAGCGTTGGAAACCAGGCGGCTCCAAACGGCCTGCAGGTTTCATCAGAACTCCAGACTCGTTGATCTGAAGTTCAGTGCATCAGAGCTCCATGAAGCCAGACCGTCCAGATTGATGGATGAAGTCGCTGCTGGACGTTACTGGCTGAAACATTGTTTTCATATTTGATGAGATTCAAACAGTGATATTTATGATCATTAACGCCCCCAAAACCTCGCCACCCCCCGAGAAGTTAAGGTATCACATAGTCCTGCTCTGGATTTCCCAAACATGATGAAAGAATCAGGTTTTTTGAGACAATAACATTAAAACATGATGGAAATATTAAAACTTATATTTTAAATGGCACTGCCCCTTTAAAATCTGAACATGTGAAACATTTATTGATCTGCAGCTGATGATTAATATTTATTGGTTGAGGTATTTGAAGGCAGTTCATCTTGTTCTGTTTGATGTTCAGAAATAATGATCAGCTCTAATTTTACTGGAGGGATCAATCCTGCTGCTTCAGCATCACAATTATCTCACTGCTTCCTTCAACAGTCAGTCAGGGCAATAACACCCCCCAAAACCTCGCCACCCCCCAAAAACCCATCAGCACCTTCATCCTCTTCCTCTCCATCTGTCTCCATCTCCTCTCCTCAGGACGAAGCTGCTGCTCCCGTCACTCTCTCCGTTACCCGACCTTCTGACAAAAGACAGCTTATAATTTTGATAAACATCAACTGTAGGAAATCTGTCATCATTTTTAAAGAACCATCATTTTATTTCTTGTTTCCCAGAAAAAAAAAGTCAAGAACGATGAAAAACATTTTCATTTTCTCCTAATTATTTGTGGCAAATGTGGAAAAAAAGCACATAGTTTCCAACTAATGAAGAAAATCAGATCTGATTTTTTAAAATAAATATTAGTTTATTTTTAATCTAATAAACTAGTTTTGATATATATTTACAGAAAACACAGTTTGAAACTTGCATTTATTATATTTATATTCAAAAACATCTGTTTTAAAAAAAAATCATTTTCAGTCATAAAAATCCTGCATAACAAAAGAAGCCTGATTTTCAAAGAATCAGGCCAAACTAGTCGAGTTCAGCGTATCAGGATTGGCTCCGCCCTTTACTCCACTCTGGCCCCGCCCCCAACTCCACTCTGGCCCCGCCCACAATTAGCCCTGCCCATTGTCAGCTTTTGCTCCACCTTAACTTTAATGGCTTAGACTAGACTGACAGAAATCATTTCATGACGACGCTGCAGGAACAGAAATCAACTTTTCTAGCTGTACATTGTAATGATTTAATATTTAATCAATTTTCTAATAAACTAATTGAACATGCATTTAGTTTTGTGGTACATTAAATTAAGCTCATTGTTTCAGAAGTCCTGGCCTGAACATAAGTCATGTTTCCATATTCTGTGTATAAATAAGACGTTTTTCCTCTGGAAATAATATTTCTCTGGACTTCAGCTGCTAAATAAAATAAACTCCTTCTGCACTCTTAATAAACTGCAGCAGTTGTTCCTCCAGGCTTTTCCATCCTGGCATCCTGTTAACTTAGACCTGTGCACCAGCATACTGGTAAAAAAAAAACAAAACTGTTTGTTACAGATTTAACTGCATCAATATTATTTATGAATAAAAACAGGTCAGGTTTATCTCTCATGAATCTGGGATTAAAATGGTCGACACGTTCAGTACCAACATCTGTACCAGCGGAGCCGTTAAACGCCTGCTGTCAGGATCAGAAACCCCTCTGAGGATTGATTGCTTCTGTCTGGTGTTGCAGAAAACATCCCTCAGGTGGGATCCGGACCCAACGAGCCTCAGGATCCCATCCGTCCTCTGGACCTGGCTTTGCTTTCCAGCTGCTTCTTTCCTCTGCTGGAGTTTTATTGTTGAACCTTCAGACAACTGCTTGTTTTCTCTGTCTAAAAATACAAAATTCAGGAGTTTTATGTTGTTTTTAATACATTTTTACGTGAATAATCTGCTGTAAGTTAAAGTTGAACCACTGGGAGCAGAGACGTTTTTCCTCTGATGTTTCGTTACATCAGCTCATTATAGATTCTCTGAAGGAACATTAACGGCTGCTGATGGTGGGAATTCACCTGAGGACGGATCAAAATAAGGAAAAGCTGCTGAGTTGTGATGCAGAACGTGCAGCGTCACTCTGGAGAAATTAATCCACAGCTCCAGGTTGTCAGACAGAAAAACACAGAAGAAGAATCGCAGTCAGAGTGGAAACATTTAAACCTTCTGAGTCCAGATGATGTTTTTAATTAACTTGATTAACAGCTTTTTATTTTAATTAGTGCTAAATTATCACCAAAGACCAAAAAAGCCAAATTTACTGATGCAAAATCAGCTTTTAATTCATGTATTAAACTTTTATTAATAATATAGGAAGCTTTTCAATCAAAGAGTGGCTCATTTTCCAAATAAATTTACAAATTGTGTGAATTTATTTTAATAAGATAAGAGGGAAAAAACCCTTTCTAAGTTTGGGATCTGCAAAATATAAATATGTAAAATCAAATATTGATTTAATGATATGTTGATAAATCAGCGCAGAGATTGTTGCATCATCACTGAAAGTCGATCATTCTTGAAATCATAAAACTGAAAATATGAATAAGTTAAAACTTCAGAGAGAATCAAACACTGGTTCGGTTTCCGGTTCTGGTTCTGCTCCAGGTTTCTTCCTGTAACCAGGAAGTTGTTCCTTTCCACTGTCGCCACATGCATGTTCAGCATGAGGAATTTCTCCAAAGTCCACCATTTGATCATCAATCATCCAGCTTCATTTTGAAAACATTTGTTTCTGTTGGATTATAATCTGAATTGGGCCGTTTTGTTTTAGATTAAATCTCTGACAGGAACAACTGGCATTAGTTTGATTTTGTTAGACAAATATTTCTTTATTGGGTTTAATTTTCTAAATATTCAGAAATGTTTTATGTTTTTTAGCGATTTTTGGGTTTAATATCTGCGTGTTTGTTTCTGTAGTGCTGGACTGGAGGATGACCGACCCGAACCATCCCATGAACGCCCTGATGCGTCTGAACCAGATCCATCCGGGCCTTCAGTACCGCCTGCTGTGCCAGTCGGGTCCGGTCCACGCGCCGGTCTTCACCATGTCTGTGGAGATCC
The DNA here is from genome assembly GCA_911649635.1 of Poeciliopsis gracilis. Taxonomy (NCBI): domain Eukaryota; kingdom Metazoa; phylum Chordata; class Actinopteri; order Cyprinodontiformes; family Poeciliidae; genus Poeciliopsis; species Poeciliopsis gracilis. The sequence continues at coordinate 1,035,159 of CAJVRI010000826.1, forward strand.
AGGGAACCACATACCAGGCCAGCGGGAACTCCAAGAGGACGGCCAAGCTGCAGGTGGCCCTGAAGGTACGGCCCGGTTCTCCAGAACCCACAGACTTACAGACCCAATGGTTCTCCAGAACCCACAGACTTACAGACCCAATGGTTCTCCAGAACCCACAGACTTACAGAACCAATGGTTCTCCAGAACCCACAGACTTACAGACCCAATGGTTCTCCAGAACCCACAGACTTACAGAACCAGTGGTTCTCCAGAACCGGTGGTGGTGGGAGCACTTCCTCTACTTTGCCATCAGGAGAGATAACTTTATTTAGTATTGAAGCTAATATTGAAAACGTTTCATGTGTTTTACTTTCCCTAAATTCATTTTTCTGCATAAATTCTAAACAGCTCATTTATTGGTCCGTTTTCTGAACTTCAACATCTGTGTTGAAGTTTTGGTTTTTAGTTAGTTTCCAGTTCCCAGCACTGCTTAGTGCCTTGCTCAGAGACGCTGCGTCCAGGCGCTCATCTCCACGGTAACGGTGAACTCCAGTCTCTGGCTCCCTGCAGGCCCTGCAGGCTCTGGGATTCGTGCTCGCCTCCGACGGGGACCTGGACTCTCTGAGCGCCGATGAGAAGTCTGACGGAGAAGGAAAGAACGACAGGATGTCGACCAGCTCCAGCTCCACATCCGTCGCCTCCTCCACGGAGACGCAGGAGGTGGGAACACACACACACACACACACACGCTAAACACACACACACACACACACACACACACACACACACACTAAACACACACACACACTAAACACACCGAAACGGTTCCTGAAGTGTCTTTGTGCCATAAAACAAACTGGAAATCTGTTCAGTCTGAGGTGGGAAGGTGTTTTGTTTCTGTTTCTCCTCTGATGTTTATGGTATTTTTAGATGGTTCATTTATAAACAGCGACTTCCTGTTTCCTTTGCTGCTGAACTGATCCAATCCAGGTCGGTTCAGATTCTGCTCTAAAATCCATCAGATTCTGGTGATTTGACTAAATGATGAGTCAAACTTAAGGCTATGAATAATTATATAAAGTGTTGTTAATTTAACATCACCACAGAACAACAGGGGCTCTGATTGGGATTCACCGGATCAGAACCGTGACAACCCGTTAACTCCCAGCATGCCTCTGTGTCTCAGTCCAGAGCTCCGGGTCCGATCCTGACGGCGGGCGGGAAAAACCCGGTGATGGAGCTGAACGAGAAACGGCGCGGCCTGAAGTACGAGCTGATCTCCGAGAGCGGCAGCAGCTACGACAAACGCTTCATCATAGAGGCATGAACACACACACACACACACACACACACACATACACACACACACACATATACACACATATATACACACATACACACACACACATATACATGCACACACACATATACACACACACCTACACACACAGATATACACACACACACCTATACACACACACACACATGCACACACACACACACACACACACTTACTAAATGCCAATTTTTTGTTTTTTTGTAACTTTTTATGTATATTGTCTGACCCGTGACCCTCTGCCCTGTGACCCTCTGACCCGTGACCCTGTGCCCCGTGACCCTCTGTCTCCCCCTGCAGGTGGAGGTGGATAAGCAGGTGTTCCGGGGAACTGGTCCCAATAAGAAGGTAGCCAAAGCCAGTGCGGCGCTCGCTGCTCTCAACAGCTTGTTCTCTGGATCCAAACTGACCAATGTGAAGAAGAAACGCCTCAACAACCCGGCAGTGAGTTGAGCTCTGAGGGAGACTGCGCCCCCCGCAGGCCACTGGCTTCAGTTCAGCTCTGATCTCTGTGTCTGCAGCCGAAGCGACCCCTGACCTCCGTGCTGACCATCCCGACGCTCGCCGCCAGAGCTCCCCGGGTCCCCGTCCTGCCCAGAGCGCCGTACATCAGCACGCCTCCCACACACGGCTACATCCCCCCTGGTGGGTCCGGCTGCAGATTAAATCATCTTTCAGGATTAAATGAAGATTTTTCTGCTGTTTGGATCAAAACATGAAGAAAAAACTAGAATTTCCTTTAAAGATCTTCTGAACGTTTCAGCGGCTCGTTTCTGTTTCCTCATGATGGATTCATACCTGGAAGACGAACCTGCTGAAATCCTACATGCTTAGTTTCTGGTTGCCATGGCGATTGGCACATTTTCTTGGCAGCAGAGGAAGCCCGCAGCATCACTGTTCATGACTGAAATGAACACCTTCTGTTCCTGCTGGAGACGAAGGTTCACTGTGAGAACGTTAGAGTCTGGTTTCCTCTCAGCGCCGAGACTTTATCACAAAACATGTTGGAGCAAAAACTGTAAAAATCTACAGACATTTTCAGTTTCAATTAGTTTAAAATGTTTCTGAATGTTTTCAAAGTTTATATTTATTCTAAACTCGGCTTCAGGAAGGCCGTCTCAGAGTTTTGCGTTTCAGATTTATGAAGCTTTACTGCATGTTTGGACTGATGTAAAAACATGTAACAAACTGCAGAAGAAGAAAAAAACAGTCAGTTTTGATCTAAACTCAGTCTAAAAAATGTTTAGCAGGAACTTTAATTTTTAAAATGTTCTTCAGTTTTCATTCATTGAATGGGATCAATTATGCAAAATGTCCGTTTGGGTCTTTACTGCTTCTAGAAAAACAGATTAAACTGTTTTCTGACGGTGACAGATTTTGTCTCCTCTGCAGGTTTCGGTGCTCCGTACGGCTACAGCCCTGCTGCCCCCCTCCCTGCCTACAGTAAGCCCCCTCCACCTCTGATCAATAATCAATAATCCATCCATCATCCCATCACTCCAGCTTCTGTTCTTTGGCTCTTCCTCAGGTCTTCCCTCCAGATTGCCCTCAGTAGTTGTTCCCGTCATCAGAGTTCCCCCCGTTTACCCCGTCACCCACCTGTACCCTTATTAGCCCCGCCCACCTGTTCCCCTGCTAGCCCCGCCCACCTGTACCCTTATTAGCCCCGCCCACCTGTCCCATGCTAGCCCCACCCACCTGTTCCCCATGCTAGCCCCACCCACCTGTTCCCCTGCTAGCCCTGCCCACCTGTACCCCCATGCTAGCCCCACCCACCTGTTCCCCTGCTAGCCCTGCCCCCTCCACCCGTTAAAGGAATATCCCCACTAAAGCTCAGGATCAGCGTCTGACTTCACACTTTTCAGCTACAAACTGTTGAGTTTAATTCTGCAGCTTTAAAACAGAAGAAGAAGAATTATGTTCAATAATCCAAAAGATTTGAACCCAGAAACATCTTCTTGTTTTCTCACCTTCAAATCTGCGTAAAGTGACTCAACATTCCACATGTAGAGGAGAATCACTCACAACCGGCTCCACTGATCAATAAACTCCAACGTTTGACCTCTGAATATGTTCAGGATGATTATGTCTAATCACACCAGGCTGAAGGAAATAAACGGATCTGAAGCAGGTTAGATTTATAATCAGCAGCTTTTGGAAAAGAGTTTTTCTGCTGCAGGTTAGAAAGTTTCAAAGTTATCGTCCTGCTGAACGGAGCTGAAGTTGCAGCCTGAATGGATCCTGTTGGCTTCAGGGAGAGCAGCTCCGTCAGCAGCTCCGTCAGCAGCTCCGTCAGCAGCTCCGTCAGCAGCTCCGTCAGCAGCTCCGTCAGCAGCGTGGTTCTGCTTTAGTTTGTGGGTTTTTGTCATTTTTGGTTTTATATTTTGTGTTTGAGATGTTTGTTGTGTTGAGGATAAAAACTGCAGCTGATTTGAGCCGGAACCCTCTGCAGTGACGAAGCAGTGACGAAGCAGTGACGAAGCAGTGATGAAGCAGTGAAACCCAGAATGTGTCGGATATTCCTTTAACTTTCCCTCCTGCGTTTCATTCGCTTGTTTTGGGTTTTTTGGTGTTGAAAAGTTTACAGCGATCAGTTGCACTGAAAACATTTTCCTTTCACGTCTCATCAACTGTTTACATTTGCTACTGTCTTATTTTGACCTGGCTGTTAATAATAATATTTTTAAATAAAAATATTTTTGTCAAATGTTGATTTTTATTATTATTTTTACAAAAAGTTTTTCAGCAGAAAAATCAGGACAAACTGCAGTTCTTTAACTCTGTGGTCTCATGACAGCAGTGTTTCAGGAGGAAGTGATGTCATAATCTACCTTCAGTCTAACAGATGAATTAAAACCATTTAATTCTTGGTTTGATTCTGCAGCTCTTTAATTTCTATGAGAAGTTTAAAGCCACATCTGGTCAGGACTTTTCATCTGGGTTTTAATAAAGCATTTCATTAATTTATTATTTTTTTTATGACATCAGTTCATCTTTCAGACATCTTGCATACATTTTCAGTAAGATTTTGATCTGGTTTCTGTGGGTGAAGAACTGGACTGAGAGGAAAGAAGTTCTGAAAAACTAAATAATCAGTTTAACGGGTTGGACGTGAAACCAGAACCATAATGATCAGTTTTAACCCAAACATCAGAACCATTGTTATCCGACAGGCGGACAGAAACATGACGCTGAAGGCCACAGCGGCCGGTTCTGACCCGAATCTCCTGGGTTTCTATCAGAGATGAAACCAGTGAAGGAGGCTGATCCCGTCAGGGCTGAAGACAATTGGACCAGATGTTCAGTTTGCAGCAGAAACTTCCTGCTGGAGGAAAACGTCTTCATTTACAAACAAACACAGGAATCCAGGATGTTTCTGAGTTTGGAACATCTTCACTATTCAGCGCTGATTTATCAGATTTCTCCTGAAACGGAAAAATCCACAGACTGAACCAGAAGATCACAGATGAGAATTAGTGATCTGAGGCTCCTGCACTTCCTGCTGATTTTGGTAAAACCAGGAAGTGGATCATCTGCTGAGCGTTAATAGAGATCATTTCTGCTGTTTGCTTTAAAAACATTTAATGCAGTTTAATAAACTTTCAGATGAATTAAGTTCAACATCTGTGTTGAAGTTTTGCTCATTAACTGTTAAAACAATCAAGTAAAGTTTATATTCATGCTCTTATTTTGAAGTGGCAGTCTGTTACGCTGCAGCAAGGTACATTTATTCTGTACCCAGAATGCATTGCTCATAGCTGTTTGCAATATCAACTATAAAACTGAAACTTAATTTGACGCTTTAGCATTAGCTTCCACTAAATAGCATGTTGGTGTAGCGCTTTAGCATTAGCAGAACTAATGTTTATGATTAGTGCTTTAGGGTTAGCAAAGCTAGCCTTTTAGTTAGCAGCGATCACCCCTGCAGGTATCAAAAAGTTAAAGAGGATCTAATAGATGTTAGGAGAGTCGCTACACGTTTAAGTTTTTCTGTCAAACTGGTTCTGATTCTGAAGTCCAGCAGATGTTTCTGACCTGATGTTGTTGCCTGTCTGCAGGCGGCCTGTACATCGACAGTGCCTACTACCAGCCGCAGACCATCGCCACGCCCATCATCATCCACCTGGGCCCTCAGGATCTGTTCTGACCTCCAGCTCCAGGCAGGAACCAGAATCCAGACCCAAAGCCCAGTTTGACCTCCAGTCCTCTCAAACTGTCGGTTTCCTCCTCCACACGACGCCCAGCAGCACTGAAAGCAATATGGAGGACGATGGCGGCGCGTCGGGCAGCACAGGTCCAGTTCTGGTTCCTGAGGAAAACAAAGCAATACTCTGGCTGCCTTCAGGGGCCTCAGGGGCCCCAAACGTCTCGGAGTGAAACTCCAGCAGCCCAGAAACTCTGTAAATATTTACTGTGTTTCAGTATAAACTCAGCAGCAACTCAATATTTATTAACATAGTTATGAATGTAAATACAGCCATGACTGTAACTTTGTATTCAAAACACATATTTGCATATCGCTGTATCAGATGATGATGGTATTTAATCCTGTATTAAACATTCCTGTATCTCAGCGGTGCCTTTCTTCTGAGCTGGACAATTTAAAACCTACATTTTCAATCATTTTGTTGTTTTGTTTGGAATCTGAGAACAAACAGCAGGATGTTTTTTAAAGAGGCAGTGTTGCCTGTTTTCTATTTTAGAGCACAACTGAGTAACTAATACTTAATTCAGTTGTTTTAAAAAATGCTATATATGTAAAATATGACTTAGAAGAAATTCCACTTCTTGAATTTGGGCCTCTGTCTCTTTAAAAACTCTTGCTCTATCTGAAGCTCCGCCTTCAGGAAGTCATCCCAACATGGCTCCTCTATTCACTCTAACATTTTTACCAGAATTTTACTGAGCAGCAGGTCAGCCGTTCCACCAGGTGTTTGCAAATTACTACTGGCTAGTCTGAAGGAGCTGAGAGAAGGTTGCTCTGTGAGACAGAAGCTCTGAGGAGGAGCTGCGCCTCGAAGGCGGAGCTAGGTCCACCCAGGTGTTTTACACAGCTGAATGGTTGCCATGGAGATTAAAGGATTTCTGCACGAAAGAATCAAAGCTACGCTCCAGGTTTGTTCTTCATGAATAAAGTTGGTTTTACGTAACATCTCCTCTTTAAATCTTGATGTTTGGACATTTTCCGCCAGAAGCTGAACATCCTGCTGTCGTTACAGAATCATGTTTTCCAGTGAAGTCAACTCTTTGGTTGGAACAGATCAAACTTTTCATCCATCAGCCGGCAGTTTGAGCCTGAAGCCGTTTGGTTCTGCAGCTCTGAGGACCAGCACAGACTTTCTGCAGCTTCCTGACTGAGTGTGTGCACACACTCCTCCGTTCTGCTGTTTACACCTCATGGGGAAACCTTGACCCCGCCTGACCTCTGCTGACCTCAGAGCGGCGCTCCGCGTCATTCCTGACACCGAGCTGACAGCTGCGGCTCGGTTCTGCCGGGCTGCAGCATCAGATGGAGCCTCCAGATCCTCTTGGTATTTTTAGCGGCGGGACGCGGCGCCAGAAGGTGTTGGATTACGCAACGTGGGCGCATGGCAGCAGTTTGTCACACCGTATGAGGGTCAGGTCCACCCTGGGTTTAATCACCTTGTTAGTCCAAAGCAAACGGTTCTGACATCAGATCAGGACAAAGAGCCGCCCAGGAGCAGGACGAGGAACGAACCGGCATCTAAACACTTTAACTGCAATATTATTATTAGTTTAATGTGTTTATAGATATGATCTTATGTAACAAATATGCATTAAAATGCCCTGAAATATAAGGAAAAGTGTTGAAGCTACTGAAGGAGAGTTTCTGTCAGTTTCTTTAAAACAAAAACATTCAGACAAACTGCAGCTCCAAGTCCATTAACTGATTTAGTAATTAAGACAAAACGGTACAAAAATACATCTATTTCATCTTTTCAGATGAAATGAAAACTTTTGCCTGTTTCTACCCAAAACGCTTCAGTTTCAGCTTCGCCTGGTTGAAGAAAATAAATCTCAGCTCATTTTCTAGCTGTAGATGTTTCCTCAAGCGGTTAAATGAAAAATCTGCACAAAGTATTTTTATTTATTGATTAACCAATGCAAGACATGAATCTATGAAATCAGAAGATTAATAAACAAAATAAATATTTTCTATGTTTAACCTGAAACAACAAAGTTATAGAAACAATTATGAAACCCAAAAAAGCTTCATTACACATGTTGAAAATATGGCATAATGTCGCAGCGCGTTGTTGCACATTCACATTTTTAATCCCCAAATGTGACAACAGCGCCCTCTGCTGGTCAACTTTAATATCAAACTGTTTTGAAAGGCAGGGAGATTTTAAAGGGCAAACATTTCACAATAAGATACAAACTATTTCATTTCACCTTAAATCTGTTATTTAATTTCATTCTGTAGAAATTAGAGAGGAAAGAAGAATTTTTAAAAAGTTATAATCTGGACAAAAAAAAATTATAGAGATGTTAGAAAACAAAATATGAAGAGAAGAGAGATGGAGGAATGAACAGATGAGGACAAATAAGCGATAAAAATATTTTTCAGCTTTTTGTTGACAAAAGAAAAATATTTGGGAGAATTCAGCAGGTTTCCACTTCGGCCACTAGATGGCAGCAAACCTGCGAGTTTGACTGAGATCAGCTGAAGTTTCTCTTTCTGCTCAAAAACTGATGTTTTTCTTCCACAACCTGAACTTTAGTGTATCATTTTAAAACAAAAAATCAGGCTTCAAACATTTCACTTTATGAGTTTTAAGTCTATTTAATATTCACTTTCTGTGACGAGGGAGAGAAATATTGGACTTATTCTGATGCAGAGCTGTGAAGCTGCAGAGACGTGGAACCGGTCAGAGTTGATCCTGTGATCGGTTCCAAGTGAAAATGGCTTCATTATCCTGACGGCTGCAGCTGCTCATTAGAACTGGGTTCAACTGGCTCCCCATGCAGTGGGTCGGTCCTGCATGGGGCTCCCCACTGCCTCCCCCCCGGAGGCTCAGTTTGTTCTCAAGTTTTCAGTTTTCAGATAAAGACTCTGGATCCTCTCTGCTAAAACTGAGACTTTGGTCTAAATTCTCACCTTTCACTTCTAGGAATACTTTGTGATTTTATGTTTTTCCTTTCATTGTTTCTGCATGAGCTCATTCATTCATTCATTCATTCATTCATTCATTCATTCATTCATTCATTCATCACAGGACGGATTAACGCAGTTTCTCCCAGAATCCTCTGGTTGTTCCTGGGAAGCCGCCATGTTTGATGAGAAGCAGACGTCAAACTTCAAACTCTGGTCGGGTTGCAGTTTGTTTCCCTCCAAACTGAAACTCAAACAACATTCAGATGCTTTTCGTGCCTCAGACTCTCACATTCAGGTCTGCTTCCCTAAAACGGTTTGCTGGACTTTAACTCGCCTCGGTTCAAATCAGAGGCAGCAGCAACATGAGACTCAGACAAATTCAGATCTTCAGCCTGAGCCTCTGATTTTTACACAAATAAAAAATATCTGAATCCGTTTCTGAAAAACATCAACATGGTTTTACTTCCTGATTGTTACTTTGACCTGAAGCTGAATTGAGGTCATGAACTCCAGATCATGTTTTCCTCCTGGTGGAACTGGAATCAATCGATCCCCAAACTCTCTGCGTTTTATTTGTATTTTTTTCTAATCTATATTTACATTTTGGAAAAGGGAAAAATATGTTGTGAAATTTGTGATTTTGGAAAAAACAAAATCACATCATAAAATCCTGGATCACATGGATTTATTACAAAGTGCTAAACTTTTATTTCTTGTAATGTGAATTGTTCTGGTTTGCAGATGAAAGCTGAGCTTCAGCGTCTCCTGCAGTGACGCCGGATGAAGCCCGGCTCCAGTCGGACCAACATCCGTCTGGTTTCTCTGTTTCTGTTGGACCGACTCGCTGCAGACGTCCCAACACGTCTCAGAAAGCTGCAACATCCATCAGCAGGTTTTATCTTCATGCCAGCAGATTTCTGGCGCCTCAACACTGAACTGTGATAAAAACACAAAGTTTTAAGCTAAAATAATAATAATAAATCTCTGCCCGTCTCCCTCCCTCTCCTCCTGCTGCGCTCGGTTCTGGCCCAAATTTGGCGCCGTCGGCCCCTGAAAAGGCAAATCCTCCTGACTGCCAGCATCTGGATTTTCCCACAGGAAAATAAAAACATAAACTCTGACATAACATGTTTTTAGATGAAGGGATCAAGGCTCTCTGGGATCCTGCGGTGCTAAACCAACTCTGCACCAGCATGAAAACATGAAATGACAAAGTGAAAACATGGATCAGTCAACGACCGATCAGACGGTTTGACGAGTGAAATCACCGGAACCACAACATGCTGATGACGTCTCACTTAAGGAGATCAGGGTTTCAGCTGTTTTGCAGTTTTCTGGAAGTTTGTTCCAGATTTGTGGTGCATAGAAGCTGAAAGCTGCTTCTCTGTGCTTGGTTCTGGTTCTGGTTCTGGAGGCGGACCAGAACCAGAATCAGAACCAGAACCAGAACCAGAGGTCTGGAAAGCTGATCCCACAGCAGCAGATCTTTAATCCATTCAGTGATTTATAAACTCCCAGCCGTAGTTTGCGGTTCATTCTCTGTGGAAGTGGCTGCTGATGTTTCCCATCTTCCTGGTTTCAGTCAGAACTCCAGCAGCAGCTGCAGGTTTGACTTCCTGAATGTGAGGATGAGTTTCTCTTTAGTCCTGGAAATGTTCTTCAGCTGACAGAAAGCCGACTCTGTGGCCAATCGGACCGGAACCAAAATTGATTCTGATTCTGATTCTGGTTCTGGTTCTGGTTCTGGTTCTGGTTCTGGTTCTGGTTCTGGTTCTGAACATGAAAACTGTTGCATCAGGAATAATTAATAAATCCATCACAATTAATCCATCCAGGTTTTTTATTATCTAAAATGAATCCAGAAACATCAACAAACAAACATTCAAGTTTCAATCACATCGTTTACAATAAACTTGAGGAAAATGTTCAGACCTCCTGCTGAGAACCAAACAGCTCAGAGATTAAAGCCCTTAGTCTGGATTATTAATCTGCTATAAACTGTGGTAGTTGTAGGATTATTGCACAAACTCCAGGAATGTAAAAACTGTACATTTTATGAGATCTGTGTTGCTACAGCATGTAGAAACTGTCAACCTGAATGTGTCAGATACATTTAAATAATTCATTTTCACAGCAGATTAAAAAGATTCTGTCCGTTTTCTGAATATATAGACAAATAATCTGAATAAATATGAAGTAATAGAGCAATAAAAAAGTTCAAATAGTAAATTAGTTTGTATTTTTGACAAATAGTCATGCAGAAAATTCTGAGTGCAACTTTTGAAAAGTTATCATTTGTGTTTTTGACAAAGTGAACAAAATACTGAATAAATTCAAATGATCAACAGACGGAGGAAAACAGTCAAACGTCATCAGAACAGAATCGATTCATTTAGTTTCAGACAAAAACCAGGAAATAAAACAGAACAAAACAAAAACAAAACGTCGACTCAAAGTTTTGTCCTATTCATGAAACCCAGAATAAAAACCAGGAATAAAATTATAAATCAGTTTCTGTTGGAGAGTTTCAGCGACGAAACTTTATAAAAGCTTTAATGAACGGAAACAGAGGCACTAAACAACTTTAATTTCTTTTTTTCATGTCTGCTTGTTTTTACTTCTGAATCAGAAAGAAATGAAGAAAAGAGAAAAACTTTTTCTGCAAAAATCTACAACCTGCAACATTTTTTATTTTAAAGATGAACCAGAGGGACAAAACGACATTTTTCTCTTTCTCTTACAAAAGCAATAATTAAATTATGCTCTTCATTTTTTTAAGTGCACATCCATAAAATGTTCTACAAAATGTGATTTTAAAGTAATTTGGTATTTTTCTGAACTCTTCATGAGTTTCTGAAACGTGTTTCGATCGACTGCAGAGTCAAAAACAATAACTGAATGAAATCTGTTTTTATGAGTCAACAAGTTTCCACAGCCTGAATCCAATTAACTTTAATGTTGTTTCTGCAGCAATAAATCATGAAACGCGTCATTTCAGTTCACTTCCAACAAGGAGACGTCCTGTTACAACGGCTGCTTTAAAAACTATGAATAAATCTCATTAGTTGTTCCTTCCTGACAGAATTCAGCTTCTGCCTCTTGAGCACATCAAGAAAATACTGAGCATCATTTTTCTGGAGACATTTTCCTTTTTTTAAATCATTTTTTATTTTAGCTTCTTAATGAAAATTAAAAATAGTTTGAGTTTTTTCTGCTTTTCAGCATTTTTCCCATAAATGAAACGCAGTGCATGAAGGTTTTTACAGAAACTTTGCAGAAGGAAAAACTCAGAAAGTTAAAGTTTAAACATTTAAAGCTCTTTAAATCAACTCTTCCTGTTGATCCACAATAATAAAAAATGTTTCTCAGATTAATAGAAATAGATGAAGCTTTAAAACAGTTTGTGGTTAAATTTCTCTCCCATGAAACCCACAGTAAGGAGAAAAGCCTTTAATAAAACCTTTAATAAAACCTTTAATAAAACCTTTAATAAAACTTTCACTTTTCAGTTTATTTTATTTATTTTTTTCTGGTCTTTGAGCAAAAACTTCAAAATCAGAAGCAGAAACTCAGAGTTTTATGTTTAATGGTTTAAAAACAGACTTCATGATTATCTTATGATGTTTACAATTTTTCATGCTTTTCTGCTTAATAAACCGTTTCAGGCTCAAAAACTCAACGGTTTATTAAATCAGTACTGAGTTTAATAAATGAAGGTTTTAATCTCATTTCTGTAATTTAACTTCCATTTAAAGAAATCCCAGATAAAATATCAGAATCTGATGAAAAGAACCAAAGAACGCTGCTGCCCCTCCCCCACATGTTGCTACACACTGTTAGCCGGCGAGCTAAAGGATCGAAACTGGTTTTCTTGTTTGGAAGAATCAAACTTTGCTGTTCGGTTTCATTTCTTGGTGCCACTGATGATATAAAACTTCAAAGTACAAGAAATATTTTATTACAACATTCATATTATTTTTGACAAAGTTTTTACAGTGTAAATATGATATCTTGCTGTTGGGCCTCAGGTTCTTGACCTCCAGGAGGTCAAACAGACGCAGGACTGTGGGGATGTGAAACGTTTTGCCATCAGGTGACGCAGATTTAATAATCTGTAATAAATGATATATGATACAAATCTGAAAAATGTGTTTCTAGAATAATAATGTTAGTTAAAAGTCACGTTCCTCCATTTTTCTTGGCTCTTCGATTTATTTATTTCTGGTTGTAAAAACTCAGAGCTTCTGGAGGAGAAGCGTCTTTTTTAAGAAAACGATGTTTTACATTTTAAAATAGTAAAACGTTACAGGAAGCTGCCAGAGTGAAAGTCTGAGCGGTAAAACGGATCCGGATGAAACTTGGTTCAGTTCAGAAACAGAGAAACGTGACAATCAGTGCAGAAAATGCAGCTGCTGCTCACGATGTTCAGCTGCATCAGCTGAAAACCTCATTATTAAAATTATCTGCTGGTTTTTTACTGGATTAACTTCAAAATATGATCAAATGATCAGTTTTATGAGAGGATCAAAAGCTGCACACACATAAAAGATTCAACACTTTTTGTTTTGGTAGCAAAATTACTAGTTAGATACATTATTACAGCCACAATAGTCAAGATTAGAGAATATTTGATCTAAAATTAGCCACAACAGTAATAATTCTTTCATTTATTTGTTTCAAAATGTTTTAGCACATAGTTTAGTTTAAATAAGAAACAGAAACAGTTACTGTCAGACTCTCCATAATGCTGAGAGAGAAGCACATCAAACCTTTACGAAGAAAACAGTAAAAGAGCCAAAACCTCAGATCATATCCAGGCCTGAAATGAATCAGGATCAATTTTTTGCATTTAGTCAAAACCAGTTAAACATTTTCTGCTTCAAACAGAAAACAGATTCAGGCTGCAGCTCTGCTGACGAATCTCTAAACAAACCGTCTGTCTCCTCGTTGGGCAGGTGGAGAAACGCCGCAGGTGGAGAAACGCCGCAGGTGGAGAAACGCCGCAGGTGGAGAAACGCCGCAGGTGGAGAAACGCCGCAGGTGGAGAAACGCCGCAGGTGGAGAAACGCAGCAGGTGGAGAAACGCCGCAGGTGGAGAGCTGATCAGCTCTCCACCTGCTGAATCAGCTGAGCTGATTCACAAATCAACATTTTCCATGAATCCAGGCTGAACAAACAGCAGAGAGTCTGCTGAGGTTCAGATCAGGAGATTTTCACACAGATCCTCCACATCTGGAGTCTCAGCAGCTGTTGGTTCCACCTCCACTGCATCCACCTCCACTGCATCCACCTCCACTGCATCCGCCTCCACTGCATCCACCTCCACTGCATCCGCCACCACTGCATCCACCCCACTGCATCCACCTCCACTGCATCCACCGCCACTGCATCCGCCTCCACTGCATCTGCCTCCACTGCATCCACCCCTCTGCATCCGCCTCCACTGCATCCGCCTCCACTGCATCCACCCTGGAGCCATCAGCCCGTCCCATCAGTTCATCACAGCTTTGGAAAATATGGATTTTTTCCACCAATCAGCTCCTTTGGTCTCCATATGTCAGGCGGCCATCTTGTATTTTGTTGCTTCTATTTATTTGGACTTTAAATTCAGGTTAACTAACAAAACATAAAGGTCAGGCTAAAAAATGATTATCTTTTACAAAAATAAAGTTTAAATATCACCATAATAAACTCAACATCAATAGAAGTCGGTTGAAATATTAGCAGAATGAAACAGGAAGTTTATCAAAAATCCAGCATAAAAATAAGAAATTAATTCTGAAAGTTGTTTCTTCACTCAGCCTGACCCCAAACAGAAAACGAGACAATAAACTGGTTAAAAAGCTTTTTGCATTTGCTGGACTTTCACTCTTTAAGTGTTTATTTGATTCTCTGAATTCACACGTTGAGATTTTCCAAGCAGTTTGGAGTCAAACTTTGTTTCGTTCACTGCAGTTTCCACTTCATCTCAGAAGGACCAGCAGGCATCAGCGCAGACGCCTCTCTGAGGTCCTGCAGGCGCCATCAGACGCCTCTCCAAGCCTCCGCCGATCCGCGGCTGCAGCGCGTCAGACGTGGCACCGCGTGTCGGTGCGCAGGCTGCCGGGGGGCGGGGCCTTCCTGCCGTCTGCGCAGCCGAGGCAGGAGGGCAGCAGCGGCTGCAGCAGGCTGCCCAGGCCTCTTCTGAACACGCTGTTGGAAGGCTGTAGATCAGGCAGTTGCAGAAGCTGTTGCTGATCGCGAGCCACGTGGTGAGAAACGACGCCACCATGTGGCGGTAGAGCCCGGCGCTCTCCAGCAGGAAGTAGAGGATGTAGGGCATCCAGAGCACGTAGAAGACGCTGGTGATGCGGAACAGCACCATGGCGTAGCGCTTGTCCGTGCAGCCGTCGCAGCGCTCGCCCCTGGTGGGCGTGGCCTGCGCGCCGAAGCGGGCGTGGCGCTGGCTGATCTCCCGGATGTGCTGCCGGCAGATCCGGAAGATGCTGCCGTACGTGAAGCAGACGGTGAGAGCCGCCGGCGCGTACAGCAGCGCCACGATGAAGGAGCTGAACGTCGGGTTGGTTCTCCACGACTCGGCGCACCACTGAAAGACGTCGCCATGGTAACCGGGCTTCCCCCAGCCCAGGAAGGACGGCAGGAAGACGAGGGCGGAGTAAACCCAGATGAGGACGATGCACGCGCGCAACCGGCACGGCGTCACCAGCGTGGCGTAGGACAGCGGGCGCGTGATGGCGATGTAGCGGTCCACGCTGATGCACGCCAGCGACGCCATGGAGACGCTCTTCAGCACAGAAACGGCGTAGCCAAAGGCTTTGCAGGCGAGCTGCTGGTTCAGGCCCGGCAGGCAGCGCAGCAGGGACAGAGACGGAACCAGGCAGCTGACGCCCACCAGCAGGTCGGCGCAGGCCATGGTCTGGATGAAGTGTCCGGTGCTGTGGTGGTGCAGCAGCGGCGCGCAGTGGAAGACGAAGATCACCAGCAGGTTCCCAGCGATGATGAGCACAGCGAGGAAGAGGATGATGGCCACCTCCAGCAGGCAGGTGTCCAGGCTGGGGGAGTAACCCACCGCTCCCAGCAGGCAGAACAAAGGAGAGCCGCTCTGGTTCGGACTGGAGGAGGAGTTCATGTTGGGTCGGGTTCAGCGCCACACAGCGGTCATCCCATGTTCACACTGCGTCCCTTTAAATCCCCAACATGCTCTCTGGTTTGCAGCTCAGAAAACAAAGCCAGGTCATTGTCCTGCAGTCAGCATGTCCCCCCCCTCAGCGGCCGCCTGGCCTGCAGCAGCAGTTACCCTCAGACTCATAATGCAGCCAGACTGCACTGCTGCTGCTGCAGCTGCTGCTGCTGCTGCTGCAGGCGGGAGACAATGAGGGGGAAGAGTGATGCTGCAGAGCAGCTCGTCTTCCTCTCATCACCCGGCGCTCAGATCCTAACCCTGAGGTCTCGCTGCACTCAGTCTGCACTCAGCCGTCCAGACACCTTCCTTCATCTGCTGCCGGAAAATGGAAACACTCCAAACACGCCGCGCTTTTCCAGAACCGAGTCCAAACAAAAGAAAGACGGCCGGCGTTCCGGCTGCAGGGTCCCGGCATGGAGGGAGAGGAGCAGCTGCCTCTGCTGGATAACGATGGACCCACAATGCCTCTCTCCTCTCCTCCCCCTGCTTCTTATCTCCCTCCTCCTCCTCCTCCTCCTCCTCCTCCTCCTCCTCCTCCTCCTCCTCCTCCTCCTCCTCCTCCTCCTCCTCCTCCTCCTCACAGTCTCGTCCCTCCTCCTCTCCATGGTTTCCTGCTTTCTTAGAGAAATGCTTCCAGTGATTCCAGGTGTTAAAGCTGATGAACATGTCAGGATGGCTGAATGGGCTCTGAAACATCTTCATTCCATTTTTCTTAGATGAAAATCGTTTTTATATGATGAGATTTTGGTCTCAGTTCGGTATTTTTAGGGCATCCTGTCACTTTAAATCCTGCTGCTGCCCCAAACTCAACGTTTACACTGACATGTGAAAACGGCTGCAAACAAATGCGTGGTTACATAACCACACTTCTTTGAAAAGCAGAAGTGGAGCCTCCTGCACAACCAATAAAAATGCAGCAAGTGGTTTCTGGATCATTTTGTTTTGCAGCAGCCATTGTGCGGCAGTAAAACTAGCTGACCAAACATGCTGGAGCTCTCCTTGGGTTGCTAGGGAACATGCAATCTGGAGGTTTTTAACCGGCTGTTTTTTCTGATATTAGCTAAACTGTAACTTCAGGAACATGGAGGTTCCAGACGCTCAGCTGCAGTCAGATGTTCACACGCAGCTGAGAACGACGAGAAACACGAGGAGCTTCACCTCCTGCAACAAACTGACACCAAGTGCCTCCATAGCAACATGTCAACAATGACGCCGCTTCACGTTCCTGTCCTGCATGGCTGACAGTCAGATGTTTGGCTGGTTTATCGTTGGATCTCAACTTTTTTGTTTCTCCTTTTTTCTTCCAGCTTAAAGGTCATCGATGCCTCATGTGTTCAGCCTGGTTCTGTTCAGCCTGGTTCTGTTCAGCCCGGTTCTGTTCAGCCTGGTTCTGTTCAGCCTGGTTGCAGCTCTGGGTGATGCAGCTCTGGTTGATGCAGCTCTGGTTGATGCAGCTCTGGTTGATGCAGCTCTGGTTGATGCAGCTCTGGTTGATGCAGCTCTGGTTGATGCAGCTCTGGTTGATGCAGCTCTGGGTGATGCAGCTCTGGGTGATGCAGCTCTGGTTGATGCAGCTCTGGGTGATGCAGCTCTGGGTGATGCAGGACGGTTTTCTCTCGTCGTTTCCCACCAGATGACAGGAGGGAAAAAACGAACCAGACAAAAATGAATATTTTTATTCTGTTTTTCAACCAAATAGTTGTTGTGCTTAAATCTACAACTATTTGGTTTTTCTTCTTCTGAACATCCTTTCAAATCATGACTTCCTGTTTGATTTGGTTGTTGACTCCCCCTGGTGGTCTGGAGGACTTCTGCTTCCTGGATCAAGTTTGCAGCGTTTCACATGTTGTTGATATTTGCATAATTTGAGTTTTGGTTTATTATTTTTATTTTAATTTCTGTTTTGTTTTCTGTTGCTTTTGTGTTTTGAAGTTTGCATCACTCATCTGTGTTCTGTGACGGTTTGCACACAGCAAACATCCTGCAGAGTTTCAGATCAACTCTTTACTCCACAGCTTAGTGAAGAACAAAAGCAAGTTGGATCCTTCACCATTTCACAAGGTTTGAAGTTTCTTAACAACAGGCTGCAGCAGCAACAGGCTGCAGCAGCAACAGGCTGCAGCAGCGCTGAGCTTCAGCCTACGGTTTGTTCAGTCATTTATTAGCTGTGCAGACAGGAACCAACTCTTAATTGACTGTGGCACCAGGAACTCCCCCCAGCCAACCATGTGCTTCAAGTTGATTCAATTCCAGCAGGAGCTCCTTCAGGCCACACTGGAACCGTGGAGCTAAAAACAGAAACGAGGAAAAGCCAGAAGAATTTATGCATGAAAGAAAGAAAGTGACATTTTACAACCCAGTCAGTGATGCTCTGATTGGAAGAAACCAGATTTGATTGATTTTAGCCTCAAACTGAACCTGGAGATCAAAATTAAAAATAGTTTCAAAATCTTTTAAACGACTCTTCAAAAACACGCCTGGTGACTAACGCAGCGCGTCACTGAGTCACTGGCTGTCAGATGCTCCAGTTACTGCCTGCAACATTTCACTCTATACTTATTGAGTATAGACTGGCGCCCTCTGGTGGCCAGTCTGGGAACTCCAGTCACTTGTCTCCATTTTCTTGAGCCACTTTCAGCAAAATCAGCTGATTTCATGTGAGAGCAAAACATTTATTTTAACTTCAAATATTTAAATATTTACTCTGCTCTCAGTCCCAATTAAAGGTGGAAATAATCAGATACATTTACAGAAAAAACAAAAACGATGTTTGCTCAGTTTAAACAAAAAGAGGCGACGTTTCTGGGAGGTTTTTTTTTAAAAACGTTCTCAAATGAAAACTCACAGGAAAAATCCTCATTTCATCAGAGCTTCTGTTTACACCAGCAAAGCAATAATTTTAGAGTTTATTGAGTTCATCGGTTCATCATGGTGAATAAATCCAGAGTGAAAATGGGAATAAGCAGGAAGGAGGCGCAGCTTCACAAACGCCTCCATCACCAGCCAGATGGGTGAAGGATTTTATCCTGCAAGTATAAAATCAGTTCATATTAGTTGATCTTCCTGCAGTGTTTGTGTCTCTGACGGTGAAAAACATGTTTGATCTGAGAAACCAGCAGAGATGAAAATGTAAATTAGTTTTTAATTTAAACTCTGCAAAAAGACTGAATTCAAATGTAATAATCATATTTTAATAAACCAAATCTCCTTTATTTTAGTTGTTTTAGTAGAAAAAAAAACTCAGTGGAAACCAAGAGGAGCTGCTTTGAAACGGCAGTAAAAAGAATAATATTCTGGACTTTGGACGTTTTTATTTTTATTGCAGGAATATTTCATGCTGATTTCTGACAAAATGTGAATCGAAGCCAAAGATTCAGATTAAAACTGATAAATTGTCTCAAATCCTTTAATTTCCCTTTGGATCAATAAAGTCTGTTTTAAATTGAATTTGACAAAAAGCCTCCAAAGTCCAGAAAGCAGCAAAAGAACCAGAACCTCAAACCGAGGAAATGCCATGTCAGAAAAAATTATTCACTTGCTTTGGGAAAATTTTACCAAACTGAACAAACTTTACACATTTCTTCTTTTTAGTATCTCAGTTACAAAAAGCTGTTAGTAGCAGGAGGAGTCTGTTTCAGAGCGGCCCGTTGGTTCGGGTCGGGTCAGAGGCGGTTCTGACCGGCGTGAAGCCGCTGTAGCGTCCGTCTGGACTCGGATATTCGTCCCTGATCTTCTGCACGCAGCAGCTGGGGATGACGGGGTGGGAGTCAGCAGGAGGAACCCCAAACCTCCAGCTGATGAACTGCCTGTAGGCGCAGTGACGCAGGGCGGCGCCAGCAGGGGGCGACAGCGGGTCCTGGTAGAGCAGGACGGCCTGCAGCAGCGAGCGGTCCAACACCAGCCGCCTGAACGCAGGAGACGAGGCGATGCAGGCGCCGTCGCTCCGCCTGCAGCACAGCTCCTCCTGGGGGAGGGCAGAGGAACTGCAGCAGCCGCATTTACACCAGCCGGCTGGCGCCGTTTGGGGTCAGGGGTCGGGTTCTGGTCCTGGGGCGGCTGAGCGTCCGCGTTGATGTCCGGCTGCAGGAGACAGAGAGCGGCTGTCAGGTGTCCCGAGTCCTCCTGAGGGGACAGAAAGACTTCAGAATAAAACTGAATATGGTCACTGGAAACGCTCCTGAAAATACCGGAGCATGAAAGTTTATCAGCACCAAACGGCTCAGAGGAAATGAGCCCCAACCAACCGGAGCAAAGTCATTTCTCTGCTCTGGTTCTACAGGTGTAGAAAAATAAATTGGTTTGTTCTGCTGTCTTAGAAAAGCAGCAGAGATCTGATCCGGTCCAGCTCTGCTTTCCTGCTGCAATGACTGATGGAAAAACCTTAACAAGAACAAAAGTTTCTGCTGTTTGATGACATCATCCTGGTTTTGGGTCAAGATGTACATTATTTTCTAATCACCATCAAAATTCAGCTGAACATTATTGAAATCAAACGTATTGAAACTGTGTGAACATCCTGAAACTGCAGCAGCAGCACGTTGACGTGGTTCATGCAGGTTTGGACCGGTTCTGCTCTGGTTTCTTACAGAACCTGCTTTACCTTGCGCGGCAGAACTGACATGGGTTTCATGTTTTGGAGACTCTTCTTGAGCGACCTCTTGACCAGCCGCAGCTTCTCTTCATCGACGTACGACACGCAGAGGATGCACTGCGACACAGTCAGAGCAGAGATGATGGACTTCTGGTTCCGATCGCTTTGCCAAACAACAGCGGCTCGCGTCCTCACCTGCTGCGCGTCCCGGACCGACTCCACCGTCCTCTCAGAGTAGTTCTGCCCGACGTCTGCAGAGTAGCAGCTGGTTTCCAGCAGCCAGTCGATCAACAACGTCGTCTGGGGATTTAAAACACAGACTGGAGAAAATGACTGACTTTACACCAGAACCAGAACCTGGACATCATCTCTAACTGTCTAAGATACAAAAATGTTGAGTCTTTAGTGACATCTAGTGTTAGGGAAATGAATTACAAGCCTTTCTCTAGTCAGTGGACAGAGACGGACTGCAGATCCGTCCATGTCGGTGTGAAATGTGTTGGTGGTCGGTAGATGTGCGACCGGGTGAAGCTCCTCACCAGAGCGAAGTACGACAGCGTCGACCCGATGTAGACGATGAGCTGAATGAAGCTGAACTTCCCCGCCTGAAACACAAACCCAACGCTGAGCTGTCATCTCCAGAGACATTCAGAAACACGCAGGCCAGGAGTTAATTCTCCAAATCTGGGATCAATAAAATCGCCTGACCCTAAATGTTGCCACCAATCAGAAGAGAGCAGGAAAACATCTGAGCTGCAAGTCAGGAAACATGAAAAATGTTACTTTGAACAACAAGGAGGAATCAGAGGATGAAACATTAATGATCCTCTGGGACATTAGAAACTACAAAATAAAAGTCTGTCAGCAGAAAGAGGGAAGGGTGATGTCATGAGTGGATCACCCGTCCACAGGACGGACCCCCTGCTGGGTGAGAAACTGAGGATATTGAGAAAGTTGGACTGAAAGATGAGGATTCAGTTGGATCAGAATCTCCTCCTGAGGTCGGTTGGTTTAATTCTTGCCATTTTTGTCAGATTGTTGGCAGGATTATGACTCTTTAAGCGTTGCAGGAATCCAGTCCATTGAATTTCCTTATCAGTGATATAAAATGTGATTCAGGCTGTTCCTGCCCTTCTATCCTGTCAGTCCTTTAAATCCAGAGTCTCCTTTTCTACCAGCGCTCAACATTTTCCAAACCCAAAGATCCAGAACTTCACGTTAAAGATGAGAGATACGGAAGACTAACCTGTCCGAACACCATGACATCGAATCTGATCCCGAAGGCTTTGTAGAGCGTTCGCTCCTCAACGCCGTTCACCATGTTGTACTTCGCAAACCTGAGAAAATCAGAACAAGTTTTGGTTTTTTTACATCAAATCTCCAGTTAATCGTTCCAACTGGTTTCCATGGCGACCCTGGTGAACCGACGACCTTCACCTGAAGTTGAGTCCGGGGTAAAGCGTCTTGTTGCTCTCTCTCTCATCCAGCCGTCTGAAGGAGTATCTGGGGAGGCAGTGCTGCATCAGCCGGTCCAGGTTGCATTCCCATTTGATCTGAATGCCGATGACGCCCCCCTGTGGCCAACAGGGGGAATAACGGTTAACCACTAGGACTCCTTCACGTTTCCAATTTAATGTTTTTAATATTTGCTGTTGATTCTCAGGCTTTTCTGCATGAAGCACAAACATCTCATGTTGATCTACAGGAATAAAGAAAAGTTGATGCATTTAAATCTAAAGTAACTGAAGTTAAAAAATGACTTTTAGTTCTGTAAAATAATATATTTCATTCTTTACAGATTTACTGTTTTCAAAAGATAATTTTAGTTATGAATATTTTCCATCACTGTGGGGGAATTTGACCCCAGTATCTTTTGAAAAATAGTTTTAAATTAAACGCTGGAGGGATTTTTCTGATTTACTGGAGGATTTGCTGGTTTATGGTCAATTTAATGGGATTCAAGTTCAAACTTTAACTAGTCCACTCCCAATCATTTTCCTTCTTTTTCTTCATGGATTTTCTTCTAAAGTTTTTCCATTTGTTGTGTAAAGTCGTCCTGAAGCAGCCCAGAGCATCCCACTGCCACCACCGTGCTTTACTGTTGGTATATTACTGTTTGGAGACGTCGTCACTTTGAACGGCTGAAGTGTTTTGAGTCGATGTTAAAGGTTTTTTTACTCAGCATAAAATGAATAAACATTCACCTCCTGCAAGTTCGTTTTTAAAAGAGGTTCAACACTTATTGAGAGGAGAAATGATTTTTCTTCAGTTAGTGAATAAAACCCATTTTGGTAGAGAGAAAATGAGAAAACGTCATCATGAACCTTTAAACGTTCGCTGCCATTCGCCTCACAAACTGCTGCTTCCTGTTTTTATTTTTATAATCAGTTTCATTTCTCTCAGGACAAGCAAAGGTCCAAACAGGGAACCAGAACGGCGGTTCCTGCAGGGCGTCCCCACCTCCACGGCCATGTCGGAGAACTTCTCCCCGGCCTCTCGCACCATGTCTCCCACCCTGAAGATGGGGCAGAGCGAGTCGTTGCCTCTGTGGCAGCTCCTCAGGTAGGCGTCGTTCATCTGAGGGAGGATGTTTCTGCTGCCAAACAGAGTCAGAGACTTCAGTCAGGAAACGGCTGAATTTAACCGACCAAACATTTCTTCACATTCTTCACTCCCAGTAAATGGTCTCGAGACATTTGCTGTGCATAATCTGTATTTAAATCCTTTTCCAGGCTCAGAAAAACTCCTGCAGCGTCTGGTGGATGTGAAAACTTCAGAGTCTCACCGGATGAAGTTGAAGGCTGGAAATCTGATGTTGTTCTTGATGAGGACGGTGAAGTTTTCAGCGGCTGCCAGCAGAGCAGGTCTGACAAGAAAAATGTTTATTATCACATAAAAAACTGTAAAAGTCTTTAGTCATCAGTTCCTGCATCCTGATCTGCACATCCTAAGAGTTTCTGTCAAAAATAAATTCACTTCATAGAAACATCAATTAAAAAAAAACTGATGATAAAAAGTTTTGGCGCTAGGATGAATCACTTTTCACATGATCAACAACCAGAAGTTACTACTGACAGAAATGAAGAAGCAGATGACAGGAAGCAGTTGAAGGATGATGTTGTGGTGAGATTTTTCTAACTTATTATGTGAACAAACATTTTCATGTGTGACTTCAAAAGGATTCCCTACTTAATAGAAACAGAGGAAATGTGATGCATTTTCTTTTACTTTACATTAATACTGTGTTTATAATGGAAACGCAGATTGTGCTACTGAAACAACATTCTCAACAGAAAACACAGAACAATAGTTATTTTTATATAAAACAACGTAAATAGAAACAGCTGGTGACCTTGTCGGGTTTGTCTGGGTTTCAATCGGACACCAAGCAGAAACTTCACAGGTTTTCTTCATCACATCGAACCTGACGCAGGATCCCGTCTGAATCCCTGCAGGACGGAAACGTCCTGAGTTTGTTACAGCAGAAAGATTCCTGCAGCGGCGCTGAAACAAACTGCAGAGCTGCAGCTGCTTCGTTTAGAGGAGGATTAATACAGACTCTGAGTTTGGTGCCTGAAGCAGCTGCAGGACGAGCGACACTGAGAGGCTGATCCTCTGAAACTGGATCCAGTTTGTTTAACTGGTTCTGCAGTGAAACCAGTGGGTTTACCGTGACTCTGCTGGTCCCAGGCTCCTTCCTCACAGTCCCGATCCGACTGACACAGCCGCCCTTTAGAGGGAACCTGGGAGACAAACGGGCTTCATCAGGACTTTATTTTTTATTGTGGTGCTGAAAACTTTTAATCAGTAAGTAAAGTTTATTTATAAAGTGTTTTTAATCCTTTAAAGTGATTTTGTTCTGCTGGTTTCCAGAATTTTTGATCATTTTAAAAGTTTTTACACACAGAGAAGCAGCACTCAGTTTTTATGTTCCTCTAATCTGGAACAAAGTTCCAGAAAACTAAGAAACTGCAGAAACACTGACTTCCTTCAGATCAGGGTTAAAAATCCATTTTTTGTAAAGTTTTCATCACGTCTCTTTATTTTGCTGCTGTAATGTGATGTTTTGGTTTTGGAAATAGTTTTTTGTTTTCTTCATTTCCAGCCGCCGTGTTGCTGAAAGTTAATAGACATAAAACAGAAAACAAAAACATTTAAAGTTCATATTTAAAGCACCTCTGCACATTTTCCCTGCTTCTGATTCTTCGTTATAATAACGTTGGTCACCACAAAGAAGGAGTTTCTGTCCTAAAAGGGGAAGAAGAAACATCTTTAATTTTTTTCCTCAACAATATTTATATTTCTGGACAGATAATGAGTCTCCCACCTGAGAGGAGCCGCTGTAGTCGGCCGCGTCCCACAGCACGTCCCCGACCCCCGTCAGGTGAGTCTGAGCCACACCTTTCACCTTGGCGGTGACGGAGCTCACCACCAGGTCAAACTCCTGGTACTTCCTGTTCCACAGCATCATGACGCTGAGAACGTAAAACAGATCTTAATCAATATTAAGGTTTATGCCAGGAAAAAAGGAAAAAGGACTGCAATAGAAAAGTCTGTTTGGAAAAACTGCTCCCTAAAATATGGCAGCATGACTTAAGTTTGCACAAATATATTTGAATTAAAAGCTGATTATCATCCACACCTCCATGTCTGCAGAAAACCAAACGAACCAAATCAAAGATCTCACATCATGAAGCCATTTTCTGTTTATTTCTATTAACTTTTAAATGCATCAGCTGTAAAATCTGTAAACAGTGCAAGTTTTTATCAGTGAACTCATTAAAATCAAAACTTCTTTTAATCGTGATTTATATCTAAATTTTGTGTATTTAAGAGTTAATTTTGCTGAATTTCATTTCTACATTTTATGTTGCTGAGTCAATGCAGCTAACAATTAGTTGCATTAATAATTTGCAGAGTTTCTGCATCTTTTTCCATGATTTCAGCTCCAACTGTGCAGGAAAACTATTTGCGCAAATTTACTGCAGGGAAAATCGACCCGATTCTTTTACATTAAGGTTTTTAAAAACATGAATATAAACAGAACAAGTGCAGCAGGTCAGGAGTTAAGGGTTCGGTTTCAGTGGAATAACGGAACCAGTGAAAGTGCTGCTGCTCCCTGCGGGAAGATGCGTGGGTGTGAATATTTCTTCTCACCAGATAAACAGCAGAATCGCCCCGTTCAGGCTCCATTTGAGCGAACCGAGCCGGACGCTCTGGATCCGGACCAGCTTGTTGGTTTGGTACTGACAGAGGCCGAGCGGGTCGCAGCGAGGCATGCCGAGAGGAGCGACAGAGAGGCGGCTGAGTTCTGCAGGAGGAACCGCGGTGACTCTTCTTCCTGTGTGGACCGGGTCACATGTCCAGCTGCGGATCCTCGCAGCTGCTGCAGCGACTTGAAGCCACATTCTGATCAAATCAACCCAACAGAGCAATTATTTATGATAATAGCGCTGAAAAACGGTTTAACTAAAATGTTAAATTAATGGTTGATGAAATACTTCATTCACAGATTGAAATAATTAATTACCAAGAAAGAGATCAACTTTTAATTGTAATTATTAATTTAAATTAAATTATGCTTTCTGTTGTTCTGTAAATTTATAATTTTGTATCTGTCATTTAATTTATTTCTTCTCCACACCGATTTAATGACCACCAGATGGCGGTATTGCACCGAGTTTATGGCCACCAGATGGCGGTATTGCACCGAGTTTATGGCCACCAGATGGCGGTATTGCACCGAGTTTCATGGCCACCAGATGGCGGTATTGCACCGATCTTTAACTAATTTCGTGCTGTTCAGCACCTGGAATGAGATGCATGTTAGAAAACATCTACAGACGCAAAAACAATACTTTTAAATGAAACACAAGATCGCAGCAGCATTTTGGATTAATTTAGTGTTTAAAAAAATGTGTTATATTTTACTTATGTACTGAGACTGCTGTTTTAAACATAAGGTAAACTAAAGGATTAAGAACAGATTATTTTCAATTGTAGGAACTTTAGAAGCTTTCAGATTATGATCATCTAGATTTAAATAGATGAAGTAGGAGATTTTACCAGTTATGTCCTGTGTGCTGATCTGGATAAAATGAACAAGTTTGGGATGAAGATGGAAAAATAATGAAAATGATAAAATTTGTCTAAAATGTTGCACTTTTCTCCTCGTATGTCAAGGCAACTTTGTAGTTGCTTTGACAAATGTTTATTGAGTTTTATGCTGCAGGTAACAGAATTGTGTCCTTTCAGGTCCAAAGATCCAATGAAACTGGATATGAACGTGCAAACTGAATCCCAATAACGAAGTTCTTATTTGCAGCAGAACGGGAAGATTGTGTGGAAAAAGTGACCAACAAAGACAGAAATTCATGGTTGCACACAAAGACGTCCTCTGTAGCTGCTGCAGGATTCACTGAGCTGCAAACAGGCGACGGACAGAGCAGCAGAAATCCGTCCGTCATTCTGCTGCAGATCAGCAAACATCTGAATATATCGCTGTCTCACAGTAAGTTATACTGAACTCCTGCCGTCTGCTAGAAAATTAAAACCATTTTGTAAATCAGTTCATGTTGTTCATGTTTTTATTGAACAGTTCTTAGTTCCAGTTTTAATCCCTTCAGATTAAACGTTTGGAGGCGTTTTACAGAAACAACCAAACATCAGATTTTTATTTCTGCGTTCTCAGCGGAAATACTTGAGGAACATGGGTTTGAGTTTGTGGATCTGGGTGTTGTTCTGCATCTTCTGCTGCAGGCTGCTGGAGTTCAGCAGCGCCTCGTGGGCCTGGTCGAACAGTTTCACTCCCACTTCCTTCTTCACGCGTTCCCTCCAGGCCGCCAGCTTCGGCCGGCCCTGGAACGGATCCACGCCGACTGCCAGAGGCTGCAAACACCAGCATGGCGGCTCAGATCAGGAGTCGCCACATTCATTCATCACTGAAATAATGATGGCCATCAGTCTCAGAGCGGAAAAACAGACGAGGTTAGAAAAGTGAAGTCAAATGTTTTTCTCTGATGTAAATCCACATTTTTAAAGCGTAAGGAAATTACACACAGTAGAGATCATATTTAAAATTAATCTAAAGAAATGCAGACTTTAAATATGATACAAATCCTACCGGTTATTGTAAAAGATTAATTTCCTGTGTGAGTGAGAATGAGCTGCAGCAGTGAGAGCAGAAGAACCAGGTGTTCGTATCTTTACCTGCATGATCTCCACCATGGCCACCAGATCTGCCACAGAAATCTTATTCCCAACGATGAACGGCTTGTCCTGGAGGAATTTCTCCTCCAGCAGGTCGAGGGATTGCTTCATGTCCTCCAGAGTGGCGTCCATCTTGACCTTCGGGGCCTCGGCGCCCATCAGGGGTCGATGCATGATCTGTCCGCAGAAATCATTCATAGTTAGAGCAGGTACTGTAAAAAGATCTGAAACGATCCAACAGTATCTGCTGCATTTATTCTGACTGGTTTTTATTTAACAAAGCTGCTGTGGTCACACGATGGTCATTCTGCCATTATTGCCCAGATAAAGAACCTGGATATGCTAATGCTAACAGACAATATCCCATAATAGTCCTGGATGATACTATCAGTTGTTGTAGTCTGAGCTCTGCTAATCCTCCTCATTAGCTAACCTAGAGCTGCAGCTATAGATGTTCAACATTAGTTAGAATTTTACTGATTAACAAGAGTGTCTTCAAACAAATATTGCATAAATAACAGCAGTCAGACATGTTCCTGTAAATAACTGAGCTGATTAAAAGTGTGTAATGAGCAGTGGCTGCAGCCTGGGGCTGATCTGGACACCAACCCTGAGCAGGAAGACCTTTGCACAGTGAGATCGGAGGTTCAGGTGCTGCCAGGACAAATATTCATTCACACGAGCGCGTTGCTGCAGCTCGGCTGGAAACCAGTGATCTGCCACCGAACATTTCTGCACCAGGTACTGCAGGATGGCAATGCTGCAACACACACACACACACACACACACACACACACACACACACACACACACACACACACACACACACACACACACACACACACACACAAAACTAACTTATAAATAACTTTCCAGCGAGACATTTCAAGCATATTGAGATATTTCCACTAGAAACAAGAACCAACACTGAGTAACATTTAGTGTTTTTGCAGTCAAAGCCTCAGAAAGAGGATTAATTCATCCTCAAGTCAAAGAGTTTTACGGGAAAAAAAGTTTTTTCATTTGATAAACTTAGAAAAAGATTACAATAGTCTCGGCTTCAAAGAAAGCAGAATGAGAGGCAGGTGGAGGAACTTTATAACTCATGTAGGAGTAAAAATCTGCAGTTTGATTCAAACGTCACTTTAAGAAGGACTCGGTACGGAGCGTTTCCTCAGACCCGTCACGCCGATGGATTCTCTGTTTCTAGCAAGGTTTTTTTTTTATGCCCATTGGAAGTTCTGCATTAGAAAAGGTTGATAGAAACTGAAAATTTGAAAAAATAAAATACATTTCGGTCGAGGAGCTGTTTGGATTTTGTGAAAAACTGTTAATGCATAAAAAGAAAAATGGAAACACATTTTCTGAATAAGAAAATGAAGCAAACTTTCCCACATGTGGTTAATTAGAGGCACTAAACTCTTTCAGTGGTTGTTGGCGCAGCGCCCCCACAGGCGGGGAGGGGAACAGGTCGCTCACAGAGTTTGGCTGGTTTGACTCAGAGCAGAGAGAAACACAGCAGGTGGAAATGCAACAAATGTTTCAGTTTTGTCCTCTAATCAAACTGAGTCTTCTGGGCTGTCAGGGTCTCCAGCTCCAGTCCTGCAGAGTTTGTCCTGTAACTTTCAGACGTTCTCTGCTGCAACACACCTGAATCAACAAATGGCTTCTTACCATGCTGGAAAGTTAATTCAACCTTTTGCCCCCTGCGTCTGAATATACCTCTACAACTCTGATGCGTTGCATCTTGTTGTGAAGTATTTTAAGAAACTGATAAATGAGTTTCTGATAAGTGAAATGCTGCAGCGTCTCTTCTACCTTTCTGACAGAACGAAGCTGCCGTCCTTCAGAACCGGAGCTTTGTTCACCAGGTGGAGCTTTTCAAACTCCTCAGAGTAAAAACACACCATGTCACAGAGGCCTCGGATTCTCCCACAGTTACTGTCAGGCTTAGGAAAAAAGAATTAAACTGTATGACAATACAGTCAAAATGATACAAAAATGAAGAAGTGATTTTATGAAAGTTCTCCACAAAAAATAATTACAAAGTGAACGAGGAATGTTGAACATCCTGTGAAGTTACATTAGTATCAAGTTTCCGAAACAGTAAAACTGTAATCACTTCAGCCTCAGATTCTTATCAGCAGCAGGACTTTGACATGATTGTGCAAACAGCTGTTTACATTTCAAAGACAAAACTACAGATTTGCTGAGTTCATCACATCTGATCTTTAAAACTATCAAAACTTCTTTTTCAAAGTTTTATGTCTTTCTTCTAGTAAATTTCACTTTACTCTGATCATGTAACTTTATCTGCATAATTTAAACATACATCTCCAGGTTGACCCTGATATTGACTCAAGTCAAAACACTAAATGTTTCCTCAACATGTGTGAAAAGCAACTTTCACTCTTCATATTAACTCTGGCATGTTTTTACTTTCTTTCCTCCAGTGATTAAATATAATCTGGCTGTAAAATCTGTCCATGGAGGAGCTAAAGTAGCATCAGCTCGTTGACTGATAATGCACCAGAAACTCCTCAACAACAGTCATTAACTCAAACATTTTCACTGTTTAACCTGGAACTGGGTCTGCAGACTGATAGACTATAATCCTCTCACCCGCCAGCAGATCCACCTGCCTGAACTCGTACGGGATCTTCAGCGCCGCGGCGAACAGGAAGAGGCCGCGGCGAACAGGAAGAGGCCGCGGCGAACAGGAAGAGGCCGCGGCGAACAGGAAGAGGCCGCGGCGAACAGGAAGAGGCCGCGGCGAACAGGAAGAGGCCGCGGCACGGCGGGGACAGCAGGTCCAGATAGAGCTGCATGGTGCTGAGGGGCTGCAGATGCTTCACTGCTGCACCTGCTATCCAAACCACCCAAAGCCCCGCCCCCCTGGATCGCCACGCTGACCTTTAACCTCGTCTGCAGACTACTGTCCAGTTTCAGCAGGAATTAGGAGTTCTTGTCTGGACCAAGAGGTCAGACTGAACCTGCAGAGCCACATAAAGACAGATACAAACTCAGCCTTCTATCGCCTGAAGAACATTTCCAGGATTAAAGATCTGGAGAAACTCGTCCATCTTCACAGGTTTGCTTAAAAATAATCAGCTGTCTGACTGATTTGTCACTTCATTTTTATTCTTATCACATGCACCATCTTCAGTTGCATCTAGAATTTTGATTTGCTGCTTGACAATAAAAAAATAATAATTTCATTATGAAGAGAGAAAAGCTTCTTAATTTGGGCCTTTGTTATGTTAGGTGTTGAAAACTTAAAAGGTGTAAATGGAGGTGATGCTGAACTATAACCTACAGTCACTCTGGCTGCTGTGGTTGAACCTCAACAATGAGAATAAATATTTTATAACTTTCACTAAACTAATCATTAAGCTGCTATTCTGATACAAAGCTACTGTAGAAATAACTGCCAGTCCTGTGAATTTTGCTGCATGAAAATAAAAACAGTTCATCAGTTCATAATCTTCATGTTTTTATTGAACAGTTCTCAGTTCCAGTTTTAATCCCGTCTATAACTGGATGATGGTTCAGTTCTTTCAGCCCTACAGATTAACGTTTGGAGTCGTTCTGCAGAAACAACCAAACATCAGATTTTTATTTCCATTTTCTCAGCGGAAATACTTGAGGAACATGGGTTTGAGTTTCTGCAGCTCGGTGTTGTTCTGCATCTTCTGCTGCAGGCTGCTGGAGTTCAGCAGCGCCTCGTGGGCCTGGTCGAACAGTTTCACTCCCACTTCCTTCTTCACGCGTTCCCTCCAGGCCGCCAGCTTCGGCCGGCCCTCCAGCCCGTCCACGCCGACTGCCAGAGGCTGCAAACACAGCAGGAGGCGTCACAACGAGGAGACGCTGCCACCGCTTCCATCGGTTTCATTAGAAATAAAAACAGTTTGCATTCATTTAAAGTTTCTAATCTTTAAATGAAGATTAGAAACTTTTTAACTTTTAACTGACTTTTTCTAAAATGTTTTTCTTGTTCTTGTGTTTCTGTTTTCTTGTTGCAAAACCTGCAGTTTGAAGCAACGGTGAAAAAAAAACTAGAACTGAAAACTTTTAGTTTTTTAGCATCATTTAGTTTCGTTTGCAATAATCTTAAGTTGTGGAAGTTTAACACTTTAACCAGCTTTAACTCAGTCTTAGAATCCTTTTAAAAACCTTTTTCTTTGAAAAAATGCAATTAAATTTGTTTATGTAGTTTTTTTTAAACGTATATCTCAATAATAATAATAATAATAATAATAATAATAATAACGCATTTTTTAAACAGGAAATTAACTCTGATGTGAAAAAACACGACATGCTGGAGGAAGCAGGAGTTTGATATGAGCTGCAGCAGCTGAAGGTGAAGGTGCAGCTGCAGCAGCAGCAGGTGTTTGCATCTTTACCTGCATGATCTCCACCATGGCCACCACGTCCGCCACAGAGATCTTATTCCCGACGATGAACGGCTTGTCCTGGAGGAATTTCTCGTCCAGCAGGTCGAGGGATTGCTTCATGTCCTCCAGAGCGGCGTCCATCTTGTCCTTCGGGGCCTCGGAGCCCATGACGAACGGATACAGAGTCTGCCCACAGAAATCGTTAATGAGGCCCTGCTGAAAGCTGCAGCAGGTAAAACATAACTACTAAAATAAAACCCATTCAGCTGAGAGTTGATCTGAAGTGATCTTATAGCTGTGATAGCTGCAGCTCTGAGTCTGTTACTCTGAGTTTACTGCTGTAGTTACACCATTTACTGTGTTTTTAAACATAAAGTCTTTTTCCATCTTTCTTTGCCATCAGCTGAATTACTTTTCCCACAAGTCGATCACTAACAGAGACACAGTGATATTTGGATATTACCACCAACATTTTAATCTAAATTAATAACTTTGATAACTTATGCCTCTTGTCATTTTTATTAGTTTTCAAATCCAAATCAAACCTATTGATGCAAAACATCTAATTTGCATTTTTGACATTTAGCATTATTTTAACTTCACTGAGTAACAACAATTTTTTTTAAACAAATATGCTGCAGTCAGAAATGCTCCTTTGATGATAGCACAATAAAGTAAACATGTGACGTTATTAAAAGTGTGTAATGGGGTAACTGAGCAGCGGCTGCAGCCTGGTGCTGATCTGGACACCAACCCTGAGCAGGAAGACCTTTGCACAGTGAGATCGGAGGTTCAGGTGCTGCCAGGACAAGTATTCATTCACACGAGCGCGTTGCTGCAGCTCGGCTGGAAACCAGTGATCTGCCACCGAACATTTCTGCACCAGGTACTGCAGGATGGCAATGCTGCAACACACACACACACAGAGAGACACACACACACACAGAGAGACACACACACACACACAGAGAGACACACACACACACACACACACACACACACACACACACACACACACACACACACACACACACACACACACACACACACACACAGTCAATGCATCAGAAACATCAGGCATGTTCACTAAGACATAAAGTCATGAAAAATATCCGACCCATAATCTGTTTGCAGGTTTGTTTCTGTTTCCTCCACCATTAATTACTGAAGCATTAATAGATTCAACACTTCAAGTTCATTTAACTCGCGAGTAAAAGACAGTCAAGTCCTTAAAAAGTGATTCTCATGTCTGATTTATTTATTATCTATATAAATTATCCAATTGTGAATAAAAAGTCTTAAGAAAATTCTGAACAAGTCAAAAGAAACAAGCCTAATTCTTACAACCTGAAGCTTTGTGAACCATTTCTGTCGGATGAGAACGGATCAAACGTCTGTGCAGGATAACAGAACTTGTGCTTCAAACTTTAAATGAATTTAATTTGCATCATTTTATTATTTATCATGAAGCTTTAGCAGCTGGATTCACTGCACATATATTGAACAGAAAGGATTTTTCACAATCAAGTAAAAGTTCCTGAAGCCACCAGATTTGGATCTGAACAGCAGATAAACAAAGAAAAAGAAAAAAATGACATTAAACAAATAATCAGTGCAACGACTTGCTAAAGTTTTCTTGCAACATTTACTCAGCTGCCAATCTGTGCAAAAGTCCAAAACCAAACAGGAAACAAAGAAAACCGATTCCTACAGGGAAGAAGCAGCTTGTTGCTGCCAAATAACTGAACCCTGTCAGTAAATCTTCATTAGAAACAGTTTAGAAGTGTTTGTTTTATTCCCTAGTTTGATGTTTTTGGGGCATCAGGTCATTTTGCAGGATTTAAAACAGGAAATGGGAGAGAGAGGAGGGGAAGACAGAGTTCCCAGTGTCGGGTTCTGACCTCAGTCTGCAGCGTCTGTTTCTGAGGCGCCGCTGCTGCAAAACACATCGCTTTGCTTGTTTTAGTAGAATAAAATGCAAAAAGACAAAGTAAATATCTGAACTTACTGAATCTAAATAGTTCAGGATGGAAATAAGAGTTTAGATTCAAAGCAAACAAACTGGTCTGTTACTGGATAATTACAAAACCTCAGGCAGATTTATGGAATGTGAATAAAAATATTGGTGTTTATAACACATGTTCACATGTTTGTTGATTTTATTTTTCTGCTTTAAAGCTCTGCTGGAGGAGAATAGGACACCAGTCGGAGTTCTCCAGGGAAGTTCTGCTTCCTGTTCTGGATCTGAACGTTAAATATGAACCAGCTGCTTTATGTTTAACTCTGTGTGTTTTTACATTCCTCTGCTGGATTTCCTTCTGTTGTTAAATCTGAGGGGAAATGTAACTGGATGAGTTTCAGTTGAGAGCAAACTGCTGCAGCGTCTCGTCTACCTCTCTGTCAGAACGAAGCTGCCGTCCTTCAGAACCGGAACCTTCCTCACCACGCTGAGTTTTCCAAACTCCTCAGAGTACTGCTGCCCTGAAACAGAAACAAACAAATCGCATCCGACTGCAGCCAAGATTCACCCAACAGGTCCGGGAACGCATAGAGGAGTCCAGAATCAAAGCATCAAACTAACTTTTACTCCTCTGATGTGATTTTAACTTTATTTTCCATTTGGAAAACAGTTTGACGTGAAGGGAGAAGCAGAGCTGCAGCGTCTGGCCAAGGAGGAGTTAAAGTAATTCAGCTCACTGCGTGGGAGCTGAGAGCGTTCTGGGTGAAATGTGAAAACGCTAACAGCTCACCAGAGGCTCCGTTCTGTTACACCAGAACCGAGTCGTCAACTCAAAGATATTCAGCACAAAGTTCAACTGAATGATAATTTCCAGGCAGAAATCTTTTCTGCAGCTCAGTTTGCATCTGGCAGCTTTGTGTTTGTGTCCTCGGCTGACCTGTAACTTACCTGCTGAGAGCTCCACCAGCTTGAAGGCGTAAGGGATCTTCAGCGCCTCGGCAAACAGGTAGACGGCGCGGCACGGCGGGGAAACCAGGTCCAGATAGATCTCCATGGTGCTGAGCGGCTGCTGATGCTTCCTCTGCTCCGGCCGCGCCTGTTATCCCGGCTGCCTGGAGCCCCGCCCCCCTCGCTGCACGACGCGCCGATTTCTAAACGGCGCCGACAGTTCAAAGTATACAGGCCGTCTGGGTTGACCAGTCTGACCTTTGACCTTGGCTTATCCCACATTTTGTAAACACTGCGGAGATAATCACGTTTTTATCTGCTGTGACGGGCCTCTGTGATGGGACTCCGCTGCCTTTCATGACGAGTTTACAGAAGCAATTAGACGTTTTTGTTGGAGACATTATGAAGGGGAAGATCATGTTGTTGCAGCCTGGAGCGCCCAGAGAGGGGCTTAAGGTTAATAACGGAGAATGTTTCCCACCTGATTAACAGACGCTCTCATTAGTTCGTTCATGGTCAGAACCCTGACGATGATCTGAGGGACTGGGCTGGTGCAGCTGGTGGTACTGGCTGTACTGGGTCAGACTGTCTCTGCAGGACTTCCACTGATTTCTGTCATAAACAGATTTTATTTCTCAGGATCCTGCAAACTGAGTTTCATTATTTACTCTCCAGTTTGTTGTTCTATTTCATTTCTTGTCTGAATAATCAAAGCAAACAAAGTAATATCACCAAATAAACATGAAATCCTAGTTTTTAATTAAAATGTTCAACAAAGTAATAAAGTGTCTAATTATGCAGGTTTTTATATCTAATTTTAGTTTTCCTCTAACCAATGTGTTTGTTTTTAGTCAAATGTCACATTAAAGATGGAAGATGTTTTAAAATGTCAGAAAAATCAGATCATTTAACAGCAGCATGAAGGCGTTCATTCATTCATTCATTCATTCATTCATTCATTCATTATAGGCATGAACGTCTTACTGTTTGGCTTTTAATGATTAACTGAAGCTTCCTGTTGATGGGACAATTAAACTAAAACCTAGTCACTAAAAGACAATTAATAGTAAAACATTAACCATAAACATTAGTTCTGCTTCAGTATAATGCTACATTGCTAACGCTACATTGCTGACGCTACATTGCTAACGCTACATAGCTAAATCCAAACAGGTTGATATGAGAACTGCAGTCTTCGCCCACTTCAAAATAAGAGCGTGAATATAAATGTCAAACTAATTCAATAAATCTTCAGTCAATAACCAAAACTTTATCACATAAGCTGAAACTTTATTGAGCTGAAACTTTACAAACTAGCCGAGTAAATTAGCAAAATTGCTAAACAAAATGTTAGCTTAGCGATTAGCAAGCGGACGTGATGACGCAACCAAAATCTTTATTTTTTTAAAAAACGAATTCAACTTTCAGGCTTGAATTAATCGTTGATTTTCTCTAAACCACAAAGAGTTTAAATCATTCAGGCTGAAATATTTGTATAAATATTACAATTTTCCTCAGCGAGTTGCAGAGAAACAATAAAGATGTTAGTGGGTTAGTTCTGGTTCTGGTGGGATGTTGATCCGTTTGCCTTGGTAGTTCATTGGTTGGGTTAAAGGAACGGACCCAGCGGTGAAGCCTATGATGTACATAGGGTGGAGACCGGGGCCATTCCAGAAGCTTAATATAAGCCTCTTTCAAACCACATAAAGCAGTTTTAATGTGTGTTTGGGATTATTGTGCCTTCAGAATATGGCTGGGAAAACATTACATACGCTCCAATCAGCAGCTTTATTTTTATTTATTTTTTAAATAATTTGCACATTTACGTCGCGTTTAGATTCACGTCCTTAGAAATGAAGCGGCGATGAGGAACTAAAGGTGGAGCAGATTCTGTCCGCAGATTAAAACATCTGCAGGAACAAAATGGTTGGAACGTTTATTGGATCCTGAACTCGTTAAACCATTCCTGCTTACGGCCCGGCGGAGCCGGTACCAGTCTGTGACTGCAGGGAGCCGGGTCAGTCGGGTCAGACGGAGCCAGACGGGTCGGAACCAGATGGGTTCATATTTCTGATGGACACAGAAAACAACTGGATCAACAACAAATTCAAGATGACATTTTGAATAAAACTGCAGTGTCTAATCTTTTTGCCTCAGGGGCAAAACTGGAAAATTTTAACTGCTACAAAATTCATTAAATAAAAAGCAAAACTTTCACAAAATCTGTATTCTACTAAATATCAAAACATAAAAATCTTTGGACTGTTGGAAAATTTCTCAACTTTTTGGAGAATCAATTATTTTCTATTTTCTTTACTTCGGGCCAGCGGCCGAACAAAACCACTTCAAAGGCCACAAATGGCCCCTGCACCACACTTTGCATACCCCTGGCATAAAACATCTGGTTTGTTTAAACAACCTGCGCTGTGACTGTTGCTGTCTGTTAGCATGGGCGCTAACGGCGGTTTGGACCGGAGCGCTGAGCTCAGCAATCCCCATTGATCAAGTAACCAGCATATTTTGAGCTTTTTCTCCGGCTCTGACCCACTTTCTCTGCGCCATCCGGTGCTGAAACCTCCTGCAGGAGATGATGAGGATTCTGGTACCTGGAGGAGAAAGGGTAACAGGAGTGCCGTTTCCGGAGTCCCCTGGGCTTATTACTGCCGGCGGCCGGCTCGGCGACCCGCGGCGCTGCTCGGTCCAGGATCTCCACCAGCCTCAGGATCTTCCACTGCACCACAGACAGGTCATCCTTACCCTGCAGGGAACAAACACCCAGAGGTGAAAACAGCTGACAGCACGTTTTAACATGTAAAACACTTCAGAATGCACCAGCGAGCTGCCTCAGGGTCTGACCTTTGACCTCTTATGAAACAAACGTCCATGAGCAGCCTGTTTGTAAGTGATACTCTGTGTGATAAAGCTGTTTACTCAGGGAGAAACACAAAACTCAGCAAATCATTCAACTGTGAATTAAAGTGCAAATCCATGTGAACAAACATGGAAAATAAGTGGAAGAATTTAAAATATTACTTTTTTAAAATTAATATTAGAATTACTACATCTTCCTGAAATGTGACTTGTAAGTTAGATTTGTCTAATTTACAATATATAAATGCAAATTTATATATTTGCAGGAAAACACTTGGTGAGATTGAGTGTTTTTGCAGTGCTGAAGGATCTGGGGTCAAAGGTCCAGAATGGAGGACAGGAGAAGGGAGAGCAGGAAGGATGGAGGGATGACAGGATGGAGACGGCAGCGCGATCAGACGTTTATTTATGAGGAGGAACGAAACAGGAGAAACATGGGAGAGAGCTGTGGCGCCCCCTACTGGGAGCTGCTGAAAGAAGAAAAGTTTTATTTTTATTTCTCAAACATTCCTCCAGGCAGACATTCCTGGCTGTTTTATTGGAAATGAGTTTTTAAGGCAGGATTTCAGAACTGAATCTTTATTCAACCTCTGGATCCTTGGCCTGTTATTTTACTCTGCAGCAGAAAAAACAGCGATGGAGCGACGAGATGTTTTATTAAGACTGGGGCTGAAAAACGTGTCACAATGTAAAGTTTGTTTTAAATATCTGAAATGTGACGTTTTCACAAAACGTTGTTCGTTGTTTATTTTAAAGCAGGTGAAGAACGAAGCAGCTTCTCGTGTTTTTACCTCCAGGATGTGTTTCAGGATGACCTTTGCTTCGTCCTTCACGGCCTCCAGCTGCCTCCTCCTGATCGTCTCCTTCTCCAGCTCCTTCTCCAGCCGCTGGATGTCGCCCAGTCTCTGCAGGTAGTCCTGATGCACCCTGCTGACCTGCTGGCTGAAACAGAACCAGAACACA
Organism: Poeciliopsis gracilis; assembly: GCA_911649635.1. Lineage (NCBI taxonomy): Eukaryota > Metazoa > Chordata > Actinopteri > Cyprinodontiformes > Poeciliidae > Poeciliopsis > Poeciliopsis gracilis. The sequence continues at coordinate 1,073,716 of CAJVRI010000826.1, forward strand.
TTTTTTTACAGTTTGGTTGCAGAACATTTGGGCTGCAAACCCTGAAATCAGCTCAACATCAGGCTTAATCTGAGCCTGCAGGCTCCATGGATCATTAAAGGAACATTTACAGGTTCATGTGGTGAAAGATCGAAATGATCAGAAGGGGAACTAAACATCCCTGAGGTATCCCAGCCGTCAGACAAGCTAATAAAACATTCTGCATTCGTTGGTAAGATGATCACAGCTGTGTTGTCAGACATTAAATGAGAAATATCACCAACATTTGCTGCTGAATGAAGATTTTGGTATTGCAGGAGTTTCTATCAGCCAAGTTTAGTGTAAATATTAGTTTTCATGCATTTACAATTTGGTATCTGATGTTTGCATTTCTGTCTGTTGGTCAGAAAACGTCTAATTTAAAGATTGCCTCAGAAATAGCATATGTTTATATATTATTCTTCACTTCTTATTGAGTGAAGAATAAAAGTAGTCATGAATTTTCCGATTTTCATGATCGTCTTCTGATGTGATTTTTAATGAACGTTTTTTATCCGGTTACAGATTAGGGTCCAGTTGGACGCAAGGTGTCAAAAGTGATTCTGATCAGTTTGTCTCATTAAAAAGTTTCATAAAATAAGCTGTTGTTCAGGAAAAACATCTAGCTTCTATTAAAAACATTTAGAAAGGATTTAACATCCAGAGGATTAAAATAAAGTCGTCCTGTTTGAGCTGTGGGAACAGATCCAACCTGAGAGCTTCAGTCTCGGTCAGAGTGGCTTCCTGGTCCTTGATGCTTTCCACTTTTTCCTCCTTGAGCTCCATGAAGGCCTTCTTAAGAAGCTTCACGTCCTGCAGAGAAACAGAGACGATGCCACAAACCAGAGATTCTGTTTTCATAATGGATGAAAAATGTTTTCATTGCAGCATTTCCTTCAGGCTGAAAGCAGCAGGCGATGCCAGCTTATCGCATTTCTGCCAAAAAACTCAGAAATTTTTAGATTCATTTCAGAAATTTTCTAGAAAACACAGACCTTTCTGGGTTTGAAAAGTCAGAAAAATTGCTAGAAAACCCCAGAAATGTCCTTTTTTCCTCCCTCCTAACCGGCCGTCGTCCGTCTCTGACCTGCACGTTGACGTTTCTCAGGTGGCTCAGATGGGTGAGCTTCCTGCACAGCCCCCGGCCGGTGGAGCGAATGTGTTCCTGTCTCTTCTTCACGGCAGCGATCTCCTCCTTCAGAGTCGCCTGCTCGTTCACCAGGAAGGCGGCGAGTTCGGTCTGCTCCAGGTGCAGCGCTCGGCCCGTCGCCAGCAGCTTGTTGGCTTCACAGTTCTCCGTGTGCTCCTTGTAGTCCTGGAAGTGCTGGATCAGCCTGCGCTTAGACAACAGCGACTCAGAGCCAGGAAGAGAAGAGCGTTAAATACTCCGTTTGCTGCTTTCTTTACGTTTCACACGCCAGCTCTGAGTTCCTCTTCAGCTGGGTGATAAAAACGTCGTGCTCAGCTTTCTTCTTCAGAAGCTCCTCCTCTACTGATTCTATGTTGGGCACATGCGGCCTCAGCTCATTGATGCGCTCCTCGTTCTGCTCCAGAGTCACAGCTGGAGGAGAAACACAGCAGGGTGACCAGACAGTAACACATTTGCATCTGCTTAGAAAGCGATGGACTAACATCTTCCTCTCCTGTTGGAGTGTGAAGTGAGCTGCTGTCTGTCACTTCAAGCTGAAGCATTTCCTTTCATTTATTTCAATAGTTAATGACAAAGAGAGTTGAATCTGTTCAAATCAGCTTACAGTGCAGTGAAAAAAGTAAAGGCAAAAAGCTTTTTCCAAATAACTTCATTAATTCAGGTAGATAAGCATGGCGGTGGCAGTGTGATGATCTGGAACAATCTGTTTGTAAACTTAACCTTAAACACTCTTGGGTTACACAGAGCAATACTGTGTAGGGCCCACCTCTATATCACACAAAAATGGCCAAAATTAAGCTTTTAGAGTGGTCTAGTCAAAGTTCAGACTTGATTCCAGTTGAAATGCTGAAAAATCCTACAACAAAGCTGAATTAAAACAATGTTTTCCCTAGAAACTAGGCCAACACTACTTGGTAAGATTTTGTGTTTTTGCAGTGATTATTTTGTAAAAACAATAAAAATGCTAAAACATGCTGGGTGTGAATATTTTTATAATCTCTTTCGTGCTGCTCTCCGTGTGAACGCGGCGTCAGTCTCACCCTGCAGCTCTATCTCTGCCTGAACCTCGTTGATCTGCTCCTGCAGCTGCTGCTTCGTCATGCTGTGCTCCTGCTTCAGCGTCTCTCGGCCGCGTTTCCCCAGCAGGAGCCGCGTCTGCAGCTCCTCGCTCAGCTCATCCATTCGCTTCTCTTTCGCCGCCACAAAACGTTTCAAACGCTCGGCCTTGTCCCTCTTGTCCTTCTCCAGCTGGTTGTAATTCGAGATCAGCTCTTGGTTCTGCTTGTCCAGCTCTTCACTTGTCAGCTTAAATCTGCAGGACGAAAATGGATGAGCTGGATGAGTTTCAGGAGAAAAGCCTAGAAAAGCTGAGGAATGTTGTGAAACTGATGCAAAATGTTTGGGCTGCATGGAGCCTCACCAGAAGCCTGATTGGTTCAAAACCCCATTTACAACCAGACATCCAGCCAATCACAGCGCAATATGGAAATAAATTCTTTAAACATACAATACTGTGACTCCAGGGGGCGCTGTTGGCACCTCATTGATTATTGCCTCAAACTGCTATGATCTTTTATCATGATAATGTAACCCAGGGTGAAAACTGCCCCTAATCCCGCCTTTGCTGCTCCATTGGTTAGAGACAGTCAGTCACTCTGTGCATTCAGCCAATCACTGCAGCTGAAGTGGTTTTTCAGGCCTGCTGCAGCTGGAGACAAGGAGCTACAGGTTTGTGCTTCCAAACAATGAGTTAATCTCTCTGTTTATTATGCACTTTTAAAAACTCACAATATAAAAATCATGCAGATCTGAGAATCCAGTGAGCTTGGAGCCATGAAATTGATTTATAAATGGAATTGGTGAGTAGTATTATGTTGTTTTGTTTGCTTGGCATGTTGGTGGTGGTAGCCAATGCTAATTGTTTGATCATCAAACACATGATCTAATTTTTTAAGCTGAACACTTGTGTTTAAGCTAATGAGATGAATGCTGATGTCTTTATTTTTGTTTTAAAGATTTGATTGCATTTGTTTCTGGATATAACTGAAAAAACATCTAGTTAACTATCAGACTGGTAATTTACTGGTCCTGTTTATTTCAGGTGACCCGTTTGGGTTAAAGGATGGTGAGCTTCTGACAGCTGGCTGGAGCCAGGAGAACCTGAGACTCCCTGCTCGTCTGGTAGGAGGCTGATGGTCTATAATATTTCTCCCTCCATTTCTCTGCATGCACACAATTCATTATTCATCCTCTTTTCATGGGAAATGAATCGCGCTTGGACATTTTCTCAAGTACCTGGACAAACACAACATGGACTTTTAAATGTGTCGGTCAGACACTGTGCTGACCAGCGGGGGCAGATGGGACTCTTTGTGCACATCCATATAGAACATCTAGTGCAGCACTGTGTATATATTTATTTTTTTGGTTCTATGTATGTTTTGTGTCTTGTAATGTTTATTTAATTTATCTTCTGTAAAATACATAGAATTGAAAGCAGTTATTCTTTTGTTTTTATTGATTACTGATAACAGCTCCAGTAGATGCTATCCAGTCCTTTACTACATTAAATACATTAACATCTTGTTGGATGATAAATTAATGGTGAGAAACAGTAATGTTGTTGTTTTGAGACCATTTTCAGGTGATGAAATGGCAAAATAATGCAAGAACAAATTAATAAACTTTAGATTCTGATTCATATTTAACACTGGAACTGGAAGACATTTTAAATATCCAAAATAAATAAACAAAAGAAACAACAAATAAAATGAATTATGAACTTTCCATAAACAAAACTGACCTTCAAAAAGGAACTAATTGACACCAAAACACCAGACTTAAGACTTTTATCATCCAGTTTTTGGTAGAATTACATATTTATTTATTTTAAAATGCAATTGAATTTTATAATGAAGGATAAAGAAAGTTACATGAAACACTTCTGTTGGTTTATAAATCACTGACTGGTTTCAAACAGGGTCACTTTCTTTCAAAATGCTTTCTATATTTAGCAAAGTGTAATAAATTATATAACATCTCACTTGGACGTAGCAAAGTCTGCTTTTCAGTGAAAACCTGATTATAAAAGTTTGGTTGTAAAAAGACAAATATTGTGTTAACATTTTTCATAACAAGAAAATGTTATAATTTTATGCTAATTAAGAATAAAAACTTTAATTAAAAAATGTCTATCTTTATTGAACTTGGAGTTGGGGGGCCAAAAAATAAATAAATCAGTTCAAGCCTGCAGCTCACCCTGCTGCTATTTTTTCTTTAAATCAAAACAGTAAAAATAATTTAATCATAATTGGAACACCATTCATTTTAGTCTGTGGTCCAACTTGTAACTTTCCTTCATTATACCAGTGCAATGTAATGTTTTTATGTCTTAATGTAAAAACATTTAATTGTCCTTTTGCTAAACTATTTCACAAATTTGCTTGTTTTACGCTTAAAATTGTGCAGCCCACCAAATGTAGTAATGAAATATCAAAAACAGTCTCTGATTAAATAGAGCTTACTGTCAATTTCTATGAAATAAAACGAATGAAAGAAACTTCCGGACTTATAAAAAATGTGCTGAGTAAGCGGTATGTGACGTAGCATCGATGTACGCATGCGCATTACCATAAGGCAGGACGCATTTACGGGTAGCACAGATAAACAGAACTCCTGTTATGCGACATCAGTGAATTATCTTTGTATTTTAGTTAATAGCAGTGGACATGTAATGTTTTTATCCTCAACTAGCATGATCTGTTGAGTTGTCATAGCAACAACAACTGCCTTTGCAGTGGTTGTTTATCGTGTTAGCATCTGTAAATGAGCTAAAACCTGTTTTTTATACTTATTAAATCACTTAGGCTTTCATTTAAAGCAAAAACAAACACATTGGAACAATTTTACATAGAAACAGTCTCACCTTTCCAACTCGTCCTCTAAATACCGAATTTGAACCAAAAATAAGGACCTCTCTTGCTCCTCAGAGCTCATATTTTCCGCCATGTTCTCCTCTTGATCTTTAAACTCTTTATCGGTTTTACACACGATGTTTGCGCTAAATTACGACTCTTAACGGTACTTTGAACCCGGTTTAAACAAACTGCGGGGGAACCGTTAGCGTTCCCGCTGTTGCCTTCAGGGAAAGCTCTGAAATTCCGATTCTCCAACCGTTTCTGACTCAGTGAAGCTTTGAGGCTTCAGTGTCTTGACGTCATCTGATCAATCGCTGCTCTGTGGGTTTGTCTCCAGCAGGGGGAGCTGTGAGGACATCAGAGCAGCTGAACGGTTTGATTCTCCAACATCCTTCATCTTTTACATCCTTGAGCTTCAGCTGTAGATCAATAACAAATTCAAACTATTTGTGGACGGAAAACACATGAAGACTGGAGCCATTTTATTCTGCAAACAGGAAACATTCAGTACAGTGTTTCTATAGCAACAGACATGACAGGGGACAGCAGAAAGCGCCGTATTGAGTTTTGTCACAGTATTAATATTTTTACTGTAATTCACCGATGAAGATAAGCCACAGATGTTTATGCTATGTGCTGTGACTCCTGTCTGTTATGTGAATCAGGACAACCAGGTCAGCAGCTGCTTCACACATTAAATGGCGGATCTGTTCAGGAGAACATTTCTGACAAACTGCTGTTAGAAAACATCTGCTGTTGAAAATTACCTGGTTCTGATAAATGTTTCAGGAAACAAATCATTTGAAATTTAAAGCATTTGGTCAACATAACTTAGTATAACACCCTGCTGTGAATCGTCACAACAATTAAAAACAGAACTGACACCAGAAGCCATTCCTGGACTTCTGAACAGTTTTTACAAAACAGTTAAAAACAAACTAAAAATAATTATCATTGTTTAAATTACAGTTTAGTGCATTAAAAACATTATGATCATGAAATATTTGATCCAGTTAAAGAAATATTATCCTAACAATTTTGCACATTTCATAATTACAATAAAAACACAGTCTCACCTGTCTTGCTCCTCAAAGCTGATATTTTAAACCATGTTCTCTCGTTTTGATAACAAGAAAACAAAATTATTTACATTAAAAAAATTAACATATTTTTTTATAATTTTGCTCAAGTAAGAACATATTTTAAATGTGTGAAACTTAAATGTATATTTCCCCTGTGAACTCTGATCGCTTTTTACAAATCAAAATCCAAACAGTTTGAAAATGATCCAGAATGTTCCAAAAGGTTCTGAATCCAAATAGAAATGCATATCTAAAATAAGAACCGCAACTTTTAACTTTAGAATGACGTCTCAGGTGGACAGATTTTGATATCACGAGTTTTGGCAGCAGCAGCATCAAAAACATAAATGTAAGGGA